>BMAC01000663.1:483008-533106 GCA_014905375.1 Phtheirospermum japonicum
TATTTGATGAAAAATGGTCGTGTAGGGGACTCGGCCCCCCGTATCTTTATTTGATGCAATAAAATTTTAATTAAAAAAAATAGTAAGAGAATCTCTAATGTAACCCTCTTCGATGATTTTTTTTACTTCCTCGTTTCCTTGGAACTCCAGCACAAGATTGTAATACCTTCACGATATGTCATGACACCAAGGAATGACATCAATAAGATCTTTGTTTTTCTCTCCACTTTCCCGAGTTGTGCTTTTTAACCTGTCCCAAACATCAGATTTGGCAGTTTTTGTCCACCTTTGTAGTATATATGCTCTTGGGATTTTCATACAATTGTGATTATAATGTATTCTTAAGCTATGATAACACAAGATGCTATGTTCCTCAAAATTCTTGCAAGAGCAGGTGATCAGGTTACTAGTAGCAGCAAACATCACATGTATGATACCCCCATCACCAAATTGAACAAAAAGTTTATAAATAGTTATTATCTCATTCTGATCAAACTCTTCACAATTAGTTGACAACATTGCAATATATTCAGCTTCAAACTCTTCGAACACTCTCAATGTGTACACCTTGGAAGCATGCTTCAACATCCCGGTTAATGGCAGAACAGTTGGTGGAATTGACCTTGATGACTAGAACTCGTCATGTGTTTCATTCTTCCTCCAATTCTTGACTAGGTTCTTGAAAATCCCATAAAAACTAGTCAAACTTGTTGTCTTCTTTGAATTGAACACAATTACATTGTTTGTAGTCTCACTTCTTTGCAAGGAAAGCATCCCGGCAGAAAAGAGTCTTTGTTCAAGGTTGTGCACCATTTGTCCCTTGGATCATACAATCGTTGAAACTATGATCTGTCTTCCAATCCATATTTTTAAACCATATGACTCCAACAGGACTCAAATTCATGCTCATCAATAAATCCAGACAAGCATTGTTTATAAGATTCTTTAAAAGCATTGTTTGTTTTTAATTGTCCAAACCTACTTATAGCATCCTGGTATAAATGCCATTGGCAAAGCCTATGCTTTGCCCGAGGAAAAACCTACATGTGGGAAAAGAATAATTATTTCATATAAGTATCAGTCTAAAACAGTCACTTTTCCTATCATTACAGTCACTTTTTAGCTTCGAACGTGTCACTTTTGTAGTAAAAGAATTATTTTTCATGAAAATGATGATTTTAAATCAAAATATAAAGTGAAAGATCGTAGGCTAAAAGTGACACTTTCGGAGACAAATGTGACTGAAGTTAGTGAATAAGTTACAGTTTCAAAAATAAAAGCAGACAAACAAATTAAAAGGATCATGATTAGTAAATATTACAATAATGTATACCTTTTCTATTGCATTAGCTATTGCTTTATCCTAATCAGTGAATATAATGACATGACATTTCCCTCCCATAAATTTCTTAAAAAACTCAAAAATCCACTCAAATGATTTTGTTTCTCATTCGGCAAGAATGCACAACCCAACATAACGATTATCCGATGATGGTTAACGCCAACTATTAGAGCACAAATCAGATTGTATCTATTTGTTCGATAGGTCATGCAAATATTACAACATCCCCAAATAATTCACTCTTTTTTCATCATTGAATCCATCCAAAGAATATTAGTCAATTTAGCCTCCTTGTCCATCTAAACTCTAAAAAAATACTTCTCCTCATCAGATTGTTGTTGTTGTAAAATCTCAACAAGTGTCTGTGCATCTCCACCTTCTATTTCTTTTATTTTTAAATGATTAATAAAATTCAAATGGTCTTTGATCGTGTGACCAATATTTTTATCTCCACCTGCTTCATGGTCCATATAACGATAAGAACCGATTGGTCTCATTCCAGAAGAGACCTTATCTTGTATAACTTTACCCTTCTCAATTGTGATTTTCTCTCAGAACGATGTAGGTGGCCCCACTCTGTTCTAGTAAATGGATGATTATGCACTGTCTTATGCTCAATAACTACATACCACCCATCATCATTTAATTTTACCCTCATTGAAGCACTACACCCTGTGCGCGTGACTGGACATTTCTTCTTTGATGTACCTAATTTTCTAAACCCTTAGCAAGAGCACACAAATTAATGCTCGGTCACAACTCCATCTTCGATTTTTTTAGAAGTTGATTTACAAACACTGAAGCCAAGCGCACGACCATGTTTCTTATACAACTCATGCATGTCATTAATCGTCTTTCTCCTGAAATCCAAGTGAGAACAAGACACATCTACACAATTCACAGTAAATAAACTTATAAGTATTGGGAATTTTAAAAATAGAGTAAAAGTGATAATGGTATATGAAATATGACAGTTTTTGCATAGAAATTGACAATTTTCAACCAACATATTTAAGAGTCGAATAATGAAAGTTAATTTACAGCAATAGATCTCATCTCTAATAAGTAACTGGGGTATATATAGGAAAGTGACAATGTTTTGCATAGAAAGTAACAGTTTCAATTAATAAATTACTGCTTAAAATTATCCTACAGAAGACAACATACAATATCAAAAATGATAACAAATAATGTAGAGAATTACCTTCTTCAATTATATCAAGTTGTTCATTCTCATTTATAGGTTCGAAATTAGAGATTTCTGCATCATCTCCATCCAACAAACCATAATTTCAGAATTGAAGCTTCGATACTCCATTACAGGTGTGAAATTCACGCCAATCAGTTGTTAATCCGTAGCAAGATTCCGGTGGAGTCGTGGCGGAGACTCGGACAAATCCTAACTAACATAAGTAGAATCTGAACTAAAAAGAAAATGATGATGATATTTATTGGATTAGATTTGTGCCAATCAACGATACTTCGATGACGGAAGCACGACGGAGGTGCAGCTGAGGCACAATGAGTGTCGATGTCTTTTTATTTTTCTTTTAGTATTGGGGGTGGGTTGGGGAGAGAGAAACAACCAGAAGAAGCCATGGCATAGGCACGGCGGGGCAGAGGCGCAAGCAATCCTTCTCCTACGGCGACGGTACAAAAGATTTTTTTGGACGAGAGGAGGGGAGTTGGGAGGAGAGAGAGAGAGTTGGGAAGGGGTAGGCAAGCTGTGTTTTTTTAATTTATATATGAAACACGAATTGGGTTAAATATAAATTTGGATTTCGTCACATCGTAAAAGATTCGTGTAACCACCACTTAAGGAAACTAACTCATATACATGGGAAATGTAATGAACAAATGAACTCTCTATTTTCTTACCATTTCGTAAAATCCAATCGAGAAGGCTTGGTTATTTATTTATTTTTATTTTTATTTTTTTTTGGCGAAATGTGACTATTCCAGGTTTCAATTTGCCACCCTGAAGTTATACGATTCAAATTGCAATTTCACCTAGTTATTTATTTCTGAACCTATTTTAATTACTTGGAAAAATTGGGTTACACTTTTCTCAAAAGGGCAAATATGAATCAAGTGGAAGGAAAGTGGCTGACAAACAATGATGAATAGGATTGAAAAAGTAAAAAGAGCTTAAAAGTGGATTGGAAATCGGGACTTGCGCAAAGAGACGTGTGTTTAGGTTACTGTCAAAAGGGGAATGATATGCACTCGAGCATGTTGAGAAAAACATTTTAAGTCACGCCTGGGGTTCGAAGATTTTTGTCATGTCACATGTTTTATCACTCGGACCCACCATTTTTATTTTATTTTTATTTTAGACATTGGTGGGGCAAACCAACTGATCATGTCTTTTGCCGGTGAATTCGATCCTACGATCACGGTAAGTTCACTCGACCCACTCATTGTTTGCCGGTTTTGGCTACGGATTCCAACCGTATATTTAAATGAAAGGGACGATTCCCATGTAAATTATTAAAAGAATATTTTATTCTAAATAGTTTATTCAAATGTAACTTCCTATTTAATACAAAATAAATACAAGAATATTGATATATTTTTACTAATCAATTTCGTATTATATCATAAAATTTTATATTACACTGTGTAATTTCATACTAATTTTTAAAATTTTATACTATATCGTGTGATTTCATACTATATTGAAAAGATTATATATTACTTGGCAAAATCATCTACCACCATCGTCAGTCGTCACCGTTAAATTTCATACTAACTAGTATTGTACCCGTGCGTTGCACGATAGTTTTTTATTTTACTTTATCTAAAATAAAAATAATTGACTTGAGTGTATTAAAATATTTAAATAAGTAATTTTATACATATATATATATATATGATTAGGTTCATGTGAGACCAATTCCCTAGGTGAGAACTTTAGAAACCGCTATTTTACATTATATAATGTGATGCTAATTTAAATGATGCAAAATTAAGGAAAAATAATATAAATGCATACTTAATAGAATAAACTCAAGTTTGAGATTCAATCAAAATTAAATGTGACATAAATACTTTCAAAATTACCGCGTTTAGCAAAATTTACTTTCTAATGCGGTCTTTCCATTTTTTTCTTTTTATTTTGGAATTCGTTGATAATTTTCGAAATCTATTGTAATTGACGCCATAGTGTTCACTCCACTTAGTGTTGGGTTTGCACTTATATTGTTTTATGCGGTTTCAGAGATAATAATAAAATTCATTAATTTATAAGATCAATTTAAATGAAAAGGTGTTGAAATAATATTTTATAAATAATATGTTAATGACCAATAAAAAATAATATCATATTATATTGTATTGTGCATTTTTGTATAATTTAATTAAATAAATTGATCAAATTATTTTGAAAAAGAATAACAAATTTGATATTGTTGGACTCGCAATGAGAAAAATAACGAAAAACGTAAAAAGAAAACCCATAATCAAAATCAAAATAACATATAATTGATTATATAAATATAATATATAAATGTGTGTGCATATATAATATTACTTTTTTATTCTTTTTTAATGTTAATTAGAGTATCTATCATAATTATGTTAAGAAGATTCCTACATAATTAAAAGAGGAAGCTAATCCTAGTTAGTTTTTAATTAAAAAAAGAAATCAAGTCATCATTAATAGTAATTAATGTATCTATCATAATTATATTAATAAAATCCCTACATAACTAAAAAGAAAAAATAATTTTACGTGATATTTTTTTCTCTTTCCTACTCATATTTTTCTCTCTCTCCGACAGTCTAATTAAGGTATTTACTTCTCTAATTATATTAAGAAAATTACTAAGTAAAGTAATTATTAATTCTACGTGACATTTATGTGGCATTCTACTCCTATTATTTTCTCTCTCCAAACCCTTTTAATATATATATATATATATATATATATATATAGAGAGAGAGAGAGAGAGAGAGAGAGAGAGAGAGATTTAGTGAAATTACATACTACTTGACAAATTTTGAATAATTACGTACTATTTTAGCAAAATCTGAAAAATTACATGCTACTTAGCAAAATGTGAGAAAAATTTTAAAATTTTGATAAATTCATCAAATTAACAAAATTTGAAAAATTGCATACTACTCATAATTTTTGAGAAATTATATTCTACAGTGCGAAATTTAAGAAATTACATGTGGTCATTTTATACAAAATTTAAGAAATTACATGTAGGTATATCAAAATTACATTGGCAAGATTACATACTATATGTATGTATGTATATAAAAGAGTCTTTTAAGGTGTAAGGGGAGTTTTGATATTTTAAATGTAATTTTTGATTGAACAGGAAGTATTTGAGTTATATGGGTATAAATAAATTCAATGGATTATATGGTAGTTGGGGTTTATGGTTTCGTAGCTGGGGTTTATATTTTTAATTCAATACTTTTTTTATTATATGTTATCTCATTCAATATTTTTTTTATTATATTTTGCCTAATTCAATTTATCTTAATTTATGGTAGCTGGGGTTTATATTTTTCCTAGTTCAATACTTTTTTTTTATTATATGTTATCTCATTCAATATTTTTTTATTATATTTTGTCTAATTCAATTTATTTCACTAATATAAAAATATAAATAAATCATATTTAATTAGAAAAATCTATATAAACTGAACTAGTTTTTCTTATAATAAAAGTTGAAATAACTTAATTTTTAGAATTTCAAATATTCTATTTAAAAAACTACAAGTTATATAGAATTATTACAAAAGGAAAATATATATAAAAAAATAAAATAAAATTTTCTTATCTAATTCTAATATAAAACATTGAGAATAAAATAGGGGTTTGGGGTGCTAAACTCGTCTCCATGATCAATCGGTAATTTATCAAACATTTACTATACAATCGGAGTTGTCAATCTCGATTCTCAATTAAATAACCTATAATTACCATTGATGGTTCTAAACTCATTTAAACCTAAGAACCATAAATTTTAACCTACAATCACCAAGAAATGCAATAACACAAGTTAGTTTAAGTATGAACTTAATGAAACTAGTTAGAAAATCCATAATACAAGCTAGTAAAAGTGTAAACTAATAATTAAAAGCACAAGTAAACAGGGGCGGATTCAGGATTATTCGTTCGAGGAGGCCGCACATTAAAAGACAAAAATAATTTGATAAAATGACGAGAATCGACTCGTGTTATATCAAGGGAAAAATATATTTTTAACCTTTTTGGTGTTGCGATAAATTAAAAAGGATATGAAAAAAAGAAGAAAAAAATAAAAGAGCTAGAGAAGGAAGGGTGAAAGAAAATAAGAAAGATATATTTTTACTTCTAAATTAGTACCATTAATTTGTGAAATATGGAGAAAAAAAAAGGTCAAGAAAAAAGAGAGAAATGAGCGATATTTTTTTTTAGTTTTATATTGTTATTTTTTAAGTTAAATAACGAGAAAGAGAAAAATAGAAAGAAAGTGAAAGGGATGATATTTTTAATTTCATATTTTTATTTTTAAGTTTAATTGACGAAAAGGAGGAAAATCAAAAGAAAGAAAAATGAAGGATAAAGAATATATGAATTAGTGGATAAAAAGAACGAAAAAGAAACAAATGATAAGAGAAATATAAAAATAAAGATAAAAAATACAGAAAAACAAGAGATAAAAATGGGCAAGAGCAGGAGTTGAACCATGAACCATTTGAGAAAAAACTAAGCCACAAACCACTAGACCAATCTACATATTTGTAAGATTTGGGAGGCCAATATATATATAACTACAAATAACAAAAAATTATAAATAGTATTAGGGTTTTGAAATTTTTTGGGGGGGCCGTGGCCCCCTCAATGGCTAAGGTAAATCCGCCCCTGCTAATAAATTAACACAACTATGGAAGGGAAAATACATTTAAACTACTTTTGAATAAACTAAACAAGCTAATCATACACATATACTAACCTAAAGTCACTCTATACTACAAATCAACTGCAAGCTAAATGTGGCTAAACCCACTTGATCTACATTACTAACTACCTAAAGTATGTCAAAAGAAGTAAAAAAATTAAAAAAGAACAAGAAGACAACAATTATAAAAATTGAAAAGTTCATCAACAAATCAAGAAAAGTTTAAACATCTAAATTAAAAATCAAACACGAGAAAACAAATTACTTCATGCATTCATAGAAATTACAAATAAAATGCAAAAGATTAACAATATCAAATTACCCTAATTAGAAAAATTATTCAAATCTTGAAAGTCAAAAGAGAAAATATTCTATCAAGTCCACACTACAAACCAAGCTGATCTAAATGCTAAGCTAAAATTCTGCAAGTTAAACTAACTAAGCATTTATTTGATCCATTTCTTTTTATTCTCTTCTATGTTTTGATTGTAATTTTTTTTTTTTTAACTTTTGGGTTGAACCTTTGTCCCTTTTCTATACCATGGAATGTCGGAAATAATATTAATAATGTTCCCTGCTTCCAACCTATGTGATATTGTATTCAAGCTATGTAATTAATGTAGGCCTTATTTATGTTGGGGTTTTGGGTTGCAGCGTTGTCAATATGTTCTATTAAAATTTAATTTAGATTATAATTTTTTAATCGTGACACTTTCTCTTCTTTGTAAGAAATAAATGGTATCTATAATAAAATAAAATAACATTATAATAATTTCTTTAATTAGTTTTTGATTAATTTGATAAGTGGTAGAGTTTACTTTATATATATATTTTTTTTTTGTTTGTTTGTTTCTTTCCTTTAGTTTCCTTTTTTTTTGGCCAGATCAAGATCGATATTTCTTGAAGTAACTTGTGTGTTTGCGAGAATTAGTTTCTGATTCATTTGTTGGGTTATTTAGTTTAGTGGAAGGATTTTTTTTCTAGAAGTTTTATTTTAATTTGATGGAACTTTATTAAAAATGGGTTTTAGCGCCTTCCCATTTCACATTTCAAGCTCTAAAATTCCTTATTTAGTTTTTTTTTTTTTTTTTTCATTTAGCAATTGCAAGCACTAAAATCCTTGATTTGTGTGTAAGAAGGTAAGAATACTAGCAAATATAATTGAGTGCCTATATGGCTTCTTCATCAATTCTCTATTTATACAAGTATGCGGGATACAAAAATGAAAAGAATCGTTACGATTCCGTAACAGTCGTAACGGAATCGTAACGTTCGTATCGTAATAATTCTACATTATAAATACAAAGATTTACAAATAATATCTTTAATAAATGAGATCTCTAACACTACCCCGTTGTCGAAGCGAGAGCTTGACGGATGCAAAGACTAGACCGAAAATTCAAAAATAGAAGAGATGGAAGGCCTTTAGTGAAGATGTCGGCATACTGATGAGTCGACGACACATAGAGAACTCGTACTTATCCAATGGCTACCTTCTCACGCACGAAGTGGAGGTCAATCTCGACATGCTTGGTGCACTGATGTTGCACCGGATTAGACGAAAGGTAAACGGCGGAGAAGTTGTCACAGTAGACAATGGTAGCTCGCTGAAAAGTAACACGTAGTTCAACGAGTAAGTTACGTAACTAGCAAGTCTCGAAAATGGCATTGGCCACACCTCGATACTCGGCTTCTGCGCTGGATCGTGATATAGTGGGTTGACGTATGGATGACCATGATATCAAATTGTTACCAAAATAAACACAGTATCCAGATGTGGAGCGACGAGTATCAGGACACCCGACCCAGTCGGCGTCAAAATAAGCAGTGAGAGCGGAGACGGAGACGGAGGACGGCTGGAGCTAAAGGCCGAGATCAAGTGTGCCATGGATGTACCGAATAATTCGTTTGAGAGCTTGAAAGTGTGGCTCTCGCGGATCATGCATGAAGAGGCAAATCTGTTGAACGACATAAGCAATGCCAGGTCGCGTGAAAGTGAGATACTGGAGTGCACCGGCAAGGCGACAGTAAGTAGATGGATCAGAGATCAGAAGTCCCACCCCAATGGCGAGTTTGGACTTGGTGTCGACTGGTTTGCAAGTTGACATCTTGGCGCAATAACTAATCTCCTTGGCATACTTCTGTTGAGATAAAAATAAACCGGATTGATTTCTGATGACTGAGATGCCAAGAAAATAGCTCAACGGCCCAAAATCGGTCATGAAAAACTCTTTGCTTAGCATGAGAGTAAGCCATCGAAGAAGGGGTGTAGTGGATGCGGTGAGGATAATGTTGACAACATACAAGAGCAAGAAGGCAGTCTCGCCCTGGGAGCTATAGATGAACAATGAGTGGTCACTCTGACTTCCACTGAACCCATTTCTGTAAATATACGAGGCAAACTTATGGTACCAAGCCCGTGGGGCCCGCTTCAAGCCGTAGAGAGACTTCCGAAGTAGACAAACATGATTAGGCCGTTGTTTGTAGTAGAACCCCGGAGGTTGATGCATATACACCATTTCTTGGAGAGAACCGTGTAAGAAAGCGTTCTTGACATCAAATTGGTGAATAGGCCAAGACCGTGAGAGAGCTATACTTAGAACAACACGGAATGTGGCCGGCTTCACTACAGGACTCAAAGTCTCATCATAGTCGATGCCTTCCAGTTAGGATTTTTCGTTAACAACGAGGCGAGCCTTGTGCCTTTCCAATGTGCTGTATGACCTGTATTTATGCTTAAATAACCACATACAAAAAATAGTGTTAGCATTTGGTGGCCTCGGAGCCAAGTCTCAAGTACCATTTTTAATAAGAGCACTAAATTCATCATTCATGGCTGCTTGCCAGTTAGGGTCCTACAGGGCACGGATAGGAGAGGTGGGGAGAGGTGAGATGGTGGGGGATGAGACCAAAAGATTGTAGCGAGGGTTGGGTTTAATAATCCCGGATTGACGATGGGTTGTCATGGAATGACGAGGCAGTGGCGATGGGGTTGGGGGTGTTGGGATGTTATGAGGGATTGCGTCAATGGTTGGTGTCGATCGACAGTCTGTCGACGGAAGAGAGATGGTCGATGTGGGAGTCGATCGATGGGGTATCGACGGGCTGGACAGAGAGGTCATCGACGTGGGCGTCGATGTGTTGGTCTGCTAGTTGATTTAGTGGAGAAAGTCAAAGAGAAAAGGTGAGGGAGTGGACGAGGGGATCTCTTTTTGGGGTTGAGAATCAGGTACTAAATTTGTTGAAAAAGGAAAAATTTTCTCATCAATTACAACATGGCGAGAGATAATTACTTTGTGAGACCCGAGAACTAAGCAACGGTAGCCACGGTGGTCGAAAGAAGGGCCAAGGTTAAGGCATGGGACCGACCGAGGATCCAATTTATGGGAGGTTGTGACTCGAAAGTCTGAAGGTGTGAGTATGTGGGCTCCCGACGGTATAGGATGAAGGTGGGCGTGTTGTTTTGTATGGCTTTAGATTGTAGAATATTGTGAAGGTAAGTGGTCATATGTAATGCTTCAATCCAGAAACGAGAGGGAAGGGCATGTGTGAGTAAGGTACGGGTAATGTCGTTAAGGGTGCGAAGAGCTCTCTCGGCTTTTCCCGTTTTGTGGAGAAGTTTGTGGGCAAGAAAAATGCATTAACATTCCATTTTGATCACAAAGGCGACGAAAAGATTGATTATCAAACTCACCACCCATGTCACATTGAAAAGTTTTGATATTTACACTAAATTAAGTTTGAACCATGGCATGAAAAAGCATGAATTTAGTGTATGTCTCAAATTTGTGTTTAAGGGAAAAAATCCAAACAAAGTTAGATAAATCATCCCAAAAAAATAGATAATATTTGAAACCACTAGTGTTAGCTATCGGGGAAGTCCAAATATCACTGTGAATAACATCAAAAGGTCTAAAAGTAACAGATACAAAATGTGAAAACGGTAGTCTCTTATGTTTAGCAAACTGACAAGAAGAGCAAATGGCTGAACATGAGGCTTTATTGAAACTAAAATAACGGCGCTTGAGAATATCGAAGACATGATCGCCCAGGTGACCTAGTCGATCGTGCCAAGGTGGAGGTTGGGAAGCGATGAGGGCAGAGTTTGGCAATTTGGTGGAGGTAACCGGGTACAAATCCCCAAGGCTATTACATCTCGTTTTGGTTTTCCCCGTTTGGAGGCCCTTCACAGAAAAGCCAACAGGGTCGAATTCCACACTAATATTATTATCAACGGTAAATTTTCAAACAGAAATGAGGTTTTTGACGATGTTGGGAGTGTGTAGGACATTGTGGAGGGGATAGGGTGGGGATGTGTTTAGTCTTGCAGAACCTTTACCAACAACTGGAATAGTATTACCATTTCCGACATAAACAAGAGATAAAGTGCTCGAATTAAAATAGGTACGAAGGTTACCTGACTCCGTGGTCATATGGGAAGACGCCTCGGTATCCATGTACCATGTGTCGGAGGGCTGTTGGAGTGACATGGTGCTGAAAGCGTAGGAGGGGTCAGCCGGGTGCTGCTGAGGGCTTAAGAATGCCTATCCAGCGGCTGATGGTGGCCTTGGTGTAGCGTAGGGGCGCTGCATTTGGCCGGTGAGATTTGAGCATGGTGGTGGGGTCCAACCCGGCGGCCAGTAGTAGCCTTGTTGGGGCACGGTGAACCACTGCGGGTGTGCAGTAGTGCCCTGTTGGCTACTGCGATTGGAGGATAGCGACGCCGACTCGATTTTATTTGCGTTACCACTGTGGTTGGTGTACCTGAGACCGCACCCACGACCACGACTGTTGGAGTTGCGATGGGAGGTGTTTGGCGTTGATAATTTGGTAGCACTCAGTGATTAGCCAGCGGCGATGAGGGCGTGAGTCTCTTCCAATTGATGAGATCGACGTGATTCTTCCCGTGTGAGCATGCTACGAGCAACTGAGAAGGAGGGCAGCGGTATTGTCTGACTGATGATGATGCCGATGGTGTCATATTGTGTAGACAGGCCATTGATGAGTTGGATGACTAGGCGCTGCTCGCTGACGGTACTCTCGACATCACCGAGTTGATCGGCCAATGATTTGAGATGTTGGCAGTAGGCGGAGACGGAGGGAAACGAGGCAAGTCGGGCATTGATGAAGCAACTCTCGAGATCAGCGGCGCGAACGGTGTGATTGACACGGAGCCAAGCCTCTCGACCGGTGGAGCCGACTTTGCTGACGGTGAGGAGAAGGTCCTCATTGATTGTGCCATAGATCCAACTGAGAACAAGACGTCCAATTGACGCCATTTAGCATCGGAGATGTCGTCCGAACGCGGGGACCCATCAATGTGATCGATCACTTTGTGAGCGCGAGCGGTGATTTGAAAAAGTTCGGCCCAAGTGTGATATTGAACTTTTTGTAGATCAAGGATAAGAGGGGTTTGGTTACGAATGTTCGTAACTGAATGAGCCGAGTGAAAACTCGAGGCTGAAGTTGGTGGAGAGGTAGCGGAGGAGGTGTTTGGTGGGATATCATTGTTGGCTAATGGATCGAAAGAGGAAGAAAAAATTAATTTCCAAAAATAACTGATACCATGTAAGAAGGTAAGAATACTAACAAATGTAATTGAGAGCCTATATGACTTTTTCATCAATTCTCTATTTATACAAGTTGCGGGATACAAAAACGAAAAGAATCGTTCCGATTCCATAACGATCGTATATTAATAATTCTACATTATAAATACAAAGATTCCAAATAATATATTTATTATAAATGAGATCTCTAATATTGTGGCCTCCAGTTTTAATGCGTAGAGGTAACCAATAAATTATTTCCATAAAGATTTGGTGACAAATCGTTGGTCCCTAATGTTTGGACTCCACTTTTATTACTTAGAGAAAATCAATAAAATATTTTCGGGGACAGATTAAAGAGAAACAAATTTGCATGTTGCTAGGATTTGAGGTTTTGGGTTTTGTTGAACTAAATTCCCTCTGTCTCCCGCCACATCATCTTTGTTACTCATGTCTTCGATAAGCCGCCCCAAATTCAAGATTTGTTGAAGTAAATTATGTTTTATTGAGATTTATTTTCTGATTAGTTAATTTGATGAGCGGTAGAGTTCAGTTGAGAGATTTGTTTGCCCTTTAGTTTCAATTTCTCTTGGACAAATCAAAATTGATATTTATTGAAGTAAAATGATGTGTTTATGAGAATTAGTTTCTGATTCATTTGCAATCATTAAAATCCTTTATTAAAGGACTTCATCTTAATAATTGAGGATTGAATAATTTATTTTTATTAAGATTTTTAATAACAAATTAAGGGGAAACATCTTCGCATATCGATAGGATTTGAGGTCTGAGGATTCTACTTAACCACAATCTCTTTGTTTCTCGTCATATCATCATTTTTTTTATTTTTTTATGTGGAAAGCATTGAAATCACTTATTTACGGACTGCAACTTTATTGCGACTTTGCCTTTATCAACTTCAAGCTTTAGAAATCCTAATTTAAAGGAAAATTTACTTATAGGAGAGATTTCAAGCATTGAATCCTAATTACTTATACGAATTCGATAATTTCTTTTGCTAAATATATTTGGTGACAAATTAATTGTAAAGGGTAAAGCTTTGCATGTCAGTGGGATATGATATTTAGGGATTTTATTGAATTAAAATATTTCTTTGTCGCCAAAATCAATTTTGTTAATTCTAACTTTGATCTTCAAATTGGTTTGTTGAAGTCTCCAAATTCGGTAAATCTCCCTTTCGCTGCCTTGCAATTGTCTTTGCATTGGAATTCATCACACAAACTAATGTAAGATTTTGAATATCAAAGAATCTCTATATAAATAAAACTAATTTAAATTTTGCAATCTTTCTTTTTTTTTTTCTCATTCAAAATTTACTGAAGTACTTTGTGTGTTTTACATATTTTTTTTCCTGATTAATTTAATGTGCTGGAGAGTTTCATGTGTATTTCATTTCATTTTTTTTTGTTTGGCCGTATCAAGTTTGAGATTTCTTGAAGTAAATTGTGTGATTTCAAGAATTAGTTATTTTAAATTTCGTGGGTTGCGGAGATTATTGAAGTTTTCTTTTCCTGATTGAGGTTTTATTTGATTTTAACGCTTTCGAATTAAATTTGATGAATCAAAATCTCAACGTCTCCACAGATCAACTATCCTTCTCCTGTCTTCAATGGATTTTTGAAGTTTTCAATTTTGAAACGTATCCCCTTTGGCTGATAAATTTGATTGAATTCTATTTACCAGCCCTTAATTGTGATGCCATCTTGTAAAACATTGTGCTCCGGTTGCATTGCTTAGTAAAAAAGCTTTTATTTATTTTAAATTTGGTTGAAAACAAAAGGAAAGCTAAAAAAATGTTATTTTGAAGCGAGAGGAAGAGTTGCATATTCCATGCTGAATTGTAGTGTGCACGTGTAATGAAATATTGAATCAAGTTGTCTGCTTAAATAAGTATGCATTGCATCTTTGAACGTGTCTACCGAAAAAAATAAATAACTCATATTTGAAAAAATATTTTATATTTAATTTTTCTGAGATTTTATTTAATCATATTTTTCTTCCTTTATTATATCAGAGAATGTTGCCACTATTTATAGTATTATGTAAGACAAATGTAATTCTAAAATATGTGATTAACATTGCTACAGTACACTCCTGCAAATCGTGTGGTCACTATCGCTACAGTACATTCTCCCAACTGGATGTATTGGATTAGGGCTAACATCATCAGCTGACGTTGGGTAGGTTGTCCTCATGTGAGACCCATTGCTAGCTGTTCGTGCGACCTCTGGGCGACCTCTCGTATGACCTGAGAGGTCGCCAACCTTGCGATTTGGTGCTGTACTCATCTTCAGGTCGCTGGGCATTATATGGCTAGCCGACCTGAACTTATCAGGTCGCTCTCTATTCAGGTCGCCAACCTCGCGACCTGGTGCTGCACTCATCTTCAGGTCGCCAAGTATCATATGACCAGGCGACCTGAACGTACCAGGTCGCTCTCTATTATACCCCCTCAATTCGAGTGCGGCGAGAGGAAGAACATAGAGCTTATTGCGGAGCCGGACAAAGAATTGATGAGATAGTGGTTTGGTGAAGACATCGGCAGTCTGATCAATAGAAGGGACAAATCGAACCTGCAACAATTTCTTCGCAATGAGGTCGCGAACAAAGTGAAGATCTAATTCAAAGTGCTTCGTATGATCATGAAGAATAGGATTGGAGGCAACAGCAATAACACTTTGATTGTCGACCCAGATTGTAGGAACAGCAGGAAGAGTGACCTGAAGCTCATGTAGCAAGGATCGGATCCAAACTATATCAGCAGTAGCCTGAGCCAGGCTACGATATTCAGCCTCGGTGCTGGACCTCGAAACAGAGGTCTGCTTCTTAGAGCACCAAGAGACAATATTGTGTCCGAGAAAAATATAAAATTCAGTGGTGGATTTTCTGTCATCCAGATCACCAGCCCAGTCGGAGTCTGAAAAGCCTGTCAGAGCAAAGAATGAGGTTTTACTGTAGGTTATGCCATAAGGAATGGTACCGGCAAGATATAGCAGAATTCACTTGACAGCTTGCCAGTGTGTGCTAAAGGGACAGTGCATATATTGACACACTTTGTTGAAGCTGTAAGAAATATCAGGTCGAGTAATTGTTATATACTGTAGAGCTCCAACAATACTCCTGTAAAACGTTGGATCAACAGTGGGTTCCTCTTGAGATTTAGAGAGGACAGGGGAGACAACCATCGGTGTAGGGGTGGCTTTAGCTCCAGCCATACCTGCTTTTTCAAGAAGATTCAAAATGTAATTGCCTTGATTCAGATGTAGCTCCCGGAAATCAAGGAGCTCCGTGCTGAGCACCTTGGGCTTGTAAATTCTTGCTTTACCTCTTATTATCATGTGATGTTTACCTGCAAAAGGATTAGCACAAGGCACAGAAGAAAAAGGAGAAGCATGTGCAAAGCTCATTATTGGTAATTCAACAGTAAGAGGGATAGTAGAGGGACTGGATTGACTGGAGGATAGTGGGATCGGTTGATGGAGAGGACTGGAGGAATGGAACATATGAGGTTGTGGTGAGGTCGCGCAGTATGGATTATGGGGAAACTGTATAAGAGGAGGCAGACCAAGTATGGAAGGCCGGATATGAGACTGTGGCGAGGTTGCATGTGAATGTGTTGAGGTCGCTGACACATGTGGTAAGGTCGCTGGCACATGTGGTGAGGTCGCATGTAGTGGTGTTGAGGTCGCAGAAGATAGTGGCGACTGGGCTGATGTCGCTGGCAAATGTGGCGAGGTTGCATGTGAGGTCGCAGAAGTTAGTGGCGAACTCACTGATGGTGTAGTGGTATGGGGAATATGTATAAGAGGTGGAGGACCAAGAATAGATGGTTGAATATTGGAGCAGGAGTGAGGTTCAGAATTCTTAGAGAAGGGAATTTGAGCTCGTCAAAGGTCACATGTCTGGTGATTATAACCTTTTTATCTGGCAATAAGACTTTGAAACCTTTATAGTGTTCACTGTAACCAAGGAAGGTACTAGGTTGCGACCTGAACTGGAGCTTATGTTTATTTAGTGGTCTAAGATGAGGGTAGCAGAGGCACCCAGGGGGTTTAAGATGAGTGTAGCTGGAAATTTGATTTAGTAGGAGTTGATGAGGACTTTTGTACTGAGTAGTTTTAGAGGATAATCGATTTATGAGATAGACAACAGTGGTAAAGGCGTCATCCCAGTATTTGATAGGTAGATGAGAGTGAGAGAGAAGAGAGAGACCTTTTTCAACAATGTGTCTATATTTTCTCTCGACTAGGCCATTTTGTTCAGGTGTGTAGGGGCAAGAAATTTTGTGATGTATCCTAGAGGAGTGAAACAGGGTTGTGAGGGCTTTAAATTCTCCCCCTCCATCACTCTGTACTGAGTTTATTTTAGAATGAAATTGAGTGAGGATAAGATTTTGCAGATGAGTAAAGGCAGCGAGCACATCAGATTTGTGCTTTAGTAGATATATCTAAGTATATATAGTATAATGATCAATAAAAGAAACATAGTAGGAGAACCCATTCGAGGATTTGATAGGAACATGACCCCATACATCTGTATGTACAAGATCAAAAGGTTTTGTATATTCAGTCCCTGAGGGAGAAAATTGTATCTTATGGATTTTACCCCGAAGACAAGCACAACAAATTGAAAAAGTAATTTTATTAACATCAGAAATGGAGAGATTACAGGTTTTGAGAACTTTTTATAGTACATTGTTGGCAGGATGCCCTAACCTAAGATACCATAACTGTAAATCTGCTTCCTTATTGGGATCACTGGACTCAGTGATGAAGACACTAGGGTCTCGTCTTGGGAAAGAGGTAGATGGGGTGGATGGCGAGCTGGAGGCATTGGCGAGATGAATGTCAAATTTGTAAAGGCCATTCCTAAAAGAGCCTTGGAGAAGAATTTGATGTGTAGCCTGATCCTTTACACAGTAAGAAGTAGGATGAAAGTCAAAGTAAACAGAGTTATCTTGAGCAAATTGAGACACACTAATAAGGTTCTTAGTTATATGTGGAACATGAAGGAGTTTTTTGAGTAAAAAGGATTTGTTGCTGGATTGAAATTGAGAATTACCAATATGAGAAATACACAAACCTGATCCATTTCCAACTTGAACCTTGTTGTTTTTTTGAAATTCTGAGGCAATATTGAGGTTAGCGAGGTCATTGGTGACATGATTAGAGGCTCCAGAGTCTGCATACCAGCTCGCATCGCTGCCTGAATCAGACATTAGTGATAGGGTAGAAGGATCAATGCACAGAGTGACAGGATAAGCTGAGTAGAAGCTCGCTGAAGTGTTGAAGCTATTTTTTGTATTAGACTGTGCAATGTAGGCAGCATCAAATCGGTAATAGCATTTGTCGTCAGAGTGGTTAAAGTAACCACAGATTTGACAAGGCGACCTGTTTCCTGGTCTGAAGACTCTTCCACCTCGTCCTCTGTTGCTGTTGTTCCTTCCTCTGCCACCCCTTCCAGGGTGGCAACCTCTTCCTCTGTTTGCTCCTGCACCAGGCTAGGTGTCTCTTTTCTGACCAGAAAACTGATTGGCGATGTTGATAGTGGGGGCTGATCCTTCTGTGTTGATGAGTTTTGATGCATTTCCAGCTTCCAGTCTGGTCTCATAGTTTAACAACATAGGTAGAATGTTCCTGAGGGTGAGTGAGTCACTCCCAACTGTAGCTTCTACCACCACCGGGTCAAAGTCTCCTCCAAGTCCGGTGAGAACATGACGTCAGCTGAGATGGCGGTCTGATTTCTCCAGTGAGGTAGCCTTCAAGACCGTATCATCTAACAACTGTGTAAACTTGCATTTCCCAAAGCAGATAATTTGAGTTATTTAGTTTGATTGAGATGAGCTGATTTTCCAACTTGATTGCAGAGTTTGAGTTTTGAGAAGATAGAGAAATATTCTGGAATACTGAGTGAGAGCTCGCTTGAGCCTCATGAGATGGAGGTGTGGTCCCCTCCATGAGATAGAAGGAAAGAAGGAGATGGGAGTAGAGGTGTTCAGAGCCAGGCAAAAACCTGCTCTAATACCATGAAAGAAAATAAAGAACTCATATTTGAAAAAATATTTTGTATTCAATTTTTCTGAGATTTCATTCAATCATATTTTTTTCCCTTGATTACATCAGAGAATGTTGTCACTATTTATAGTATTATGTAAGACAAATGTAACCCTAAAATATGTGGCTAACATTGCTACAGTACACTCCTGCAAATTGTGTGGTCACTATCAGTACAGTACATTCTCCCACCTGAATGTATTGGATTAGGGCTGACATCATCAGCTGACGTTGGGTAGGTTGTCCTCATGTGAGACCCATTACGAGCTGTTCGTGTGACCTCTGGGCGACCTCTCGTATGACCTGAGAGGTCGTCAACTTTGCGATTTGGTGATGTACTCATCTTCAGGTCGCTTGGCATTATATGGCTAGCCGACCTGAACTTATCAGGTCGCTCTCTATTCAGGTCACCAACCTTGCGACCTGGTGCTGCACTCATTTTCAGGTCACCAAGCATCATATGACCAGGCGGCCTGAACGTATTAAGTCACTCTCTATTATCTACTTCTACTTGCACGAAACTAAAATAGTTTCATTGATCCGGATTTGGATAAATTGATTTGACGTTCTGGGTTGACATGTTCATCAAGATTTCTAAACCAATATTGTTAACTCTCCTCTATAATGATGTAAGTAAATACTTTAATGTTTTTGGCTTAGTTAAAAGAATTCAGATTTATTAGTTCATCCGGGGGAATCAAATTGGAGTACTAATTTTTAATGGCAATGACAAGTATCTAAGGAAGAGGGTTAAAAAAGCTAACCCATATTATTCAAGTATACATCCCGAGAATGAAATAATCATTAAGAAATTCAGTTTTGTGAATGATGTCATTGACGGTATAAACGACAAAATTCCCTATCAATTCATGAAGTTTTTACATAGAACCTGAATCATAGAATAATGGTGAAATTGGTACAGAACTGAATCATAGAATTTACTCGATTTATTAAATTCCAAAGTCTATAACAATCTTTCAAGATGCAACGACGTATACCTTACATAATTAAAACATTGTTTTTTTACTTAAATTAAAATAAAAAGGGCAGCACTTTTGTTAGGCCGAACTAACGGATCATCCGTTAAACTAAAATTTCATATCATACATAATAGTTAAAAATCAATACTTTCGAGTACAAAAACGAAGATATCATAGTATAAAAACCAATCATTACAGCATCAGGTCAGATGGCCTAACGGGTCATGACTCGTCAATCTGGCATAACACATATGTTTGCCAAGAATATCTCTATATTAAAATTAGGTATGTTTCGATAATCAATATTATTTATAATAGCTATTTCTTAAATTTATTAATGTTTGAACTATATCTAGACAAAATAAATCTAAATACAAAAAGGAATACCGATTTTTTTATTCCTATGAACAATTTGTGTTTTCATTAAAGGGAACTTTGTTGTAGACGAAGCAATTGAAAGGGTAGAACTCTTGCAATAGGAGGGAAAGAAAAGTTTATCAAACGAAACAAACGATCATCCTAACAAATATGTTGCTTATATGTTGCATCATTAAAGCTTAAGTAAGAAAAAGGAGACTAACAAATAAGATGACATCAGAATGATTTCAAACTATTGGTAGTCTTAAAAAATAGTGTGCAAAGAGAACGCTGAAATCAACAAAAAAGATCAATCAAGAAAGAAAAGAATTAATGCATCTTATATTCAAACTAAGAAATTAAATATGATTTTCATTTATATTTATAATCTGTGTATCAAATGTTTTATTTTAAAAAACGAAAATTTCAATACTTCAATTTTTTTTACTTTTGCTTTTTTTTTTTCTTTTTTTAAGATGGTTCAAATTATTCACATCTTGTAGAAATTATAAAACTATTTATCTAAACATTTTAACATTACACCAACAAATAGTAAATAAAAAGAAAAAAAGAATTATTGTATGAAACCAACAATTTCATAGAATACATTTAGTTTTTGTTCAAAATTTATTAAATATTTCTAGAACAATCAAATCAACCCTATATATTAATGCAAAATCCTCCTAACCTATGTGTTTGATTCGCATGCTTCGTTAGGGAAATAAAAAATTCTGGTGCTTCGTCTGCTTATGTGTCATTCGAGCCTAATATTTACCTAATTTAATACTTTTCTTTTTATTGTATTTTACCTAATTTGATTCTTTTATTATATTTTTTTCTTATTCAATACTTTTTTTTAATTCTCCTAATATAAAAACATAAATAAGTCACATAAATTCTTTTATTATATTTTTTCTTATTCAATACTTTCTTTTAATTCTCCTAATATAAAAACATAAATAAGTCACATATAATCAGTAGATAATATCTAAATTAGTTATCTTAATTAAGAGATAGTCTACATATGAAATAATTTTAATTACAAAAAAAATTATTATGAAAATAATTAATAAGTTTTATTGATAATAGAATTTAAAATAATTATATTTTGGTGTTTCAAATATCCTATATAGGTAAAATATGTGTTATTTACAATAATCTAAGTATGTAAATAAATATTAGTAATGTATTCAATCTAAACATAAATATATTAAATTATATACCAATAATTAATTAACATTATAGACACCAGCACAATGCTATTTTAAATATCTCAAAGTATGTAACTAATAATTATTAACGAATTTATTCTAAATATTAATATATAAAATGATTTGATAATAATAATTAATAAAATATATATTAGACGGATTTAGAATGACACATTTTGAATTTTTGTAAGTATGTAACTAAGATTATTAATGAACTTAATTTAAACATGAAATATAAAGTTATTTAATATAATAATTTATAAATAGAATAGACATCTACAAGGCACGAGTTGAMAATACATTGTTTTAATTTTTATTTAAATTAAGAAATTTATAATTATCACAAATATTTTTAATATTTATCTTTTGATAAGTCCTGTGTAATACACGTGTGTTAAACAAGTATATATTAATTCATAATCCCTCTAAGTTATGTGTCTGCTCCGTATGCTTCGTTTGGATAAAAAAAAAATTGTGATTCGGTTGCTTATGTGTCATCCGAGCCTAATATATACCTAATTTAATATTTTCTTTTATTGTATCTTGCCTAATTTAATATTTTCTTTTTATTATATTTAGCCTAACTTAATATTTTTTTTTAATTATATTTTGTCTAATACAATAATTCTTTTATACTCCTAATATTAAAATATAAATAAGCCATATATAATTAGTAAGAAAAATCTAAATTAATTAATTTGATTAAAAGACAAATTACATATGAAATAAATTTAATTACAAAAAAAATATTTATGAAAATAATTAAATAAATTGTATTTATAATAAAAGTTGAAATAATTTATTTTTGAAATTCTAAATATTTTGTATAGTTAAATTATGATATAATTGCAATAAATTGATCATGTAACTAAATATTAGTAATTCAATTTAAATATAAATAAATAAATAAATTATATAATAATAATTAATTAATATTTATTAGACAATGGCACAACCCGAGAAGGCTTGAGTAGGACACATTTTGAGAATTTCAAAGTATGTAACTATAATTATTAACAAAATTAATRATAAATAAAAATATAAAATGAGTTAATAATAATTAATTAATATAYATTAGAGACGGGTTGAAATGTGACATCTTTTGAATATTTTTAAATATGTAAATATAATTATTAGCGAATTTAATRTAGATTAAAATATAATATTAATTAATGAATATAATAATTAATAAATTAAACAGGGTACGGGTTGAAGATACATCCTTTCAATTTTTTATTTTAAGTCAAAAACTTTTTAATTTTCACAAATAATTTTATATTTAATTTTTTATAAATCCCATGTAATACACGGGTGTTAAACTAGTTATATATTATTTAAAAAAAAAGAAAAATAAATAAATAATTCAACACGTGTATCTATCGCACATGCACTTTCCTAGTAGAATTAAATAGGTCAAAAATAGGGGGGAAACAAAACAGAAAAACAAACGAGACTACTAGGGTGGAACTTTTAGAATGGTAGCAATAAGTTATGGGCACACATTCACAAGTCGTGTGTGTGTGTGTGTTATAGTTGGAACAAATACAAAATCCTGCTACGCATGGTAAGATTCTACACACTGATAGAAGACAACAACACAGCAACAGCTAGCTTGGATTTCTTTAAAATGGCTCTCTGCAAATTCTTTATTTCAGAATGCAACTTGCCACTTGATATATGACAAAATTTTCTTCTCTTCCATCCCTTTTATTCCATCCTTTTACCCTCTCTATTTTGTTTTTTCAAAAGATACACCATATGATAATAAGGAAATGAAAAAAAATAAAGTGAAAGAAAAAAGTGTCTCTTGACCTTTTTCAATTTTAATTGTTTTTAAATCACGGTTCTTAATTGTATCTCACTTTTTCCTCAACTTTGCTTACATATTATAAGTCCACTAATAAATCATCATCTACACTTCTACCACTATTTTATTACCTTTTCTTTTGTTATAATTTGTTTTCATCTTCCCATCTTTCTTACATTTCCCTCGTTTTCTCTTACCAGTTTTTTCTTTTTTTTAATATTAAAATAATTATTATCTCTCCATCTCTCTCTTCAAATCCACAACCACATAAGAGAGAGCGGGGTTTTGTATTTTGATTAGATACTATAGCCAAACCTGAATGGGAGGCTATGGTCAAAACATGCGACTGAAAATGAAAATGAGCCTTCGCTCCTCGTAATTATGTGCCCATTTAGATTGAAATTGGTTTGACATTTGGGGGCGCTGCACTTGCAACTATTGCAGGAAAATACAATAATTTGACTATGCTCGCAATTTTCTCCACTGCTTACGCATTATGAAATATCAAAATCGTGTACGATGACATAGGCACCGTGACAATGAACTAAGGCAGTTTGCAGCTAAAAATCGTTTCCTTTCACTGAGGATTGTTATCCTATTTTTAAACTAAAAAGCTCATAGCAATGGCCTCTGAAGAATACCAATAACTCAGGCATAAAACTGGACGCTAGATACATTTGAAATTTATTCTTGATGTTTTCCAATAAATCATTCTAGTGTTATAATACCAGATCGTTATAATTTTCTAATTGAAACAACATTCGGTCTCGAGACCACAAGGTTAGGCAACGTTAAACATATATTTACACCAGGCGATATATATTTGCTGGCGTCATTTTTAAGAGCAATTTACAATAGTGTACTGTACTCGGGCAATAAATCTAATTACAAAATAGAGGTTAAAAACCCACGAATACATAATTTTAGCAGGTGGATTAAGGTACATCCATCATCATGTTCACAATACTGTGTAAACTAATGGCAAACAGAACGCTTCAACATCGAGGGAATAGTATTTTACTGAGTTATACTGCAGACTATCGTCCATTAAGGACAGAAGCGTCCTGCTCGGTTTCTCTGCGGGATGCTTCCCAGAGTCGCTGCTCAATATTCAATTTCCGCAGCTCCAATAAACCCTGCTCAACTGCAATGTAAAATAAAATAGTTCTTTTTAGAATATGTAGAACAAGCAAAGCAGATGATGGCCCCAAATTTGATTAATATATTCATTGATATTCAACCACCTAATCTGATGGTCTCGGGTGAAATGGAACTGGCTATGTTGATTGGAGGTTAAATCTTTGGATCAAGAAGCTCAAATATTAGTTCTGGCAAAACAGCCGGGCTGAGCCAACAAAAAAATTGGGCCGGGTCGCCACTTTCCATGGCCCGGCTCGGCACAGGGCATGGAAATAGAAGAAAAGTGTCGTGCCAAGTGCCGACTGGACCAGCCTGGTCCATTAGCCCAACGGGCTGGACCAAAGAGGCCCAATTTTTGGGGGGCTAGAAGACATAGGCCCAGGCCCAGCCAAAACTGGGTTTGCCCCGAATTTGTCAGCTCTAACAAACATACTGTGAAATACCGTGAGAATCTCAAAGCAGTCGCAATTGGAGCACCAATTCTCAAGTTACTAAATATCAAAACTATTAGCAACCCAAAATCCACATGTTATTCAGAACCAGTACTGTAAAAAAAAAAAAGAAAAAGAAAAAAGAGCAACCCGTCGAGGCGTTAGGCGACCCTAGGCTGAGGCGATTATATCCAAATTGGTGGGAAAATGGACTTGGTCACAGAATGGGCTTAGGCACCACGAATCGGGCCTAAGCAGCAAAAAAGTATACTAAATAAAATAAAGTGAAGAACAAAAGCAATTTTTGCAACCATGTCCAGAAATAATCACACACAATGAACTTCATGAGAAAGTACCCTTGCGTTATTTAGAACTGAAAGCACAATGATAAAATTAAAAGCATAGATCTATAAAGCAGATGCACATTAAAGAATCCTCTGAAAATAGTTGTTTCACAAAGCTCAGCAAGTACACTATCCAATGGTGATGGGCAAAAGAACTCACCATCGACGGCATCATGCGAAGTCGGTGATTGCCCACTACGGCTGATCCAAAACTTCAGTCTCTCATTGGCTATTTCCTCCTCTATTCCATAAGCTGTAGCTCTTCTCCAAAAATACGTAAGCCATGCCTATGTTATGCAATTATTACAAAAATTGAGATAACACAATGGAACTAAATAGGCACAAGATCTGGCATATATATACAATAGCAAAAACAAAGGTATAAGTTCTTGTCTGCAGCATATTCATTATTGTAAATTAAATTATTCTTATTTTTCAAAAGCGTGACTGATTAGGAGTATACTTCGATTAATAATGATCTAATGATTAATGATTAGAATGAACAATGTCAAATGTATTGTACCAATAGATGTTAAGTACTGCAACTTTCCTTTTGGTCATCGTTTAATGCGGAATCATGTTAAATATCATATTTTCCCAACAGGATAATTTGCTTTAGTAAGTATTATATGGTGAGACCAACTACAAAGCTCAATTTTTAAAAATTACTACTGACATTCCTAATAACAGCCAAAAATGTGCCAAGCGATCATAGCAAGACTCTAAACACAAGAACTGAAGCAGATGGACAAACCTCTTTGAAGAGGACATCCTCAGATTCCTCAGGGCTGAGTTCTGCAAAGCAAACAGAAACAAGGAAAAGAGTCTAAATACATATTTCCTTGAAGGTTTTCTTAGAATCAACATTTAAAGGCAAACCAAGTTAGAAAAGGTCAATAAGAACTGGTTTACTATGTAAGCTAATTGAAAAAAACTGTGAGTCTACGCTAGAGACTAGTTTATTTGGAAGAGTGGAGAAAGAGAACAATGAATGAAGTTTAGACTCAAGAAAATGCAAAAGATGCCAACGCTTTTGAAACAGATGAACAGTAAAATTTGAAGTGACTGCAGCACTGTGGAGATCGTAATTTGATTGTCAGTTAAGGGTAAAAGCTAACTAGAACACGAGTGCAGGAAAAATTTCACATTAGGAATATATTTGAAAGCCTTAAGCAAATAAAAGTATAGACAAAATAGAAAATGCTTTCATGTCATCCCCAAATATTTATGCCAATGATTAAGTAGTGTAGGATTACAGAAATCTAATGATTAAATTTAACGGATAAATACAGATATCTCACATGAGGTTTGGCCTTCAATACAAGTAGACCCCTCAAGTTTTTAATTACTCCACCCCGCTACCACCACCCACTAACACATAGCTTTAGAAACCCTAACAGTTTTTTAGTAAATGACATTTTTGCCCTTTGTTAAAAACTATACAAGCCTCCCTTGAGGTTTGTCCAATTGAGAATGCTTCTCTAAGAACTGTCGCATTATCATTACATCCCTTTAAGGTCTTGCTTTACTTCATCATTAATCATTAGACCCCCCATGGATGGTATATGTCAGATTACAGAAAATGCTAGGAGTGGATATAATTTAGGGAAGCATTATTGAGTAATTTGGTTCCAAAAATAGTAGAACCCCTAAATCAGTCAACACGGGAATAACTGAATTTTCACAAATTTTATGGGTATCATTTCTATCAAAAGACTATAGGTTGGGTCTATGTGTTAGCCGGCAATCAACGACAAGTGTATACTGGACATAAGTACTATACAACCTAAGGTGGTCAGTCTGTAATTTTATTAAATCTTAGGGGAGTATCAATAACTATCCGTACATGTAAAGGTCCCTTATAATATAAATTGGAGAAAATATCACATTCCAATTCTAAGACCCAAAAGAAAATGCATAAATAACGGCCCATCGGAGCTTACCAAATGCTTCCATGTACTTCGGTTCAATTGGTGACTTGAAATCTGGCAAAACATTTAATTTTAGAAAAAAGATCACATGCAATAAAATATAGCCTTAGGTTTTATGTACTTGCAATACTGTATGCACAAAATGGCTTAACTAAGAGCCGAATGAACTCATGAAAATCATGGTTCATAAGCTAACAAAAGCGATAATGCATACATAATAAGTCGTGCTAGAACAAAGACACCAACCTCAAAAACATATTTCCTTGGTGGATATTTGCCCCAAAGATTCATTATGCAAAATAGTTACACATCATATCTTGTTTAATTGAAGACTGAACATTTATAGAACAACAAATCCAAGAACGTAAAGGGCATGAATGACAAATATTCAATTTAAATACTGACGCAACAGATATTTGAAAATAACACGTGCTTTGATTATCAAAAGGGAATCTTTAATGAGTTAGATCCATATGTGATTATCACTTCCAAAAGTATAAGTAAGACTCGGCACTTAACTTATGATGCATGGAAAAGAGGGCACTCGGCAGAGAAGATGCTTTGAAATACATTAAATGTTCAGCAAACAAAATTGCTGATTAAAATAGGCATTATCGTCACTCTAGCTAAATTTGGCTGAAAGATATTGCGAAAAAACCTGGCATTGATGTCCTAGTGGAGTTTGGACGTCTTTGTTGAGCAAATGCAAGAACGATAGATTCTTCAACCTAATGATAAATAAAATAGACCATTGAGATTCCTGCTAATCACCTACGTTGATATGTGAATAGGAGCATGCAACTGCAAGAAACTCCATTCAAACTGAAGCTCAATCACATTTGCAAGGAAAAAGAAAAATACTCCTTTTGGTAATCATATTTGATAAAACTTACTCCCTTTTGTCCCAATATTTCCCTTAAAAGTAATAGGTTAATAAGTAGGCGTGTTATATTATTTTTCAAGTGAATGACTAGGCACTTTCTGGGAACACTTTCCATTCCAGGAGATGAACTGTTTTAGGACGTTAAGAAATAGGAGCAATAAATTGGGTCTGATGAAGTCAAATCAACGAGTCCCAGTAAGCATAAACAGTCCAATTATAAGCACATCTTAGAAAGGAAAACCTTCAAGGAAGCTATTTCTTTTAGGCCCATTTCAACTGTTAGCATGCTCTCAATGTTCCCTTCTCCAGTGAGATCATTGAAGTCCTCAACAATGTTTCCTCTTTGTGCATTTTTATCACCTGCGGAATGTCAGAGAGAACTATCATTGTTAGATTTCAAATGTACAAGACAAAGAATAACAATAATAACTCAGCATCAATTGCTTGTATAGAACAACTAACCTTTCTTCCAGCTTTCTTCCTTAGCCTTCTGTCCAGCAGATAGAACAACTTCCAAAGGCAAAGGTGCCAAAGATGACCAATATTCATGCTTTGCCACAGCAACATCCGCACAGATGCCTGAGTGGTGAGTGAACCCAAAAATTTACTTGGAGAACAAAATGTATAAGTGATTTATAGTGCTACAGTTATTTTAAGATGTAAAGCATAGAGAAACCATAGGGTCACTACATAAGACAGATCACAGCCCACGTAAACAATAAGACCTCCTTTGAATTGACAGTCTCCATAGAATTGGCACCAAATTTCAACTGAGAGTGAGAAAGTGCATGTCAAGTGTAACTTATTTTTACCAGCGAAGTATAAGCTAAGAAAGTTTTTTCATCAAATCATGTTCGGGGAAGAATAACTTTTTGGAACATAACTTTTAGGATTCAAATTCAAGTTAGTCATTGTTGTGATGAGCATGGGCAGAGTGAATGCTTCAAGCTAACAACAGTTGGTTTAACATTAGAAAAAAACTTAATTGAAAACAGGAGAGTATAAAAAAACTTAACTAATCCCTTTAATAATTTACTACTATGATCTATCCTTGAAAATATATAGATTTTCCGTAACAAAGAAAAAAACAGACTTTAGATATATTTATTACCAAGTTGGACAGCTAAACCCCAGTATCTTGCAAGCCAGCACCTTTTAAGAACAACTTCTTCCTGAAAATATAGATTTTGAGATCAGAAGTGTAGGTAACATTAGCAGCAACTCAACAATTATCCATTGGTATATTCATGCAACAGTGGCAACCCACCATCTCATGTTGGTTCAACACCATTCTTTGTGTCATAGAGCGAAGAGCTTTAACTTCAGACTCAGTTCCTCGCAGTTGTTCAACAACAGTTGCAGCCTCATTTTTTGCAATCTTATTCAATCACAATGCCATATCGTTAAACGCAGTATGTTGGACAAGTACTTGTAAACACATCTTAGTTGATCTTACTCACCTTAACATCTGATTGCAATGATGACTTTTCCACATCCACACCATCATTCGCTAGCTTAGCCTCTCTAAGTGCAGCCTATAAAAAATTTGACATGACCAAAAAAAAAAGGTTTGGCATGAATGAAACCATCTGAGGTATCATATCAATCTCCAGGTGACTCAACAAATAGCTTAAACGTTAAGTACAATAAATACCCTTGAGGTGTAGCCTAATCATAAAAAAATGTTCTCTTTCAAAATTACAAATACCTCCCTTTAATTTTTTTTATTTACAAATTACACCCTCAATTTGATAATAATAATAATAATATACAATAGTTATGAATTTCAAAGAACATAGGATTTTCTGTAGTTACACCTAACCTCAAGGTAGCTTTTGTAGTTATCCCTACTTTTAATAGTATACGTTCCCTCTTATAATTTAATTATCTCTAATATCTCAATGATTCTATCAGAGAGTCTGAAAGGTGCCACTTCACGAGGTCGAAGAACAATGGGACAAATGATAACAAGTATCACCTCTCTTTGACGCAATGCGGCTTCCTTCCTGCAAATTAGCGATATGAGAATTTATCATACACGGAATTGGTAACAAGGAGACAATGTAGCTCTATTTGCATTTACAGACCTGCTCAAAAGTTTAGCTTCCAAAGAAACTCCTTCTCCAAAAGCAGCTACCTAAGAAGTAGGCCATTATAAAATGTCAATGAACTGATTAACTTACTAGTTGCTACAAAATACAAAACAAAAAAAACGAAGTAATGGATAGTATTATGCCCTAAGAGTAAATTATAATGACACTCTGAATAAAATATTATTATTGAAATGAGGCGCTTGCATATATATGTCCATAGACTGTTCACGATTATAAATAGAGTGTTAAAGTTGTTAAGCACAGAAAAATAATCAATTTATGCATAAAAAAAGAATCATTGTCCACAACCGGTAAATTAATATGGACAATTTATTTGGACATTGTACTCTGAGTACAAGCTTGAAGTTCACTCAGATATCAATGGGTGATAACAAACTCATGGTCACTATCTCAATACTTCGGAATCAAAGTATAATAGCAGAGAACATATATTTCACAATATGGAATGTCACCTGTTTTCTGGGCTTGAATGATCATAAACTCGTGGGTTTTTCTAATAGATAGTAAAATCTAAGTTCAGTATTTCAACATTGATTGTTGAATCAATGAGGTGATGGTAACCACGTGAAACTGTGAAATAGAAGATGGTGACTCAGATAAATGAATATTGAAAAATGGATTATTTCATCATATTCCTAAATGAGCAACGGCAGAATAGCACATTCAATGTAAAAGAGTTTTTAAGATTTAGAACACAGGATGAGACACTAACAGGGTACACGTACAAATTTATAAAACTGATCAATGGTCACCGATCAAATTAGAACTTTAAAATTTTATCATACGATGGAAAGAACCACACCACTTCTAATGCAATAAAATAAAATTTAAGCTATCATGTCTTCTTCTCTGTTTAGGTTGTTTCATAAATTGGCCAACTTCAAATTTGCATTTAACATACTAGAAATCAATGTTTTAAAAAACGAAAGGCGGAAACGAGGCGTTTTGCTCGGATGAGGCGAGGCGTACGCCTCGAGGAGGAACGAGGCGTGCGCCTCAAAATATTTTTTGAAAAATTAAAATTAAAAACCAAAAATAATAAAATTACACAAAGTTCAACAATACATATTAATTATCCTAATAGTTCAACAAAAACAAGAATAAAATCATAAAAGTCAATCCTAATAAGTAGCACAAATTCATATCACCTAAAACACAACAAAAGGCAATTAAGAACAATAGAAGTCCAAATTAAGTAGAAAAACAAATTTCCATAGTCATTTTAATCTTGCAATAAAGAATCATTCGTGTCCAATGGTTTAAACAACTCGTTATGTCCTTTATTTTCCTCTTCCTCCTCACTCAAAGGATCATCATTAGAGTCGTCGGCATATCTAAGCACTCAAAGAAAATTATTTGTAAACAATATTTCGTGATAAAAAAAATAATAATGTGAAGCCAATTCAATTTAGCTTATATTTATACACTAACCTTCACCTTCTCTGTACATTAAATAAATTAAAATTAAAAATATCTAGAAATATGTGTGTAATCCCTATTTTCAGTTAAAAAATAGATTAGTGAAAAATATATATATATATATATATATATATATATATATATATATATATATATATAAATAATTTTGTAATTTTATTTTAAAAAAATAGATTAGAAGTTATATCTTAAAAGCTATATCAGAAATTACATCAGAAGCTATTTTTAATTTTAATTTTATTTTATAATTTTTTAATATCAGAAGTTATATCTTAAAAATTGTTTTATTTTATAATTTTTTGTTTTTAATAAGTTATATAAGAGAGTGGAGAGGGGAAAAAATATCAGAAGGGTTTAAAAAAAAAATTAAAAGCGTAGGGTTTCGGCCGACAGCAGCGGCAGCAGATCGAGAAGAAAGTTTAGGGTTTCGGCCGACAGGTTTAATTATATTTACCTCCTTTTATATTATTCTATTTATATTAATTTTCTTATACATTTATAAATAATAATAATAATAATAAATAAAAACTGCCTCAAAACTGCCCAAAAACTGCCTCAAAACTGCCTAAAAACTGAGGCGTACGCCTCGACACTTTGAGGCGGACGTTTCTGATCTGGGGATCTGATGCGGCCGCCTCGACTCGATTTCCCCAAAAATGTTCCGAGGCGTACGCCTCGGCCGTTTTTTAAAACATTGCTAGAAATCAATACAAGTCATAAGGCTAAACAAGATCAACAATTAAAATGAATACAACTAGTTCAAAAGAGTCTGTAACTAAGGATGTGGAACATGTAGTGTGCAACAGTGAGAAACTAAGAGCCTCTAAAGTAAAGAAGTGACTCGCAAATGAAGGATAATTCTATAAGTTATAAAAACCAATCTCATAGACAATAATAATAAATAAATAATCGGTTCCAATTTAAATTAAGCCCCGCAAACATTTTTGATTGGTTGTGCATTTTCTATGACTGAGTTGAGCATAGTGTCCTAGCCTCATGTACTTGGCCACTTCCATTACTATGGATTTTGAAGCCTTCTAATTCTAGTCTACAAATTATTTAATTCTGTGGAACTGGACAATATTTTACTGTTATATTTATTCGGAAATGGTAAAAAAATACTTCAAGTTTTAAACACTAAGAGCTTTATGTGCTTTGATTTGACAATTGCTTCGTGGCTGAAATATGTAACATGTTAATTCTGAATTCTCCTACAACAGATGAGCTTACTGTTGGTTTAATATATATAGATAACTACATTATTACTCTTGAGGTTTAGACTAAATAAAAACAATTATCTTTCAGAATTACAACAAATGTCACCCTGAAATAAGTTTCTATCTTAAGAAATGCATTCATTGAAGCGGGTGGTTTGTACAACAAATACAAACGTCAAAGGGGATTTTATGATTCAAAAAGCTAACTTGATTTGTCTGTATTTAATTTTAGAGTAAACCTCAGTGGTAATTTTTGTTATTATCCCTAACATTAATTACGCAAATTAATTGAAAACTTTGATGGCAAGGAGTGGGTGAACGGATTGTGCAGAGAGAAACAAGGGTACATCAGCAACACGAAATTACATACAAAGAAAAAATGAAACAACTTTTGAGCATTTTGACTTGGAAGCCAATGGAAAATGAGCAAACCGAATGACATCAGGTGACCTGTTTTTCAAGCTCCTTAACTCTTGCATCAGCTGCTTCGCAACTTTCTTCTGCAAGTCGGAGCTGTGAGATCAGAGTCAGACACCATGAATAATAAGTATAGGTTTATGGTCCATAGTGAGAATGAAGAGGAACACACCTTTTCGAGTATATTCTCATTTTCTTCTTGTAGCATATCAAGCTGTCAAGTAAGTGGATATTAGCTTGAGAAGTGACAAGCAAACTGTTCTTCAATTTTTCAACAACATAATGTTCAATGACTTGTCCAAACTTTTGATATAAACAACATACTTCATCACGAAGTGCAGAAGAAGCACGCCCATCTCCTGCGCCTTTTAAATTTAACTGTGCAAAATCTGGTGAGAATCTGCATTTCACATTGACACCTTATCAGTTCATATAAAAATAATGATCATAATAATAATAAATAAATACAAATGAAAACAATTTAGCTGATGAGGGAACCATCAAATTGATTCACTCAAGTCTATAACCAGACAGATGGATCATGCATTACATATCACAGGCAAACTATAACTTCAACTGCCTCATGCCAAAAGGACAAAGCTAACGAGCCAAAAATGTTACATACAAGAAATGCTTAACAATTTAAATATTTTAAGAAACTTTTATAAAGACCGAAACTATCAAAGGACAGATTTGAGTACTTCTTTTCCCTTTGTCGGTTGCTGGGAGGATCAATCGGTGGAATGGGCACAGGAGCTTTCAGAGAAGGCCGGCTAGGAGGTACAGAGGGTGTTGTTCTAATTGACATTGATGGCCTTCCTGTGGATGTTGAGCGAGCTGGTAGAACTCCATCCAGTAAGTTGCCAGTGACCTAATAACAGATTTAACAGACAAGAGAAAGATAACGAATAAGCATCCAGATTATGCTTCGTATACAACAAATCTCACTGGAATTTAAATATCCATTATTTTTTCACAAAATGTCACATATCATTCACCATTAAGTACATTGCAATAATTGAACTAGGAAAACATCAAATTCACAATAATACGATTCACTGATCCTTAAGATTGAACACGCCAAACCACAGCCAACTGTAATCAGTGCGAAAATTTACTAACAATATGCAGCTAGAGACAAAAAGCACTGCTGGAGAACGAACAAACTTTTTCACTTTCATTTCGATTTGAATCAACAGAGTAAATCCCTGTCTGCAATACACCGACACAGAACGATAAAATTACCGCATCGGAAGAAGATCTAATAATCTTCGGAGAAGGGAGCACAGGCTTAACGCCACCACTGCCGTTGTTAACGCCGTTAGTCTTAACAGACGGCCTGGCGAGAGAGAGCGGAAGAGGAGGATTGAACCGGAGTCCTAAACCTCCATCGTTTTCCGCATCACCAATGTCGTCGTCATCCTCGTCATCGCCGGCGGCGGCCTGCGAAGCCATGACCTGAGCCAGCCGCTGAGCCGCGGCTTTAGCGGCAAAGTTCTGAGTACGCTTGATGCTCGAAATGCCGCTCGCGGACGACGACCGCGCGTGATTCGCACGCCCCGGCGAGCCGCCGCCGGACTCACTGCTCCACTTGCGCATTTTCTCCATTTTATTTACAGAACGAAAAGAAAAGGGAAAATCTGCAAAATGTGAGTCGGGAAAGTATGAGAAAGAGGGGAGACTGAGAGAAAAGAGGGGGGGACTGGTTGCTGATGTGGTGCCTAGATCTTTGAGTTAAAAACGGCAATGTTTTTTCCGGATGTTAGAGAAATTTACGGAAATTTGCAGATAAAATTTGTATACATAATCGCTCCTTGTTGAAGAAATACTAATTGTAGTATGTATTTTATTGCATTAACATTATTATCATAGATTATCAACAACTATTTTATCAGTGTTATGTGAATTTTATTTATTTCTACCTGTATATTTTTCTCAACTCATGAACTGATAAATGGTGAATTTGTCGACTGAGAAAAGATATTTTCAAAGAATGAAAAATAAATAAATTGGTTTTTATGAAATTGTTGTTATTTTATAGGGCGAGCATAAACGCACCCCAAAATTTATGAGTTGACCTAAAATATTTTAGACAAAAATAGTCCTAAATGAAAAGATTAAAATAACCTTATTCACAATATATAATTAAAATTGAAAATATAAAATTTATACAATTTATATATATATATATATATATATATATATATATATATATATATATATATATATATATAATGAAAAAAAAAAACATAAAACCTCGTAATTTCTTCTTCATCCCCAAGCCTCTCTCAATATCTAACAAAAATTCACATTAAACTTGTAAGAATGGAGGATAATAATACGAACAAGATGAATAATATTAGTATTCTTGACATCTATCTATTTTAGTTTTTTTTTTTTTTTTTTGTGTGTGTGTGTGTGTGTATTACTATTTATTGGGCTGAAATCGCGAATATGTTCGATCTTGTTATAATGAACAATTAATGTATGTTCGAAAGTCCTGACCAAACATTATACATATGTTCGAATATATTATTCGAACATATGCGTATTGTTCGAACATATCTTAGTTGTTCGATTATTTTTTCGAACATAATGTGTTTTGTTCTATAATTATTTTCGAACATTTTTTTCAGGAATCGGAGACAATGTAAACCGAAAACAGTAATGGTAATCCAAATAGAAGTGATGTGATTGCAAAACTACTCTTATTTATTCAATAAAACGAGTTGTTTTGAATCTAGAGATAAATTAGTAAATTGGGGTTCGTTCGAAAGGAATTGAAAATCGTGTGGTAATAGTAGTTAAAAGATCAGACAGTGGAGAGAGTGGGAGGCGAGCTCGAATTTTTTTAGCATGCGAATGAAGTGAAAAATATTGTGGCATGGTTGGAGAAACTTCACAATCTGACGAATCAGAGATGGAGACGGAAAAAAAATCCAAAAAGAGGCAAACTAGGACAAAGAAGTGAGGATGTCCATTCATTTGAAACGGCTCTCAAATGTTTGTTGGCGGTGATGAGAAGTGGTCATTACAAATAACACGTGGCATGCATAATCACTCTCTTGCCAAACACTTTGAAGGTCATTCTTATGTCGGTCACTTAACTCCTGCTGAAAATGCATTTGTTGTTGATATGACAAGAAGAAACAGTCGACCAAAAGATATATTGTACGGATTGAAAACTAGACATCCTAGAAATGTGTCAACAATGAGAACTATTTACAATACTCAAGCAAAGCCCAGAGATGTGGAGCATTCAGGCAGATCACAACTGCAATTTCTCATGTCCAAATTGGAGGAGAATCATTATTTTTTCCACGTCAATCGTTGTAGTACGACTGACCAAGTTAAAGATATTTTTTTTTGCTCATCCAACTTCGGTTGATATGCTTCTTGCATTTCCCACTGTCTTGTTGATGGACTTTTGATTTGTACTTTTTTTTACACCTTTTTGTTACCTTTTTGTGTTGCATTCGCGTGTGTTTTGCTTGCATTTACGGGTTTTATGAGTCATTTTGTCCTACTTTGTTAATTTTAGGTTTTTATAACTTTTGTGCAGTTTTTAGTAGTTTTTCGTACATTTTTACCATTTTTCGTATTTTTGGCCGTAGGATGACCAAGCGGGTCTCGCGCACGCTCGGAGCATCCCACTCGACTCGGATTGGAACGGAAAAAGTAAAGAAACACAGCGCAAATGAGGAACGACAACCGGCGGACGAGAGGAGCGGAAATGAGAAACCGAGCAGGAGCAGTCGAACCAGTCGATCGACTGGAATTCAGTCGATCGACTGAAAGTCCAGTCGATCGACTGGACCTCCCCAAATCGATTGGATTCCAGTGAGTTTGGGATTTTTGGACGAAGCAGTTGATCGACAGCCTTCAGTCGATCGACTGAAATGCAGGGGAATTCGGGATTTTGGTCCATCTTGACGATTTTACCCCTGCGATTTTGTATTTATAAAACCAACTCTCCAACCTTATCCATCAACCCTCCTTGGTGGAATTTGGGGCTTGCTCCATTTCCTCCAAGCCTTTACATTTGCTTTTGTAAACACTAGTTCATAAATCCCTAGCTTAGTGTAGTTTTAGCTAGTTTAGTAGTTAATCTAGTTTAGCTTAGTTAGTTAGTTTCTAGTTAGTATTTAGTTAGTTGTTTTTAAGCAAATGTTGGAGTGAGTGACACCTCCTTCATTTATGGTGTTTGTTGTTTGAAGATTTGAAGCTTTTGGAGTTTAATGCAATTGGTAGTTTTCTTTCCCTTATTTTCTTATGTTTGTATTGTTGATTGTTGTTATTGAAGTTGTGTTGGTTATTAGATTTAGTTTGTGTTGTTATTCATTTGCTTTTAATTTCTCTTGGTAATTTCTAGCTTGTAGTTTTGTTTTTCTTGCAAACTCTATTAATGCTCTTTTCAAGCTTTTTACCTCTTTTAGATAGACAAGCTTTTGGGTTTTGAAAGAACTATGAAACTTTCCTCTTTTGATAATTTGTCTTGTCCTATTTCAAAGCCTTTGACTTTTCTCAATTTCAAATGATTTAATTTTCCCTCCATGAATTCTCTTTTAATTGTAAGCTTTATTTGATGCAATTAGTTTAGTAATTATGGGTTTAGTATTTAAGTTCATTTAGAACCATTAATCGGAGCTTGTCGAGAATTGGGATTGACGACCCCTACACTTGGTTGACAATTTGGGATTGACAACCCCGAATCGTGGATTAAGTACTCGGCAAAAACCGATTAATCGTGGAGACGAACCGAACACCCTAAACCCTCATTTTCATTTAAATCATTTTTAATTAAAGTCTCCTTTTAAATTCAAGTTTTAACATAAAACTCAAAATCCCAACCAATGATTAATGTTTTCGTAGATTAGATTAGTGTAATTTAAATTAACAAGAGATTAATTAAATACACCGACCGCCGATTATATCTATCCTCGAGAGACACGACTCGGAAAAGCTTACCGCTCTACAATCGACTCCGTACTATTGCGGAGAAGATTTCTTAAAGTGCTAAGAATTTTTCGATCAAATTTTGGCGCCGTTGCCGGGGATAGATTAAGGCTAATGGTGTTTTAAATTATTTCTCTTGTTATCTTAGTTTGTAGTTAGTTTAGATTTTTATTTTGTTTCGATGCTCGTAATCCTTTGTTGAGTGTTGTGTTTGCAAGGTACTCATTCGGGAAGCCCGATGCCGTCCGCCCACACTCACGACGATCAAATGATTCCTCCACCGCTCGATTGATCCGGACGAGGATGGCAAACTACCGAGCTAGTTTGCCATACGACGACCCTTATATCCAAAATCCCAAATATCCAAACCCTTATATCCAGACTCCCGAATATCCAAATCCGTACTCCACTCCCCCAAGCTATCGGGTCACCTCGACTTACGATGACCCGTACGCTTCGATCGGTGAAGAATGGGCTCCCTCTTTCAATTATTCCAACCCAAGCCCTCCTATTCTCCACCGATTTCGTATTCCCACAACCCGAGCATGGGTCCGTATGCACCGACTCGTGATCCTTATGATCCGGGATTTGACGATCCATATGCTCAACTCGCCCCGCCCTCTTCTTACCCGAGCTTTGACTCGTATGCTCCCCAAATTCATGATTCACATTCTTGGAGCTACGACTTTTACGACCTACCCATCTCGAGTTCGTATACTCTGAACGACGACCCGTACACCACATTTTCTCAAGATTCGTCTATGTCCCAACTCCCGGACTTTGAGCCTCTCTCATCCGAGCTCGTGGAGGTGATTCGACAATTGGATTAATGCCTTGCTCGCATGGAGACTCAAGTAGAGCAAATTGCTAACGAAGTGGATGAGCTTAAAAGACCATGTCTTGACGACATGCCCATCTTTGATGTGGTGGATCCCACGGTCATTAACGGCAATTCGAGCTTTGACGATCTTTTGAAAGAGGTGTGCAAGGAGGTGGAGTTAGTGGGTGAGGAGAAGGGGTTGGAAGTCGACTTTACCCCTCTCGTGTTTTGTGAAGAAGTTGTAGAGGAAATTGAGGGGGGGTTATTTCTGGGGTCTCCAACGGCACTTGGATTGCCGAGGTTACTTGCTTTTGGCGAGGATGATGAAGATGTGCCATTTTCGGAGGATGTGGAGTTAATCGAGCCTCTTTTTCCGCCACCCGATGCTTTGTTGCTACTTGACCAAGTGGAGGTGGAAGAGGTAGTGGGGGATTTGTTGGATCCTACTCTCTCGTGCCCGACTACGACTACTTCTAAAGTCGAGAGAGAGGAGATTACGGTCGGGGAGACGAAGGAGTATGTCGACCCGTTTTGGGACGATCACGTTTGGGTGGTCGACTACTCACTTTTCCGACCCCCGAAGCAAGCCCGCTCTTTTGTTGTCTTGACCTACCGGCTTGCTCGACTTGCCCGCCTTGGTGATCTTTGTCACCCGGTGTGTCTACTCGAGAACACCAAGGCGTGGCATGATCGCNTAATTGGGGTGAACTCATAAATAGATGGGGTGCATATATTCGCGCCCTAAAACGAATCAAATGTAAATAACTCCACATTTATATATTATGAAATAACTTTTTGCAAACTACATTATAAGTCTAATTATAGTTTAACTTGTTATCATCACATGCTAATAATTTCAAGCTCTCCCTTTAGTTAGTCGCGAAACTATCATATTAGTCACGTTATTACAAATCACTGCATGCATCTCCTTGTTTAATCTTTGTATTCAAAGACAAAGTGAAMATCTTATAAATAACTTTAGTCTTTTCTAATTATCGGTACCCGTTATACTTTTTTGTCAACAGATACCCCAAAGTTTATCATTAGTTATAATTTAATCACATCAATCTGTTTGAGTACAACTAAATAATCTAGTTGTACTTTAGTCTCAATTTGTTGTTTTTTTATTTTAGAAATAGTTTATATCAACATAATTATACAATTACCAAATCAACCTTTAACCAATAAATATATAATACTTGTAATATAAATTTAAAAGAATTATAAAATCAACTAAATAAATATAAAAACTTGTATTTAAATTATAAATATATATTAATTAAATTAAAATTAAAAATATCACAAAAACACCCTATATATTACTCCCTACGTCCGGAAAAGATAGGCATATTTTTCATTTTTGTCCGTCCGAAAAAGATAGGCATGTTTCCTTTTAAAAGTTAGAATACCACAAAAAGACTAAAACACCCCTGTTTAGTTTACTTTATTTATTGAAATACTAAAAAGTTAAGGGTAAAGTAGTAAAAATAACAAAAGTTTTACAATTTCAATTACAATCAATTTGTCTTCTTAAACTCCATATTTTTGTCTACCCGCCTATCTTTTCCGAGCGGGGGGAGTATAAATAATATAAAATAAATCCTAAAATATTTTAAAATTAGATTAAAATATTATGAATTATAAATAATATTTAATAATAAGAAAATTATGGAAATGTTATAAAATAATAAAATAAATCATAAAAATATGAAATAAGTTAAATATATATAAGAAATATATTTTATATACAAATATTTATCAATTAATTAAAAATTAAAAAAATCACGAATAAATAATATAAAATAAATATTATTTCACAATAAATTTATGTAATAAATTAAAAATAATTTAAATCCTGAATAATTATTTATTAAATCTTAAATGTAACAAAAAATACACTTAGAATTCTATAAATAATAAAAAAAATCAGAGAAAACTATGAATTCAATTAAATAAATACGACATATGTGTTTTAATTCTAAATAATTCTTAATAATATCTGAAATATAATATTATATAATAAATATGATAATATTTTGAATCGATTAGAAATATAATAGGTTTATAATTAATTTCTAAATATTTATTTTAAAGACATTGAAATAATAAATTGGCAATAGTTATAAAGTAAATTAGATAACTATATATAAATTAATCCTAAATAGTTTTTTTATCTATTGAAAGTTTATATTAAAATAATAACAAAGATCAAGAAGTTATAAATAACAATATAAATCTTAAAATATTTTAACAGAAAGTAATATACTTAATTAAAGTTATAATAAAAAATTATCTCCTAAATCTAGAAACTAAAAAACATATAAATATTATAAATATATATATAAAATACTACAAAAATGAACAAAGAAATATCAAATAAATGAGGCATAGTATTACAAATTTAATTAAAGGCCTCTGTATTCTATTTTAGTATAGTTAATATTTTTGAAATCAGCTCGTTAATTGAGTCGAGATAGCCATTGAGTAATCGAATTAAACATCAGTCATCGAGTCAGTTGAGTAACCCGATAAATTATAATTATATATATATTTTTTTTTGTGTGTGTGTGTGTGTATTACTATTTATTGGGCTGAAATCGCGAATATGTTCGATCTTGTTATAATGAACAATTAATGTATGTTCGAAAGTCCTGACCAAACATTATACATATGTTCGAATATATTATTCGAACATATGCGTATTGTTCGAACATATCTTAGTTGTTCGATTATTTTTTCGAACATAATGTGTTTGTTCTATAATTATTTTCGAACATTTTTTTCAGGAATCGGAGACAATGTAAACCGAAAACAGTAATGGTAATCCAAATAGAAGTGATGTGATTGCAAACTACTCTTATTTATTCAATAAAACGAGTTGTTTTGAATCTAGAGATAAATTAGTAAATTGGGTTCGTTCGAAAGGAATTGAAAATCGTGTGGTAATAGTAGTTAAAAGATCAGACAGTGGAGAGAGTGGGAGGCGAGCTCGAATTTTTTTAGCATGCGAATGAAGTGAAAAATATTGTGGCATGGTTGGAGAAACTTCACAATCTGACGAATCAGAGATGGAGACGGAAAAAAAATCCAAAAAGAGGCAAACTAGGACAAAGAAGTGAGGATGTCCATTCATTTGAAACGGCTCTCAAATGTTTGTTGGCGGTGATGAGAAGTGGTCATTACAAATAACACGTGGCATGCATAATCACTCTCTTGCCAAACACTTTGAAGGTCATTCTTATGTCGGTCACTTAACTCCTGCTGAAAATGCATTTGTTGTTGATATGACAAGAAGAAACAGTCGACCAAAAGATATATTGTACGGATTGAAAACTAGACATCCTAGAAATGTGTCAACAATGAGAACTATTTACAATACTCAAGCAAAGCCCAGAGATGTGGAGCATTCAGGCAGATCACAACTGCAATTTCTCATGTCCAAATTGGAGGAGAATCATTATTTTTTCCACGTCAATCGTTGTAGTACGACTGACCAAGTTAAAGATATTTTTTTTGCTCATCCAACTTCGGTTGATATGCTTCTTGCATTTCCCACTGTCTTGTTGATGGACTTTTGATTTGTACTTTTTTTTACACCTTTTTGTTACCTTTTTGTGTTGCATTCGCGTGTGTTTTGCTTGCATTTACGGGTTTTATGAGTCATTTTGTCCTACTTTGTTAATTTTAGGTTTTTATAACTTTTGTGCAGTTTTTAGTAGTTTTTCGTACATTTTTACCATTTTTCGTATTTTTGGCCGTAGGATGACCAAGCGGGTCTCGCGCACGCTCGGAGCATCCCACTCGACTCGGATTGGAACGGAAAAAGTAAAGAAACACAGCGCAAATGAGGAACGACAACCGGCGGACGAGAGGAGCGGAAATGAGAAACCGAGCAGGAGCAGTCGAACCAGTCGATCGACTGGAATTCAGTCGATCGACTGAAAGTCCAGTCGATCGACTGGACCTCCCCAAATCGATTGGATTCCAGTGAGTTTGGGATTTTTGGACGAAGCAGTTGATCGACAGCCTTCAGTCGATCGACTGAAATGCAGGGGAATTCGGGATTTTGGTCCATCTTGACGATTTTACCCCTGCGATTTTGTATTTATAAAACCAACTCTCCAACCTTATCCATCAACCCTCCTTGGTGGAATTTGGGGCTTGCTCCATTTCCTCCAAGCCTTTACATTTGCTTTTGTAAACACTAGTTCATAAATCCCTAGCTTAGTGTAGTTTTAGCTAGTTTAGTAGTTAATCTAGTTTAGCTTAGTTAGTTAGTTTCTAGTTAGTATTTAGTTAGTTGTTTTTAAGCAAATGTTGGAGTGAGTGACACCTCCTTCATTTATGGTGTTTGTTGTTTGAAGATTTGAAYCTTTTGGAGTTTAATGCAATTGGTAGTTTTCTTTCCCTTATTTTCTTATGTTGTATTGTTGATTGTTGTTATTGAAGTTATGTTGGTTATTAGATTTAGTTTGTGTTGTTATTCATTGCTTTTAATTTCTCTTGGTAATTTTAGCTTTTTTTTTTTTTTCTTGCAAACTCTATTAATGCTCTTTTCAAGCTTTTTACCTCTTTTAGATAGACAAGCTTTTGGGTTTTGAAAGAACTATGAAACTTTCCTCTTTTGATAATTTATCTTGTCCTATTTAAAAACCTTTAACTTTTCTCAATTTCAAATGATTTGATTTTCCCTCCATGAATTCTCTTTTAATTGTAAGCTTTATTTGATGCAATTAGTTTAGTAACTACGAGTTTAGGGTTTAAGTTCATTTAGAACCATTAATCGGAGTTTGTCGAGAATTGGGATTGACGACCCCTACACTTGGTTGACAATTCGGGATTGACAACCCCGAATCGTGGATTAAGCTCTCGGCAAAAACCGATTAATCGTGGAGACGAACCGAACACCCTAAACCCTTATTTTCATTTAAATCATTTTTAATTAAAGTCTCCTTTTAAATTCAAGCTTTAACGTAAAACTCAAAATCCCAACCAATGATTAATGCTTTCGTAGATTAGATTAGTGTAATTTAAATTAACAAGAGATTAATTAAGTACACCGACCGCCGATTATATCTATCCTCGAAAGACACGACTCGGGAAATCTTACCGCTCTACAATCGACTCCGTACTATTGCGGAGAAGATTTCTTAGAGTGCTAAGAATTCTTCGATTTGATATGACAAGAAGCAACAGTCGACCAAAAGATATATTGTACGGATTGAAAACTAGACATCCTGGAAATGTGTCAACAATGAGAACTATTTACAATACTCAAGCAAAGCACAGAGATGTGGATCATTCAGGCAGATCACAACTGCAATTTCTCATATCCAAATTGGAGGAGAATTATTATTTTTTCCACGTCAATCGTTGTAGTACGACTGACCAAGTTAAAGATATTTTTTTTGCTCATCCAACTTCGGTTGACATGCTTCTTGCATTTCCCACTGTCTTGTTGATGGATTGTACATACAAGACGAATCTTTATAATATGCTTTTATTGGAGATAGTTGGAGTGATGTCGACAGATATGACGTTTATGGTTGCTTGCGCTTACATGGAGCGTGAGCGAGAGGAAAATTACATGTGGGCATGCTCTATCCTTAAATCGCTGATGAATCCCGCTTGTTTGCCCACAGTTATTGTCACTAATAAGGAAAACGCGTTAATTAATGTGGTGTCAGCTACTTTTCCAAATGCGAGATAATATTTATGTCGTTTGCACATTGGTAAAAATGTGCTGGCAAATTGTAAGAAAATATTTCGCACAAATGAAGAGTTTGAATCTTTTAATAGTTCATGGAATAAAATGATGCTTGCCGATAACGAAGTCGATTTCAACGAACAACTCAGGAGATTTGAGTCTTAGACTAACTCCAACAGACTCTCAATCAAACTCCTTAAATCTCACTCCCTAAACTAATTCTCTCTATTATTTCAGGCTCCCTAGCTCACTTTACTTTATCAGACTCCCTACTTATAGCAATTCCCTATTTTAAGGACTCCCTATTATGATTTTACTCCAACAGACTCCCTATTAATAAACTCTTTATCATATATTTTAGGGAGCCATTTTGATAAGAGAGAAAAAATTGTAGGGAGTCAAAATTGCTTCCTACTTGTAGGGAGTTGAAGTGAAAAAATAGAGAGCTCCCTATTTTAGGGAGGATGTTTAGGGAGTCTATTGGAGCAATTTACACTGTTTTGCCTCCCTAAAATAACTAAGGAGTTATGATAGGGAGGCTGTTGGAGAGAGTCTTACTATTCCGATCATCAATTAGTCGTACAATATTGTATTAATCAGTGGGTGAATCCCTACAAAGATCACTTTGTCTCTGCATTGACAAATAATATTATGTGGGAAAATTTCGTTTTTGGTACATTATGTTGGCCACTTTCCAGAAAAGGTACGTGATATTGGTCAGCATAAAACTACATCTACTAAGTTGGTAAATTCATCAAATATGGTACAAAAAAGCTCAATCGGGACCAAATGCTGACGTGGCATGACTGAATCATTTCTTATCATTTTTTATTTAAATTAAAATTACGAAATTAAACAAATTGACCCTAACTACCTAATATACCCTCAACTTCTTGATAAAATGCATCTCCAGCCCCAACATTTTTTTTTTTGCACAAAGAATCGCAGGACTAACAAATTCATTCAAATGGATGAAAATATTCAACTATCCACCACACATCAAATTTAATTTAGAAAGCGAGAAAAAAGGAAGAAAAAAATTGGAAGAAGAAGAAATCCAACTCACATCCAAAAATCTTATGATTCCCAAGAAAAAATACTGCCAAAGTATGGCACTCCAAACCACCACTAAATAGTATCTCGTCTCCCCAAGTGCATACGATTTTGCTTCTCTTGCAATTGCCTACAAATAGCCCAACAACTGAGGTTAATTATTAGGCCCCAAAAACCATAAACCGGTTCAAGTGCTCATATATATACTTTGAACCATTATATTATAATTGCAATATGAGAATTAATGACATCTCAATTACACGAGTTATATTAATTTCAATGTCTTTTTCTTATAATTGTAACTTTAATTACTTGGATTCCCCTTATCCAAGAGTGTGTGAACAAAAGGAAAATGAAGAATAGGAAATAAAATAAAATGGTCACCTGGGATAATCATCCCCACCGTGCAACAAGCCGTCGCGAAAAAGCACATCGCTAATTAAATCTCCAAAGCCAGCGTGAACGTCAAAGCCTGTTTTGCCTTCTTATACGTCGCCTCAATCAATGGCAGAATAATACCGTACAATGCCGAAGTGCCCAGCGTCATGAAGAACCCTAGACGATAAACCCCGCTCGACTCCCCCGCGGGCCGATCTCCGCTCGTGTGGAGCCCAAACACCACCGCCCCCATCGTCAGCAGGACGACGACGTTGACCGAGTACGCCGTGAAACTCTTCTTTACGAGGAGGAAGGTGAACATCAGAAAGTGCCCGAGCCATACACCATCCTCCCCAAAATCGGGATTCATCAACCCTAATTTAACAAACTCGCCCATATGAAATTTCCCATCCATTTTTCAATCGCTTCCATCATAAACCAACCTCAAGTTATTGGAGAGATAATATCCAGCATTTTTCAACCTCAAGATGGCGAAGTATGAGATGAGCCCTGTGCTGTCTCCGTCGTGGGTGGAAATTGGGGAGAAATTGGGGAGATAATATCCAGCAATGTGGGGGTACAATAGGTATTTAGGGCAAATTTTATTCATTTATAATTTCAATTTAAATAAAAAAAATGATAGGTAATGGTTCAATCATGCCACGTAAGCATCAAAGCCCGATTGGGCTTTTTTTGCACCATATTTGATGAATTTGCCAACTTAATAAATATAGTTTGATGCTGGCCAACATCACGCACCTTTTGTGGAAAGTGGCCAACATAATGTACCAAAAATGAAATTTTCTCAAAATTATGCATTTCAACAATACGACAACTAATAGGTACTTAAAAGTATTTTATGTTTACTTTTTAAATCTTTGCGACTATTTATTTATTTAATTTTTATTTTGATTACTTATTCTATTGTCTTTTTCAGGGCGGAAAGTGCGCATGCCAAGTTGATAAGACATTTGGGATCGAGTATGGGAAACTTTGAGACATGTTGGGCGAAAATACATTCTCCTCTCGAGATTTCACACACTGCAATTAAGACTTTGTTTGAGAAGAGTATTCATGTAGTCCAACATCTTTATCAACCAACTATTCTCAAGATTCTATGCGGTGATATTTCTATTGCGGCATTGGATAAAATCATAATGAAATGAAGTTTATAAATGACATTGGCATCGACTTATTATTTTGTGGTTGTTTGCTAAGAAGGACATGTGGTTTGCCTCGTGCACATGAGATTAGTGAATTCAAACGATTATGGATGCTAATACCATTAGATAGTGTAGATAAGTTTTGGAAAAAATTAGACATGGAACCAACTCAATGGGATGATGCAAGTGTTGGAAAAGATATTCAAATCGGGTGAAATATAGTATTGCGGACTACTTGAACAAGTTTAATTTGGTTAATCAGTCTGAGCAGCTACTAATGTTGAAAAGGTTGAGAGAAATTTTGAAACTCGACACAACGTCTTTGATTCTGCCTGAGGTCCCTGTATGACCTCGTGGAAGACCAAAGGGGAAACGCACAAAGAATGTGAATTCAACAAAACGTGACCGAGCAAATTTGAGTACGTGGAGTCATTTCATGATAGTTGTTCTCCAATGGAATAAAGTATCGACTTGAGTGGGCTGATTGCTATGAAACCGATGTTCGTTTCTGCTACAAAACAAAAGCAACCGATTATCCGAAAAAAAACGAGATCAGCTGCATATGGATGTTTTACGAATGAACTTCCTACCCTATTTCGTGATTACGTCCTTGAAACAAAGAATGTACTGAGGGATGGTCATTGCGGTTTCTATGCAGTAGCTCATTTAATGGGTTTTGACGAGGATTCATGGGGCAAAGTGCGGTGAGACCTTATTGATGAATTTCAAAAACATCGTGATATGTACACTAGTGTTTCATCGAACGTGGAGCTATTGATGATGTGTTGTGCGCATTGAACTACTATGATACACCTGCACCCATGAGATATTGGTTATTACTACCAGAGATAGGCCACCTTATTGCATCTGCGTACAATTTCATATTGGTGGTATTATCCCCAAAGACTTGCAACACATACTTGCCTTTTAAATCATCAACTCCAGTTGACGCTAACCCCAAATGCATATGCATCGCATTAGTCGCCGGTGAAACGCACTTTATTGTGGTAGGTTACTTGTTTTTTAATATATATGTGATTGCACTTGTAGTATAGTAATAAAGTTTATTTTTGTTGTATTTAGGTGAACTTATGGTCGGGACATCCAGTAACTATCGTACCTTATAAGTGGTAAGAACGACGTGAGGATTGTGCGAAGGGATGGGAGGCATTGTGCATGCAACAACTTAGGTTATACAATGACCTTGTGGAATATAATTAAACTTATTAAGATCGTTTGGACTATGTTCTATCAAATGTGGGACTAATTAATTTGTGATTTCTGTTTTATAAGTTCATCGAACTATGCATCGAACTTATATTATGACCAGTAGAATGTTGAACTTATATTACGATATTCAAACATAATATGTCGTGTTCAAAAATGCTCAAGTTCGAAAAGGAAAATTACTACTCATAAATGTTCAAACATATTCATAATTTGGACCCAACAAAGAGATGTTCGAATATAAATTTCGAACAGAACTGTATATGTTCGAATATAGATTTTGAACGGACTACAAATGTTCGGCTATGAATTTCGAACACAATAAGTTCGACAATTGTATTTAAACATATCATATATGTTCGACTAATATCACCAAGCAGGTGCATTATGTTCGAACAATTTTCCGGCCAAATCAGCCACCAGAAACCCCACCGCCGTCTTCGAATCGAACCCGAGCCAGAACAGTCGTCACACTCCGTCGTTGGTGCCTCTCCGTCGTTCGCAGTACGTCGTTCATTAGGTGGTGGCGATGGAGCTATGAGGTGGATCAATGAAGTTAGGGATTAACTTTCAATATCTCTACCAATTTGATGCGGAGTTTGGGATTTGGTACAAGAATAATCGGGGAAGAAAGAGGCACGGGAGTTAGGGCAATCTATCCTAATTTAGAAGTAAAAAGGTTAATGGGTAAAAAATAAAGGAAAATTCCCATATACTCCAAAATATAAAACTAATTACCCTAAAACCCCATTGAATATAAAAGTTCCCTAATAATCCAATTACTATAAAAATATACTAAACTACCCTTAATAGATTTTTCTCAATAGGAACAGTTGAAACAGTCAAATTATGACTGCTATTAAAACTCATTTAATGCAATTTCAATCATCCCAAACTTGAAGTCTAACCAATAAAGTAAAAGATGATAAATAAGGTAATTTCAATTTTGCAAAACACGTAGGGAAAAAAGACAACTAGGTATCTATGAGTTCCATACATCATCTTTTCATAATCTAAATTATATGAAATGATATTACATGAGTAATTACGAACTACTTTGTTAAAATTACAAACTACCTTGTTCAGATTGCGAATTACGTACCACTTTGTTAAAATTACAAACTACTTTGTTCATATAAGAGTACTAAATTACCCTTTTTAACTATTTTATTTTGTTCTTCGAAAATTCAGAGCTACTCGTGTTGACTCAAACTTTTGTGCACCCCGTTTTTAATAATTAATTTAAAAGCACGTCAGTTTGCTCGCAAGTGTACGAGGTAACTGTAGGGTGATGATTTTGACTCGAGTCGTATCTCTCGAGGAAACAACTGTTCGGTCCTATCAATGTTTTTCTCAATTTTGAATAACATACATATACATTTGGGGGTTTGAAAAGAGTGATTCGATCATTATAAACTAAGACGATAAATTAAACTAATTACTTATCTAGATTACCAATTACGAACTAAGCAGTGTACTAAGCTAATTAAACTAATTATTCTAAATTATCGACTAAGAGCAGTAACTAATTATCAATTAACGCTACGAAGTTTAAAAGCTAATTAACGTATCTAAAGCATGAATTTAAAGATATATTGCTATCATACGAAGCACACCAATCCACGAATCATTAACTAAGCATGAACCAAATCGCATA
>BMAC01000663.1:548536-562303 GCA_014905375.1 Phtheirospermum japonicum
AAAGGTACAGCATCCTTATACTGCATCGTTGTTTGCTTCTGTTGCGGAACGCGAAATCGGTGTTTCGGGCGCGTAGACCTTTGATCCTTGATTCGCGTCTCCAAATCTTGTTATAAGACGTGGATTTATTGTTTTTATGAGCTAAATTACTCTAGAATAGTGTTGGGTCTTCTCCTCTACTCTGTGTGTCTCCCAAAATCCGTAGAAATGAGGTCTTAAATAGATATTAGGAGTCTTGGCGCACAAGAAACCCTAATTTCCGAATTCTAGGCCGTCGCGTCGACGGGGCATCGGCGGAGCGTCGACTGACGCGAGCAGGCGCTCGGCGGATGTCGGCAGTCTCGGTCGGCAGCGCTCGGCATGTGCGGTCGGCAGGGTGCGCGCGTCGCTGGCAGGTGCGTCGACGTTATGCGTCGACGTCGACGCTTCAGCAGCTAGCGTCGACGTAGCGTCGGCCTTGGTGCGTCGACATCGACGCCTCAGAACGTAACGTCGGCAGAGCGTCGTCCTTGTGTCGACTGACGCGGACCATGGCTCGCTGGCACGGCTCGCGTCGACGGGCGTCGACGGTCGCGTCAGTCGACGCGACTGAGCTCCGGTCTCCTTTTTTCGATCGTTTGCTACTCGTTTCACCGGAAAACTTGTTCTTCTACTCTTGAATATCGAACTTCGTCTTTTACGCGCTAAACTCTTCCGGTTACTTATCTGTAAGGTGAAAAACAACGAAACATCACCTAATTGCATCAATTAAGATCAAAATACGGTAAAATAAGCTGGATTTGTAAAATCACGGAATTATGCTTAAATTATCCAACTTATACCAAAAACAAATATAAAAACGAACTAAAAAGCCAATAAAAATAAGGACATATCTACTCTAATCACGTGTAAATTCAAAACTACTTACGCAAATTCAGAACTACTCGTGTAAATTTCGGAACTACTCATGTAAATTCATAACTACTCATGTAAATTCAGAACTACTCGTGTAAATTTCAAATTCTTCAAAAATTTAGAACTACTCGTGTAAATTTCAGAACTACTCATGTAAATTCAGGACTACTCGTATAAATTCAGAACTACTCGTGTAAAATTTGGAAAATTACACACTACTTCGCATAGTTTTTGGAAATAACATACTACTTCGCATAATTACACACTAGTATAGTATAATTATTTTAGTAATTCTCAAATATTGATAACTATGATACAATTCCTAACACTAGTAAAAATGATGAAAGCTATTATTGTAACAGACAAAATTCTTTGCCACTTAGACAAGATTAATAATAATGTAGATATTGTCGTTAGGTGTCATATTACTAACTTTTTTTTCTTTAATTTTATATTATTTTGTGTACTCTCCATCTTCTACAAGAACAAATAAAAACAAAAATATAATCACGGAGAAAAAGATATCATTTGTCCCATGATATCCTTAATAGAGTTTACGTAAAGCTATTTATAATAGGAAAAAAATTACATGATTCACACCCATATGAAAATAACTAAAATTGGAACCAATAAAAATGACAATATATATAATAAAGGGAAAATTCCCATATGAATTAGAGAGAGATAAAGTTGGGGATGGATGAAAAGGAAATGGAAAGAAAGCTTGTGCATAATTATATAAGTTAATTAGGATATTTATGATGTAAGGGTAGTATTGATAATTTAAATGTAAGTTTTGATTAAATAGGAAGTATTTGGATTATATGGGAATAAAAAGAGTCAACGGATTAAATGGCAAATGGGGATTATGTATTTGTATTATATGAGAATTCTCCCAAAAATAAAAGAACAAGTAAAAGAGTATAAATAATTTAATTAAATTTATAAATATCTAGAACGTATAAAGAATAATACGTTCTGGAAAGCTTATTTTACCAAAAGGTATTTTTACAATATACGTTCTTAATAATTGAATATATCATAAGGTACGTAAAATATACGTTCTGAAAGGTAATTATTCTAGAACGGGTGTAAAATATACCTTCTATATACGTAACATACTAGAACGGGTAAGCATCAAATCACGTCTTCTAAGTTGGCAAATTCATCAAATAAGGTACATTTTTATCACGTTCGGGCCCAAATGCTGACGTGACATGATTATTTAATTTTTTTATCATTTTTATTTAATTTTAATTATTAAATAGAGGAGAAAAGTCATTTTTACCCTCCCTTTCATTTTCCCCTTTATTTCTAAATTAATTTCCATGAAATCAGGAAAAAAAAAATCAATTACACAAATTAATCCTGAATTGAACCGCATCTTTCGGTATTTCCCAGAATTTTTGACAAATCTCTCGAAAATTAAAGAGGTAAAATCCATTGATTTTATGAGAAGTTCATAAATAAACATGGGGAAATAAATGTAATTACAAACCCCAACAATTAGGTTAACTCCTACAACCTTCAACCACTGAAGCTAGCAGAAAAAAATATAGAAATTTAGTCGCATCATTAATTGGAAAATAAAGTAAATAAAAAAACCTCGAAATAAAGAATTCTAATTATACAAAATTTGATTTTTATTTTTCAATTCTTCCCCAAATCACAATAAGTACGGCGGCTGGCGCACCGAACACGCTACCACCTGCGCCCATTGCTTCAATCTCGTCTTCACAGTCGTCGGATCATCACTTGGATCAACTATAGACCTCGGACTCCCAACGAAAAATGACGCCGCATCTGAACCTGAAAACTTCATCGACGAAGATCTGGACAAGCTGTCACAGTATTTTCGGTTCACGACATGGTAAATCTCTAGCGCAGGCAAGGTAGACGACAGCTTCGGATCCAAATCCGGCGATTCGAAGTTGAATCCCAATTCAAAGCAAAACCGGAGCTCGTCGAGGTCGTCGTCGGTGATGCTACGACCGCACCGCAGGCGGTGATTTCTTTGGCGATTCATCCACGCCTCGTCGTGGAGGATGTCTGGCGACCAAAAATTATGCTTGTACAGAGGCAGTGGAGCTCCGCCGCGGCGGAGGCACGATTCCAATACCGACATGGAGAATACGACATCATTCAGGGGAATAAAAATCGAGCACCAATTGAAACACCAGGTCCGATACCGATGGTCCGGTGACGCTTCAATCCAGCACGACGGAGGGCAGCAATCGACCTTGTTTTTTTCCCTGATTTCTTGCAAATCGAAACACCAGGTCCAACGTGGCCAACCACCGCCCAGATCCGTCGCCACCACCACAAATTCATGAACACCCATTTGTTCCTTCAAAAATTTGTGACCACCCGCCATCGCCATTGCTCTCTCTGTTTCTCTTCAAGCCATGGACGTGTGTGTACAGTGTAACAGAAACAGAGAGAGATGAAGATGCAAATCTTCAAAATGTAGATGCGAAAGATGAAAAATAGAAAAGGAAAAATAAGAGAAAAAAATAAAAGAAAAGAAATTAAATGAGAAGGAAGGGTACAAATGACTTTTTTCCTCTATTTAATAATTAAAATTAAATAAAAAATTATAAGAAATTAAATAATCATGCCACTTCAGCATTTGGGCCCAAACGTGATAGAAATGTACTTTGTTTGATGAATTTGCCAACTTAGAAGATGTGATTTGATGCTGACCAACATCACGTACCTTTTGTGGAAAGTGGCCAACATAATATACCAAAAATGAAATTTTCCCGATGCAAAGGGATTTCAAGTTATCACTATTGGAGCATTAATGGAAATTGAAGGTTATTTTCACTTCGCAGAAGACAAGATACAGGTAATCGTGGTTCATGGAATGATATTTTTCAATCTAGTTTTATTCAAGTTTTCAATCGCATATATCGAACACAAATTTCCAAGTTTGGTGTCCTTAAAATTACTAGTAGTAACTTGATCTTCATGTCCTTAAAACTTGGTGTTGCTTAATGACTTTTTATTCATCGTTCTCGTTTTGAGCATATGAAGTTAGGACAGTGTGGGCATTCCAATTTTTTATTGTTATTATTATTATTATTATTATTATTATTATTATTATTATTATTATTATTATTATTATTATTATTATTATTATTATTATTATTATTATTATTATTTTATTTTTCACATCAAAATGCCACACAACTGTAGAGAAAGTAGCATCAAGATGGCTAATTTAAGTTTCTTGATGAGCAAGGCAAAAATGCAGTGAAGGAATTACTCATTTGATGCAAAATGTTTCACTGAGGTGGTTTGATGCCTATCCTTGGTCTTTTTGTGAGGAATATTGCATCTCTTTTAGCGGTGTTGATGATATAAACTAAAAGTACATTGTCTGACTTTTGTTGATGTTTTAGTGCTAATTACAAAATAGGGATTATTACAAAAATTTGAAAAAGTAAACATTTTTCATTTCAACTTTCTAACTAGGGTTGGCAGCAACATGCAGTCTATCCGTGGTCAGCTCGTGGACTCTCTCTCTCTCTCTCTCTCTCTCTCTTAAGTTCCATGATCTTCCTATAGAGTTGTGGGTTCTCAAACTTCTGCCAAAATAGCTCATACTTTTTCTTAGTAGTACTTCATATAGTATGTACACCGTTTGGTCGTCCTCCAGCTCAGATAGCTCGGCTTCCAAAAGGGTGACCTCCCATGTGAGGTCCACATTCAACTTGTTTGAATCATCCACCATGTCTATATTGATTGTTAACAAGAAATGATCTCGCCCCCAGAAAGCGGGCAAACAATTCCTGAATCTGAAACACTAGAACTAAAGGATGAAACTGGCATCGTCAAAACTAATCTAGGGATGAAGAGACTTAAGAAAACTCAAAAGTTCTTATAAATGAAAGGAGATTAAGGATAAAGAGTACCCTCCCCTCACTTACATATAAGCAGAGGGGATCAGAAATGGCGATAGTCAAATATGAAAGGAAACGTGGGAACAGGCGCATCCAACAAAAATCAAAAGTATTAATGAGATATATACCTCGAAAACCGCCTAAGGCAAGAAACTAAAGGAGAAACACTGGTGGGTCATTGACCCGCTAAGGCAAGCTAATCACTAGGCATAAAAAAAAAGTGAAAACCCTGGCGGTCCAATAGTGCGCTAAGGTAGGTTAACGACCAGGTGCTACGGAAAGAAAAGCGCTTGCAAGGAGTCAACTAGTTGATATAGGCCAACGACCAGGCAATGGAAAGGAAAAATAATATAATGAAACGTATATACAATAATGGAATAGGAGCAAACTTAGACCCCAACTTAAAACAACAGAGAGTAAAAATGTAAAAGCAGCGTCCCCTGAAAACCTGTAAAACATCAAGCTCACTCAAGTAATGGCGAAGCCAAACATATCCATTATCAAAATAATATTACATGGATGCTCAAGCCTGACCTAAAAGAAGATACAAGAGAAAACAAAATGAAAGTCCCACACATGAGACACGTTTACTAAGGGAAAATAAGATAAAAAATGGAAAGAACAACGCACTAAGAACCCTGATCGTAGTGCACAAATGCCAACCATAAGGCCTTATAAAAGAGCTCCCGATCTCAATAGGACCACCACCTTATACAGGTCATCGATACTCTTCATCATCGACTTCGTATACTCCATAGAAGAGGAAATAACCTTCTAGAGAAAAGCACTTAAGTTGAGGGTAGCCTTGCACTCCTTAGTTAGGTTGGTCACCTCTTGGGCCAAAGTTTCAATCCTCTCTCTTGTAGAATTGAGCTCTATCTTGAGCTCAACTACCTTGGTTGATCCTTCACCATGCTCATCTATTCTACCTGGAAGCGACTGCTGATATAAAAGGGGGAGGAACAAGACTCACAAAAAGAGAAGAATAAAGTCTATAGATGATAATGAAAAGGGTGATGTCTTATTTATATCAAAGGACCACTTGGGGCCCAAATGCCATGTTCGGAATATTCGAAAGGCGTGACCACTGTCCCATTAACAAAATAAGCGGGTGCCACCTGGAGAGCCGAAGCAGCACAATTCATAAACTAGCTCACACACTGCTCCAAAAATAATGCATCTGGCATTACCACCTCTCGAACTAAGAGATCCTCAAAACACCTGTATGTGGAAAACACTTATGACAAACAAATGATAACATAAAAACTCAGGAATGAACATAAGTTAACAAATATCAAAAAAAGAATTCCAAAACACGGGACGGAGGAGAAAATCCTTAGTTATCAGATCGACAAAGAGGGTTAGAGGGATGGGTCATGGCGATTCGTCTGGGCGCAAAAACTACCATTCCCGTCAATGAAAAACTAATAAAATTTCCACAAATATGCAGACTGAGGAACACCACTTACCAGATCCTTGAACTGACCATGACGAGCACTTCTATAAAACCAGTCCGCCCCCGACTGGGGAGAAGGTTCCCACTAAAAAAGCCACTCTATCTGCTCAAATGTGGGAGTCAGCCACTCGTCCTTGTGGAAGATTATGATGTGCCCAATATAAGGGCCTAGGAAATAGGGTGTATCTGCCAAGTGCCAAGTCTCACCTGTCTAGCCACTCCGACAAGAACCCCGACAAGGGTAAACTTAACCCGAGCTTCAGACACTCCTCATAAACTGTCAAATAACCCTTCGGTGCATGATGAGCACGCTCTTTACTATGAAAATGGATGAGGTGAATGGAATTGGGGATCTAATCAGAGGCGGATCCTCTTGGGTTCAAGGGAGTACAACTGTGCCCCCAAAATAAATTATTTATATATAATAGGTAGGAATATTTTCAAAGACTTGAGTATGGTGAAGTGGTTTTGGGCCTTTTGTAACTATTTTTTCTATCAATTCACAAGGGTTCAATTCCTACTAACATAGTTTATTTTTGGGAAAAAATACTTTTTGCCACCCAGACTATTTCGATTTTTACAGTTTACCATACGAACTTTTTTTTGAGAAAAACCGCCATCTACACTTTGCGCGAATTACATTTTACCCCTTACACCACTTTTTTGTGGTTTTTTTACACGTCATCCGGTTTTGAAGGGGTATTTTAGGGTTTTGAGCATATTCTTGTTGCCAAATTACCGGCTTCAGCAAACAATTCATAAGATCTCTGTAGAATACCTGCAGCTTTTTTTGTGTGAGTGTTTTGAAAAATGATAATTTGCAGAGATGAACAGTCCAATTATGCAAAATTGTTATCAGAAGGATACAAAATTATGGAACAATTTCATGACAATTCTAATCGTCGGATCTAGCGCCGTCACACAGAACCCGAGCAAGTACGGTTACCATGGCAGCGATTTGGTGGTGACGTGAGCCCACAGCTGGATCTGGGAGGCGCCGGCGCAGGTGGATGGCGGTGCCACTGGCGTTAATTTGTTCGACGACTGAATCGGCTTGAGCCGAGTTGGAGGGACGCCAAATGGAGGGCGATTTCGCAGCCGATTTTTGGTGTAGATGACTGTGAGGGTAGCCGTTTGAAATGGCAAAGGTCAATGGTTACAGGATTTAATTTTGGGCTTTCACGACATTTTTTGGTTACCCAAACGCTAGCGACTATAAAGGCATCCCGTGGATATTCTGAGAAGGCAAAACCTTGAGTTTTGTTTTGTTGATGCCTTTTAATAGCGGCTCTACTTGTAACTTCTTTTCTTTACGGATGAATTTGAATTATGTACAGGGACCAGAAGTTGAGAATTATTATATCAGCTTCTCGGCTCTTGCTTCATGGGTATTGTACTAGACGAACTAAACATCATCGGCTGGCAAAGAGAAAGGAGAAAACAACATCAGGTCAAATTCTATTCTTTTCTTCATATATTTCACATTTATTCTTTCTTCTTCAAAGCTTCACTTTCACCAGATATTCACATTCACACTAAAACTAGTTCCGAAACCTACAAAAAAACTAACTTCCCTCGCCTGAAAGATCCCAAATCCGATTGCGACCCGAGATTGATGAAGTTGTCGGCCAAGTGAGGGGTTTGGTGTTGTTGGGTGGTGAACGGCGAATTGAGAAGTGAGGGATGGAAGTTGGATTTGAGGTGTCATGTTTTGTCTTTTTGTGAAGGAGAACAGAAAATGGAGGAGCAGGTCTCAAATGGAATTGAGATTCTCGAGCTTTGTCGTCTTAATTTCAATTAATTGGGCCTTTATTTTGAAAACCCTAAAATACCCCTTCAAAACCAGATGACGTGTAAAAAAACCACAAAAAAGTGGTGTAGGGGGTAAAATGTAATTCGCGCAAAGTGTAGATGGCGGTTTGTCTCAAAAAAATAGTTCGTATGGCAAAGTGTAAAAATCGAAATAGTCTGGGGGGCAAAAAGTGTTTTTCCATTTATTTTTTATTTATTTTTGGTTTACAAAGAAAACAAAATGTAACTTTCCTATTTCTTGGAGTTGAACCAGTGTTTCTGAGGAAGAAGCCAAGTTCCACTAACCATCTAAACTAAAAGATTTATCTATTAAATATTGCATGTTTAGTTTATAAAATAAGTTATTGTAATTAATAATTTTTGTATATAATCTTTTTTGGCCCTATTTCCACAATCTTTTCATGTGAGAATAATATCTTATTTGTTATGAAAAATCTTCGAAAAAGAAGAAATCCCCAAAAAGTGTACAACTATTTTTTATTTGTATATTGTGTTATATATATTTAAATTATATATATGTATGTGTGTGTATATTTTTTTCGTATCCCCAAATTAAAAATCCTGGATACGCCACTGGATCTAATGCTCTTGCCATATCACATACAACCTTCTCCTTGTAACAACACTGGGTAAAGCCTAAGGATTTGAAATCTGAGTTCTGGTCGTCTCAAAGAGGAGGTCACTCCCATTGATTGACATGGACGACTAGCGCTTGAGGCTTCACCGGTTGGCAGAGAGAATCCATAATTAAAACTCTGTTCTAGCCCTGAGCACTCTGTTTATCCGCCATTAACCTTCAAGTGTGGCCCTGTGCGCTCCTCACCGAGTTGGGAATTTGGGGGGATGATTCCCAAGGCAAAATTTTCTCTTTTTCCTTCTGACTTTGGGGAGGGACAACCTTAACGTATGGAAGTACCTTTCTTAAAATTTCCGCTTCTGGATATAACCACACCAATACAAAAAAACTCGCGCGATACCGACAGACCATTTCTGTTGGTAAGTCATCGGTAACGGCATTACGGACGAAAATGGTCCGTCAATGAAACCCTCGTCGGTAAAAAAATTACCAACGAATTTTTTTTTTCTGTCGGTAAAATACCGACGGACTCCAATTTCGTCGGTATTTACCAACGGGTCTTAATAAATTAAATAAAGAAATACCAACGGATATTTTTCCGTTGCTAAATAAGTTTATTAAGAAAATAAAAAAATTATTGATAGATTGTAGTCCGTCGGTAAATTAAATTTTAAAAAAAAATTGTATGGGGTGTGCCAGCCTGACCCCAAGCCCAACACCCATTAATCACAAATAAACCCCCCCAAGCTCTCACGCTCCAAGTTTACCCATGAACGGCTAGGCTAACCCAATTTCTGTTAAGTATTTGACATTATAAATATATGGGAAAAAACTTTTTACCATCCGAACTATTACGATTTTCACAAATTACCATATAAACTTTTTTTGCGACAAACAGCCATACCAACTATGCGTATTTTGCAACTTACCCCCCGAAACCAGAATTTTGGTGGTTTTGAATACCAAATCCGATTTGTTAAGGGTTTTTTTGGTAAGGTTCAGCTGATAAATATTATATATATATATATATATATATATATATATATATATATATATATTAAAAAATAAAAATTATTTTGACGAAGAATAAATAAAATCTTTATAAAATACCAAATCTTTGTGCATGAGAAACTGCCCGCTATTACTAATTTCAAAGGTAAATTGAATAGAAATAAATGAGATTAGAACCCTTATAATTACCTGTACATGTAAATATCTTCGCCTTGGAGCCTCTTGTGGCACAAATGGCACGAGCTGAGAAAATCGTCGGCCGGAGTTCCGCTGCCGGCAGCCGCCTCACTAAATCTCGTCGGAGATATGTGAAAAATGCTGGCCTTGTTACTCTTCATGCCGCCGCCCTGTATCCTGAAAGGACACGTGTCCTCACCTCTTCCGCCATGGTCGTACACCTTAGTGTAGGACTTGTTCGGCAAATAGTGAGTCACAATTGTGTCCTCTTCTTCTAAGCTCTCGCTCTCCATTCTCTCCTCTAACCTCTGCTTCGGCGAGCTCGTCGGAATCGGTATCGATCGGCTCGAATTCCGGCTGATTAACGCTTTGTTCGTCGGGAATTCCCTCCGGCCTTCGCCGGAGCTTTCTAGGGCTGCTGTTATGCCTAATCCAACACCACCAAAATCGAAGCTCTTTTTGAGGCCTTTTGGGAATTGAGCTGGTTTGGGCTCAAAGTGAGTTCTTGGGCTTGTGGCGAAACCCAATAGCCCGGATTTACTGCCAGAAATTAATGAGCTGGTGAGGATTCCGATTACCGGCATATATTTTTTGCCCAACATGGTTAGCTAGTTATTAACTCTCTTTCTCTCTCTGGTTGCTAGAAATTATTTGGAAAATTTTCAAGCAGAAAGATTTGGTATTTTATAAAGATTTTATTTATTATTCATCAAAATAATTTTTATTTTTTAATATATATATATATATATATATAATATTTAATCTGTTGAAAGTTATAAAAAAACCCTTAACAAACTAGATTTAGTATCCAAAACCACTAAAAATTTGGTTTCGGGGGGTAAGTTGCAAAATATGCATAGTTGGTATGGTTGTTTGTCGCAATTTTTTTTTTTTTATATGGTAAGTTGTGAAAATCGTAATAGTTCGGATGGTAAAAGTTTTTTTCCCTAAATATATATATATACATACTTATGTTATACATACAATAAATAATATAATTATAATATGTCTACATATTTAATATATTATAATTATAAATATTATACTTTATATTATATATATATATATATATATATATATATATATATATATATATCTTATACATAAATGTATTCTAATTATATTTATTTATATATATATATGTATATAATTAATATTTAAAATATATAGTTTATTAAATAATAATACATATTAATAAAATAAAACAAAATAATAAATGTTATATATATATATATATATAAATATATTATATATATATATATATATATTTCTAATTATTATGTTCTCTCTCTCCCTCCTTCTATCTCTCTCTCTCTCTATATCTATCTATCTATATATAGGGTTTGGTTCAAATGAAAACCTATCCTTATTTGCGAACCTAGGGACTAATCTGGACCATATATTCATGAAATCCGATGGTTATATTTGATTGAGATTTTGTCTTTGAAAATGGGAAAAATGAAAAAACAGGCGATGGATTTATTTGATAAGGGCAATTTAGGCCTAAAAAAACATTATAGGAAATCCCGCCATTCAATCAAACCCGTGATTTTTGGAACACCAAAAGGCAAATAAGAAGGTACCGTTTCATATACTCGAGCACACACCAGAGTTCTGGAGAAAAAAGTGATAACCGGTGCTTAGAATCTCGATTCTGATAATATTTGTGAAATTTTTTTTAGGCTTTGTGATGGAAAACGATGGTCGGCGGTCTAGAGGTCATCGGCGCACGGCCGCGGCTGGAGAAGCAGGTACAATTTCAACCAGTAAAAGCATAGTTTGTATAAGAACCCTAGAAATTAGAATAAACGTGAATCAAGATTTCCGAGTAGTTTAATATCCAATTTCTACTTGACCGAATTAATTCCGATTAAAAACATGAACCCAATTTTGATTGTGAGTGATTTTAATTTTTTTTGTTTGCGGCCCGTTCAATGAGTTCAATTACAATTGTACTGAGAAATGTTTTCAATGAACTGATTGCTTGCATGTATGAACATATTGCTTTCAAGATTTATTTATTTATTATATATATATATATATATATATATATATATTTTAATCTTGACGGAAGTGATTTGTTTGTGTTAATATTTTTTGTTTATGTTTTTTGATATTGCTTGTTGAATGTGTGATATAGTGTTTTGAATATGCGCAGAGTGTTGTGTTTTGAAATATGTCTGCACTGCTTTCATATTCTTGGTGGATCTGTAGTGCTTTTGGACTATATGTATAGTGTTTCAAATTTATATGGTTATATGTATATGCTTTTGGTTATTGAAATATGCCTGTAGTGTGTTTTGAAATATGCTTTTGGTTATTTATAGTAGTGTGTTTTGAAATATGTTTGCACTGCTTTCATATTCTTGGTGGATATGTAGTGCTTCTGGACTATATGTATAGTGTTTCAAATTTATATGGTTATATGTATATGCTTTTGGTTACATTAGTGATTTCATGCTGGTTTTGTAGTGCTTTTGGTGCATATATGCAGTGCTTTAAGTTTGTATGGGTCATGGTTGCAATCTTTGTGAAGCAATTATTTTAATGTGTTAATAGTGCTTTCAATCATGTTTGTTTGTGTCTTGTTTATTATGATGATTTGATTGTTGAAATAATGATTTGTTGAAGTTAATGCTTTTTGGAATATATTTATAGTGCTTTCACAATATACTGATTTGTAAGGCTTTTCTTCTATATGTATAGTGCTTTAACAATATATTTATGAGTGTTGATAAATTTTGTTGAACAATTTGTTTCAATTTATATTTAAAGTGCTTTCAATCATAATTCATGATGCTTTGGATATGATAGTGCTTAGGATTTGTATAACTATTAGTGTTGTCATGTTTTTATGAATAATATTTTTGTTTATTTCATTTATCTATGTATTGCTTGTAATGTGTGTCTGTATTGCTCTCATTGAGTGTGTACAGTGCTTTGGGTTTCTGTTTAAATTGCTTAATTAATGATGTTTTTTAGAAAAGAAAAAATTAGAGCAGTACTTGACAATGAATTGGATAATTTGTGCAGTAGTTGTTGGAAAAATTAGTTTGTATTCCCATGTTTTTTTTTTATGAATTGTACGACATTCACTACAAAAAAACTCAGAATTTTTGAGGGATTTTTCTCTCGAAATTAAGAAAAAATCCCTCGGTTTTGGCTAAACCGAGGGAAATTCCGAGGGAAAAATTCCCTCGAAAAAACCTTCCTTGGAAATCGGTTCCGAGGGAAATAAATCCCTCGGAATTACAAAACCGAGGGAATTCCGAGGGATTGTTTCCCTCGGAACCATTACCGGACAATCCCTCGGAAATCCGAGGGAAATCCGAGGGAACTCTTCCCTCGGAATACTTCAATTTCCGAGGGAATAAAATCCCTCGGAATTCCGAGGGAAAACCGAGGGAACGTTTCCCTCGGAATACTTCAATTTCCGAGGGAATAAAATCCCTCGGAATTCCGAGGGATTTCCATTCCCTCGGAAATCCGAGGGATTATATTCCCTTGGAAATTGAAAAAATTCGAGGGAACTTTCCCTCGGAATTTTTAATTTTTTTTATTAATTTTTAATTTTTTGTTTTAATTTTAATTCTTGTTTAATTATTAAAATTCCCAAAAAATTTAAAAAAGCAATTAAAGAAAAGTCAAAGAAATTAATCAATTATAAGAAAAAAAATATTTGAAAATTTATGAATTACATGCGTTCGATCGAAACAGTAACAAAGTTTATTAGATAAATAAAAGTGTTCTATGGATGGGGAGGGGGAAACTGCTGCTGCTGCTGATAGGGAGCGGGGAACTGCTGCTGGAAACGAGCGTACATCTCAGCCATCTGGGCGTTCGTCCGCGCCTGAAAATCCTCCTGCTGCCGGCGCTCCTCTGCACGCTGTCGCCTTTCCTCCTCCGTCTGCCTGCTGCCTGCAACGCCTCAAGCT
>BMAC01000663.1:566034-600715 GCA_014905375.1 Phtheirospermum japonicum
CACGGCTGCGGACGGTCGGCGGCGAGCGGGGCGGTTGGCGACGTCCTGAGGCGGCGAGCGGCTGGGGTGGCTGGGGCGAGCGCTGCTGAGGCGGACGCGGCTCGGGCTGAGCGGCGAGGCGGGCTGGACGGCGGCGGCTGGCGCGCTGGGCGGCGGCTTTCTCTTCTTCTCTCTTTCTCTTCTCTATCTTTTCTTTCTTTTTTTTCTGCGCACGAAGAAGAAAGCGGGCGGCCAGCGCTGTATTAGGTTAAAATTTTCCGAGGGAACAGATATCCCTCGAAATCCGAGGGTTTCATTCCCTCGGAATTCCGAGGGATTTTGAATTCCCTCGGAAATGTCAAAAAAAAAAAAAAAACCAAATAAATAGAAAAAAATAGAAAAAACTAGAAAAAAATAGGGTTTATTTCCGGGTCGCCGAGGCGCACCCCTCCCCGCCCCGGTCGTAATTTCTCGAGTTTTGTTTCTATTTTTTACTTTATTTATCTATCTATTTTCTACCTTTTTCATCTATTCATTTTCAATAAAATCGAAAAAAAATAGAAAACGCGCAATTAAACGATCGACGTCCGACCCCCGTGGTTCCACAACGACGAGACGCACACCTCCTCCAATATCAAAATCACGACGCTACGTCGCTTCACGTTTCTAATCGAAGGAGTTCATCGATCAATCGTATCTTGTTGTTGGCCGAACCCCACAACACGTGAGGGCACGCACATGCTCGTTGGTATTTTAAGATCGAATTTGGGGTCAAAACCACCCCAGGTGTCTAAGATGATAGGACCGGTTTCATTTTTACGATTTTTCAATTTCTTTTCTATTTATTTGGATTCTTTTTTTATTTTTTGACATTTCCGAGGGAATCAAAATCCCTCGGAATTCCGAGGGATTTTGAATTCCCTCGGAAATGTCAAACAATAAAAAAAAATCCAAAAAAATAGAAAAAAATTGAAAAAACTAGAAAAAAATAGGGTTTATTTCCGGGTCGCCGAGGCGCACCCCACTCCGCCCCGGTCGTAATTTATCGAGTTTTGTTTCTATTTTTTACTATTTTTTCTATTTTTCCCATTATTCATATAAAATCGAAAAAAAATAGAAAACGCGCAATAAACGATCGACGTCCGACCCCCGTGGTTCCACAACGACGAGACGCACACCTCCTCCAATATCAAAAATCACGACGCTACGTCGCTTCACGTTTCTAATCGAAGGAGTTCATCGATCAATCGTATCTTGTTGTTGGCCGAACCCCACAACACGTGAGGGCACGCACATGCTCGTTGGTATTTTAAGATCGAATTTGGGGTCAAAACCACCCCAGGTGTCTAAGATGATAGGACCGGTTTCATTTTTACGATTTTTCAATTTCTTTTCTATTTATTTGGATTCTTTTTTTATTTTTTGACATTTCCGAGGGAATTCAAAATCCCTCGGAATTCCGAGGGATTTTGAATTCCCTCGGAAATGTCAAAAAATAAAAAAAAATCCAAATAAATAGAAAAAAAGAGAATTCCGAGGGATTTTGAATTCCCTCGGAAATGTCAAACAATAAAAAAAAATCCAAAAAAATAGAAAAAAATTGAAAAAACTAGAAAAAAATAGGGTTTATTTCCGGGTCGCCGAGGCGCACCCCACTCCGCCCCGGTCGTAATTTATCGAGTTTTGTTTCTATTTTTTTACTATTTTTTCCTATTTTTTCTATTTTTCCCATTATTCATATAAAATCGAAAAAAAATAGAAAACGCGCAATAAACGATCGACGTCCGACCCCCGTGGTTCCACAACGACGAGACGCACACTTCCTCCAATATCAAAAATCACGATGCTACGTCGCTTCATGTTTCTAATCGAAGGAGTTCATCGATCAATTGTATCTTGTTGTTGGTCGAACCCCACGACACGTGAGGGCACGCACATGCTCGTTGGTATTTTAAGATCGAATTTGGGATCAAAACTACCCCACGTGCCTAAGATGATAGGATCGGTTTTATTTTTACAATTTTTCAATTTTTTTCAATTTATTTGGATTTTTTTTTTATTTTTTGACATTTTCGAGGGAATTCAAAATCCAAAAAATAGTAAAAAATAGAAACAAAACCCAAAAAATCACGACCGGGACGGGGAGGGGTGCGCCTAAGCGTCCCGGAAATAAATCCTATTTTGTATTATTTTTTTTCTATTTTTTACAATTTTAATTTTTTTAATTTTTTTAAAAAAATTAATTAAATTTCCGAGGGAATACAATTTCCCTCAGAATAATTCCGAGGGAATCCGTGATCCCTCGGAATAATTCCGAGGGAAATTGTATTCCCTCGGATATTTAATTAATTTTTTAAAAAAAATTAAAAATGAAACCGAGGGAATCAAATATCCCTCGGTTTTCCGAGGGACTACTTCCCTTGGAAAACCACCCGTCGGTCATCCCTCGGTTTTTCGTTCGGTAAATATGGCGGGAACATTTGGCGCCCTGATTTCCGAGGGATTTTTCGAGGGAACGTAAGTCCCTCGGAAAAAACCAAGGGATTTTTATTTCCCTCGGTGTTCCCTCAGAAAATTCCGAGGGAATTACGTTCCCTCGGAAAATCCCTCGGAAATTTGTTGTTTTTTTGTAGTGATTTATTTATACGAGTGTAACATAATGAAAATGTGCAGGTAAGCTTGATAAACTAAAGAAACGCAAAGTAGCAAAAAGAAATTTGGATTGTGCTTTGGACAGTGAAGTAACAGTTGGCAAGAATACGAGACACAGTGACGCGTTCGCGGCGGGATTCGCATCAATAAATAGTACAGCTCCTTGTTCGCCTATCAGGATATTTGTCCATCGATCGAACCAAGGATTACCTGGGGCCAGCGGAGATATTGGCACGAATATCGTACATCTTGAACCCTCCAGCGTGCCTATTCCACGTATGTCGGATTTGCCGGGTGTACAGCATGGGTCTGATAACGAGGGTGGTGACGACATAGAGAACGAGCCAAATAATGATAACAAACGTCGAATTAATCAGTGGAGAAGATGATGTAGAGAACGAATTGATCGACGTAGATTTCCCATTGCTCAGAACGAGAACATCTCCAAGAATTTTGGTAAATGCATTGAAGCAGCTGAATCCATGACAGATCGAAGCGGTTAAGGGGATGGGGTTTGGTGGGCTGCTACACTTGAATATAACTGCGTTGCCTCAACGACTATGTTATTGGGTTTTGGAAAATTTCGATCCGAGAAGCTGTGAGATTAATTTACAAAAGGGTAGGAGGATACATGTTGACCCTAGAGATGTCCACGTCACACTTGGCCTGCCGAAGGGGCCAATAAGTATCTAGAAAAAACCAAGACACGAACACTCGGCGTTGTTGGCGACGTGGGCTGGGTTTTTTCGAAGAAAAGGGATAAAATTCTGCCAAAAGAGGTTGCAAAAAAGATGGTTGATGAGATTGACGGTGGCGTATGGATCAAGCGCCAATTCTTGATATTGATGACGTCTTGTATAACTGAGGCTGCACACAACGGGTATGTGCTTCCACAAATAGATCACTTGGATGACATTGACAACGTGGCGAATCTAAATTGGTGTGAGTACACGTTGATGAGGCTTATAAGCTGCAAATTGGACTGGGACAAAAACAAGATGAAAGAATTCCGGGGTCCAATACTATTCTTAACGGTAATGTCTCCGCAAACTATAATACATCATATTGTAGTGCAGTACATTAATATATTTTCCTTTAATTATTATTGTTTTGGAAAATCGATTAATTTGATTTTGAGAAAGATCTAACATCTTTTATTACGAACACTAATATTTTATTGCTGTTTATTAAAGTTGAGATTCGTTATTGAAATCTAACGAAAAGAATAATGAACTCCTGGCAGGTGATGTACGTGGACTGAGTGATGTTGTTCACCAGAGTTGTCCCGCATGCATTCCCATTAATCAAAGGATGGGATAGAGACTCTTTGAAAAAAGAGAGAACCAAGAGGTATCTGCATATGGTTTTAGCGCCGGTTTCCCATACGATAGGTTGAAACCTCCAAAGACAAATGTGGTTGAAGCAATTCAACCACCGCCGCAAAATGAGAGGAACAAAACTAAATTTGTACCGGATGGGAATAATATGCACGCGTTCACAGATCGGTTGCTTGCAAAGGCGAAGGTAATGGCCGACGCAATGTCCGAGATTATGGAGATAGTGCAAACAACTCCAAAGGAATTGCTCAATGATTTGAATTTTAGTCGTGTTTTCTCTACGACCCAACAACTACTGGGCTGCTGCAAAGGAGATGCTCCACCGGGTGACCGAACTCAAGAAACACCCTGGACCGAAGAGTTGGGTGATGACAAGTTCTGGGCAGACCGTCTTGGTATCATTGAAGAGATAGAAGATGGTGTTAGGAGGAGAATGAAGTATAACTCTATTCGAGAAGACGTTCCAAGTTTCAGCCTGGGTTTAACACAGGAGGAGATTGATGTAGATGAAAACCCGACCGACATGAACCCCCCAGTGAATGACCATATTGACTTTGGTCCGATGGTAAATGATCATCGAGAAGCAGAGCACACACCTACTGAACAAGCAGAAGTCGTTGACATGGATAGAAAGGTACTTACACATTGATTTTTAAAGATTGTATTATTCAGTTAATTGAGTTAGTAAACTATGTAATTATTCGTATCAGGAAAGGGAAAAGGCTGCAGGGGAGAAAATGCAAAGCGCCGGGGGTGGCGGTCAGTTGCAGCCTGTGGCAAAGGGGGTAAATAATGAAACCAATTGCAAGGATGCAAAACAAAAGGGGAAAAAGGTATATTCTATGAAACATTCATAAATGTTGACTTTCTAATTCCGTACAATTATAATGTTGTTTGATATGGAAATATATTGTTTTGCATAATAACATAACTGTTCTTGAAAAATGCAGATTAATGTTGAACCGGAACAACACAAAATGGTCCTTAGGATTGGAAGGCAGATTAAAAAGACGGAATCTCTTGCATCACCTTACGTGAAAAGAATAATAACTGTGTCCGAGAGATTGGACAGGTTAGAGAAAGACTTGTTCTACGGGGTGCTGTGTAATGAGGATGCTGACAGGTACATTTGATTAGTGCTTTAAGACAAAATTGAAAAAAAAAACTTTTTTTTCTTTCTTTTTTTACTTTTTTTTTATATACGAGGATATGTTTATAGGGGAAATGATTTCACTACTAATTGACAAAGAATTAAATGATTTTTTAGAGAGGAAGTTCTTTTTTCAAACGGTCGATCTGAACTTAGACGAGAAGAGATGATGACGATTGCGCCAACATCGTACGTCAGTACGGCTATTGTTGATGTGTGGAGTCAGATTCTGAACAGTAAAGAGAAATATTGGGCAGTAACATCGCAGTGCCGATTCTTTGCAACAACTGACCCATGCGTGAGCCGCACATCAGTTGAAGAAATAATAATAAATTTATTCAATAATTAGTATTAGGGTTATTATTTTAATTTTTGTTTCCTTTTGCAGTGCTACACTCTGGTTGACCCACCAAAAGGCTGGGATATGAGCAGACGAGAGGATAAGTTCTTCGAGAAATTGGATCAGGAGTTAAAACACAACGATGGGGTTGTAATTGGCAAAATAGATATGGTGAGATCCTATTGGAGTCAGTGGCATACACCTAATAAAAAATATATTGTTTTAGTATCTGAGAACTATTGTTTGCAGTTTTTCTTTCCAATCTACCATGCTGAGCATTTCTATGTATGGCTTTCAATGTCCGGAGGTTCCGGGCTGACCTCATCGACAACTCGCTCATGGTTGATTCAAAATCGTTAGAGGAAGCATACGGTGATACCCCAATATTTATTGTAAGCAAATGCATGACCATGTTGTTTATTAATTTGATATAGAAATGTGCGGTAACTCATATTATGTGTACTGTGAAAAATATATCTGTGCTTGCTTATGTATTTTTATTATTTTTTTGAAATTTATTCTTGTTTTTCATGAATTTATTGCTTGTAAGTAAATGCATAACAGTATTGTTCCATGATTTTTTTTATAGGTTTTTCATATAATGTAATTTATGTGAGTATTGCTTTTATGATTATTTGTTTAATACTTTTTTAAATGTAATTTAATGAGAGCAGTGATTTCACACATTTGTGTGAGCAACTCCATAAAACTAAAGTTTTGTTTGACAGTCGATGAACATGTACCATATATTGGTTGATAAAAATAAAAATTTCTTTGTTTATAACATTAACTGTGAGGTTTTTTGTTGTTTCCCCCAAAAGGATAAGCTTGTTGAATATTTAAAACGTAACGGACAAGTCCATAAAGAAGCAGGTCTTAGCAAAGTCCCACTGACACGGTTGAAGATGCCTTGGAGGGATGACGACAACAAGTGCGGTTGTGCAGTATATACAATGCGCCACATGGAGAACAACATGGGGACAGGGCAAAGATGGGATGCCGGCTTGAGGAGTAGGTCGGTGAATCAAATGGCTTTTCTGAGGGCCAAATATTGCGCGGCGATACTGACATCTGAGAATAATGTCTTCAAAGATCGTAATCCGGAAGCAGCAACGTACTACTATCTATGCTCCTGCGAAGACTACGAGATTGATGTGGTTGATCTCCTCATAAATGGAGGAAGTGGTGCCCCTCCCGAATTTGAAGTTGATGCGACTGAGTAATATGTTAACTGCTTGAAGAAAACTTTTTTATACATTTTTATTTTCAGCATTAAGACTGTTTAACTTTCTGAGTATTTGGTGTTTGTTTTATGTTGAACTAGTTGTTTTAGTATTTGAATTCCTCAGAATTCACTTGACACTATTTGCTTGGTATTGACAAAGTACTGCTTGTTGTTTGTGTTTTGGTTATTTTATTGTGTTTGTTTAGTATGGATATGATAATTTCCCGTATTATTACATAGTCAATACTTCATTAGTGAACTAATGTGTAATCGAAGCATTATTATTTAATAGTAGGAGCACTATTATATAATAGCGGAAGCATTGTGAAAGCATCTGTTTGTTAGAAGAAAGCAGTATATCATACATTCGAAAGCATTTCATGCCTGATTTTTTACATACATAAAATTCGTTATTTAATGTGCTATTAGGTGCCAAAAATTCTCTCATCCTTATTCTTAAAAGAAAACGTAAAAAAGCACCAATCATTTTTTAAAAATGTTGTGGTCATCTTACATACTTGTAACTAATATTAAAATATTACGGTAGAAGCGAGGTTCCCACTAGGATGAACAATCGTGACACCCGCAGCGTAAGGCATATAGACCTTATTTATAAATAAGGTCTCTGTGTCAGCTACCAGGACCATAATGAAAACAGTGTAAATCAATAAATGTTGCAAGAGTCTTACAACTTATTATTATATAAAATGTTGCAATTTAAAAAAAATGTGGGATTTAACAAAACCCATCTGTATTATTAAAAAAAATGTTGCAACAGTCTTACGACTTGTTATTAAATGACCAAGTCCATTAAATACAGTACATCTAGGATTTGTGGTTAGGGAAAATATAAGCCTCACATTTAATTCTATTCTACTGGACAATTTCGAGCATCGTGGTTCGATTTCTGCTTGCAGCGGCTACACATTCTCAATGGCTTGTTGCTATTTTCAATCGCCGTCTCCTTAATTGACTTCATGCGGTTACGAGAGCCTTTATTATTAACGGTTGATGGTGGCAACACTGTTATATCATCGGGAATTGATGTGCCATAAAAATTATCAAATAATCTTCGCTTCGCGGAAGTTATATTCTGTTGAACCCCATCCGCCGTGAGAGATAATTTTAAATCCCTAATACCACTTAACAACAACGACATATTTTCTACCTTTCCCTCGGCCAAGCCAACACAGGTGTAAAACTCGGACATAATTTGATTCATAAGTGCTTTACTCTCCTCGATACAATCCGTTTGGCCACGATTGAAACCCTGCATATCATACATCGTATTCTTGAATGAAGATTTAGTCCAACGGCTAACAATGTACTTATTAGGCACCTTCTCAATTCTCAATTCTTTGAAAATGAAAAAAATATGAGAGCACAATAAGCCTTCCCTCACGAATTTCTTGCAACTACACACAAAAGACTCATCACTCTTGTTGTACGCAACCTTGAACAAACCACTATGATCTTCAATGTCGTATAAGAACATATTATCATTCTCATTTATGCTGGCAACACGACAACCAAAACAAGCAGCGACAATCTCGTATTGAACTTCTCTAAAAATAAGAGCCGTATAAATAGACGAAGCATGTTTTTCAATTGCTAAAGGTGTTTCGAGATATGGAATCTTGGTTTCTTCCTAGCTATTAATAGCATCAATCGTGTGTCTCTGTGAATCTAAAGCACTTTCAATATTCAAATAAAATTCTAACAAGTTAGCACGAGGGTTGGTGTACCTGCCAAAGAACACATTTTCACTCTCGGACATAGACATAGTTCTAAATAGCCGACTCATCGGGACATCCCTGAAGTACGCAGGTATCCACATTTCACGTATATCAAACATTGATTTAAACCAGTTGTTATCCACCAAATTAAATTCGACCACGACTTGCTTCCATTGCACATCAAATTCCAGAGGCTCGAGAATATCAGACCACACAATAGAATTTAGTTTATCCTTGAATGATTGGTCATGCTTCAGATTAGTTGGCACCTTCTCAGGACCTTCTTCATAATGTGCCACATACACAAGCGTTGTCGTGTACCAACAAGTACCTTCTTGATTGCAATCTTCATCGCCAGATCTTGATCTGTTATAATCATTGATGGACTACGACCCATGCAAGCCTTAAATTTTTCGATGAGCCATGCATATGCGCCAACATCTTCGCTTGACAACAACCAAATACTGAATGAAACACATTTACTATGATTGTCTTTCCCGGTAAACGGAGCGAATTTCATATTATACCTATTATGAAAATGAATACAAATGAGGTTAAAAGCTTGTTTTTGATTATTTATAGTGCTTTGAATTTGACACATAAAACATGCAACAGGATAAAAAATTTTGACACATAGAACATACAACAGGATAAAACATATAAAACATGCAACATGATACCTCATGCAACAGGATAAAAACGTAATCCTATGAATATTAATTGAAAAAAGCACCAATTAATTTTATTTTTTAATAACTAATTTTTATTATTATTTTTTTAATCATAGCAGGTGTAAAAACAAAATTGAATATCTATAAAAATATGCAAAACACATGGAATTATCAAAAAATCAACTAATAAATTAAAAACCTGCTTGTCGAATAGGTGGCATCCAATGACACAACATCTCCGAAAGTAGAAAAGTTCCTCCTACACGTAGGGTCAGCCCAAAATAACCGAGTCAACTTCTCCTGCTCATCAACAGCATAGTCAAATATGAATGCCGAACACATTTCTTTCTTTCTAAATAGCTTCTCCAACAATATTTGAGCATCAAACCCAACGATATATGCTTTCAAATCACATGCAAAGTTCTTGAATTCAACTTTCGTACAACCTATACTCGAATACCCACCCACAACTTCCTTAAAAAGCCTATACGATCTCGTAGCACCGATATTCGCCCTAGCACAATTCAGCATGAATTGCTTGTGAGCAGCATCTAGATTTCTATTCTCTTTAAGGAACGGCTTGTATATATCAGAAACTAACATATGACGATGACGTTCAATAAACTCGTTAATCACGTAACCTTGATTGGGACAAAACTTAAACTTGACACGTGCCATGCACCCACAACGTTTTGACATTCGCCGTAATTTTTTTTAAAGGAGTGACCATATTGTTTTCATTCTCACACACGACACTATTTGTATTATCGGGCGCAGCTTCCTTATCGCCCTCTCTATTACAAAAAATAGATTTAAGCACGATAGTGTTGTCACGAAATCTTTTCTCCGATCCAAGGCGAACATCGAAACCACACTTGGAAGCATAATTTCTATAGAACTTGATACCTTCTTCTAACGAATTAAATAATTTTCCCTCGAAAGGCTTCAAACTCAATTCACAATGTAAAATTTGAAGGTCTATGGTTTTGAAAATAAGTATCAGTTTTATGATGTTATTAACAATGTTAAACAATACTGACTAACAACATCAACCAGAGTAAATTAAAAATATGCAGCGGAAATAAAATTCAAGAACACGATAAAACAAATTCAGTTCACAAGTAAAAGTACTTGTGAACTTGGGTGTACAAACCTGAAAACTATATTACTTTCTTGTTTTTCGATAAATACAAAAATATTAAGTAATATATGAAAACTAAAGTATCAAAACACATGATACTAAATACTTGTCGCCTAGGTTGAACAAGATCTTCTCCGTTGGTCACGCAACTTCGAATAGCTTGTCGATCTCCATCAATGGCTCCAAGTAGACTTCGTGTTATTCGCTTGCTCGTGGTCTTGCTTTGCGTCGTTCTCTTCTTCTCAAAATCCCGTGCGTAAAGAACGTATGAAGCTTTAGGATTCTCTTGTCTTAAAAAGACAATCCTAGAATCCTAAACTTGGTAAATAAGACAAAACAAATCCTAAACATAATCTAGGAAACTAATAAAGTCTTATACATAAACTAGGAAACACAATATACTCCTAAATCTAGTTTTCTAACTTATTTTGTGCCTAAGAAAGGCAAATAACAAAATAGGAATTATTGCCAAGAATAAATCCCTCAACACAAAATATGGCACATAATACTCCGTTAGCCCAGGAGATATCTCGATGTGAAACTCGGTCCTGCCGCTGACATTGTTGTTGCCTGCAAATACAAAAAAATTGAACTGTTTATAGAAAAGAAAAAAAAGAATCTGAACAATTAAACGGTGCTTCTTCAGTGGTACGATTGTGCTTTTGGTAAACCAACGCAAAATATCAGACGGCTATCTAAAAAACTACAGAAAACTCTGCGGCATTACTGATCGAAGATTTCTCGATGCTCTAGAAATCGTCTCCGCAATAGTACGGAGTCGACTGTAGGTGCGGTGAGTTGTCCCGAGTCGTGTCTCTCGAGGATGGATGTAATCGGCGTTCGGTTTTCTTTATCGTTCTTATTGTCGGTTTTTGATTAAACTAAATTAACCTAGAAAGCGATAATCATTTTTTCGGTTTTATAGCTAAGATTTGAATTTGAAATTTGAGATTTTAAAAACATTAAAACATTTAAAGAAATTAAAGCTTATATTACAAATGACCAATTTAAACTAAATAGCTTATTAAAACTTATTAATTTGAAATTAGTAAAATGGAGGGAAAATTAAAGTCAACTTATTTGAATAAGTCAACATAATTACTTAGTATGAATTAAGGGTTTTAAAGGAAGAGCTTTAACAACTTTTACTAAATTAGAATTCGAATACAACTTAACAACTTAAAAGCATAAGTTCATAAGTTAGAAAGCTAGAAAATGATATTGAAAGTTTGAAAAACACAAGAGATACTAAACTATGATCCAAAGCACAACACAATATTAAAAAGAAATAACATGGAAATGAAACTAAATTAAAGGAAAGAAGTTACCAAATGTTGATTACACAAGAGCTTGAATGAGAAAGCTTAAAAGTTGATGGATCTTCACAAAAGATAACTTGAAACAAAGCTTGAACATAAACTAACTTAAGTCTAAACTTAACTAATCTATATCTAATTACTAGAATTTATAGGAATTAAAATTAAGTAAAATATGAAAAAGGGGCTTTTTCTCTGGTTTGGGGCAGCTTCCTGGGGAAGAAGCTATCAGGAGCAAGTTGTTCTCCGTGAAAAGACGTCTGATTGCTTAAATCTTTAAAATTTCTGCTTTTTCAGTCGATCGATGGAAACATATCGTCGTGAGCTGTCGGTATCGACTGCTGTGTCGAAATGGCCAAAAGCCCTGTAATTCAGTCGATCTAGGGGCACCAGTCGATCGACGGCAGTCGATCGGCCAAGTAGTCAGTCGATCGACTGCCATGTCAAAAACTTCAAAATTCTCTGGAATCCAGTCGATTTCATCCGGTTCAGTCGATCGACTGAACATTCAGTCGGTCGACTGGATTCCAGCGCCCGGCTCGATTTCTCATTCTTTTCGCGTCCGCCGGCTTATCGAACCTCGTCCGATTGCGCTTCCTTGCTTCGTCTGTCCAATCCCGAGTCGAGTATCAACGATCCCAAACGAGCGTGGGCCCCGCTTGGACGTCCTACGGCCAAGAAAAATGGAAACGTGAAAAACTACGAAAATTAACAAGAAAACGTACAAAAACTAAGAAAATCTAGAAATACGAAAAACGGCCAACCCGACTCCTAAAGTAACAAAAAGCAAGCGAAAAACACGCAACGTGAAACAAAAACGATAATGAAAATATGTACAAAAAGATGCAAATCAATGACATTGACTGTTGGTGCTTTTTCAATATATATCGGTGGTTTTTTAGTTATCAGATGGTGCTTTCTATAGAAATTGATGAAAAGATTTTCCAATATTTCTTCAAGCCATTGGGTTTTGTCGTAAAAAACTCAGATCACCTCAAACAATCTGGACCATTATATATTCGTGTGAAACATCTTGATTAATATATTCAGCAAAATTGAGTTTGCGGTAAATAATGTAAAATAACAAGATGGAAACAGTGGAGAAAAATTGATTAATCGCAAAAACCAAAAAAGATGAGAAAAGTTGGAAGTCGACCTGCTGATTTCATCTTCTGAATAATCCGTGAATGTGATGAGGAGGACGATGATGGAGATTTATACTAGATTGGTTAATACCTTATACGAATAATAGGGTTCAGATTGTACAAAGGAATATACGTTAAAAGCTGGGATTGAATATACGTTATTATGGGATTCTTAATTGCATAGATTTTCAAAAGACAATCTTAACCGTATTATGCTTAAAACTCCTTTTAATATTGGCCTTTGATATTATTTAATCTATGGTCCAGATTAGTCCCTAGGTTCGCAAATAAGGACTAGGTTCTCATTTGAACCTAATCATATATATATATATATACACTATATATTATATTATAATACGCTTATATAATTTAAATATAATTATAAAATAATATAATATATATTTAATATATAAATATAATATATATGTGTGTGTGTGTTAAATGTATTATATTATTTATTATAATTTTTAAATATTATGTATTATATATACATATATATTTATATATATATATATATATATATATATATTATATGTATATATATATATATATTAAACAATATTTAATATGTAATAATATATCACCCCTATATTATAATGCAAAATCCTCCTAACCTATGTGTCTGCTTCGTATGCTTCGTTTGGAAAATAAAAGAATTTGGTGCTTCGTTTGCTTATGTGTCATCCGAGCCTAATATTTACCTAATTTGATAATTCTCTTTTTATTGTTTCTTACCCAATTTAATTCCTTTATTATATCCCTTATTCAGTACTTTCCTTTGATTCTCTTAATATAAAATTATAAATAAGTCATATATAATTAGTAGATAAGGTCTAAATTAGTTATTTCAATTAAAAGACAAACTACATATACAATAATTTTAATTTCAAAAAAGAAATTATTGTGAAAATAATTAAGTAAGTTTTATTGATAACAGAATTTAAAATAATTTTATTGTTGGAGTTTCAAATATTCTATATAGGCAAATTATGAGTTATTTACAATAATTTAAGTATGTAAATAAATATTAGCAATGTATTCAATCTAAATATAAAAATATTAAATTATATACTAATAATTAATAAATATTGATTAGACACCAGTACAATGCAACACGGGTTGAGAATATGACACCTTTTGAATATCTCAAAGTATGTAAGTAATAATTATTAACGAAACTATTCTAAATATTAATATATAAAATAGTTTAATAATAATAATTAATAAAATAGATATTAGACACAGGTTTAATTAGAATGTGACGCCTTTTGAATTTTTGTAAGTATGTATCTAAGATTATTAATAAATTTAATTTAAACATAAAATACAAAATTATTTAGTAGTTATAATAATTAATAAATAGATTAGACGTGTACAAGGCATGGGTTGAGAATACATTATTTTAATTTTTTATTTTAGATTTAATATTTTGTAATTATCACAAATATTTTTTATATTTATCTTTTGATAAGTCTCGTGTAATACACGAGTGTTAAACAAGTATATATTAATGCAAAATCCTCATAATCTATGTGTCTGCTTCGTATACTTCGCTTGGATAATAAAATAATTTGGTGTTTCGGTTGCTTATGTGTGATCCGAGCCTAATATATATCTAATTTAATATTTTCCTTTGATTGTATCTTGCCTAATTTAATATTTTCTTTTTATTATATTTAGCCTAACTTAATAGTTTTTTTTTATTATATTTGTCTAATTCAATAATTTTCTTTTATAATCCTAATATAAAAATATAAATAAGTCATATATAATTAGTAGAAAAAGTCTAAGTTAATTATTTCATGTAAAATACAAATTACATATTAAATCATTTTAATTACAAAAACAACTTATTTATGAAAATAATTAAATAAATTGTATTTATAATAAAAGTTGAAATAATTTATTTTTGAATTTTTAAATATTTTGTATAGGTAAATTATGATATATTTGCTATAATTGGAGTATGTAACTAAATATTAGCAATGTATTTAATTTAAATATAAAAAAGAATAAAATTATATACAAATAATTAATTAATATTTACTAGACATTGACACAATGCGAGAAGGCCTAAGAGGATGACGCCTTTTGAATTTTTCAAAGTATGTAACTATAATTATTAATAAGATTAATGTAAACATAAAAATATAAAATGAGTTAATAATAATTAATTAATATAGATTAGAGACGGGTTGAAAATGTGACATTGAATTTTTATAAGTATGTAAATATAATTATTAATAAATTTAATCTAAATATTAAAATATAATATTAATTAATAATTATAATAATTAATAAATTGAACAGGGTATGGGTTGAGAACACATTCTTTTAATTTTTTTATTTTAAATTAAAACTTTGTAATTTTCACAAATATTTTTTATATTTATTTTTTATAAATCTCATGTAATACACGGGTGTTAAACTAGTTGATTACTATATAATAATACATATTAATAGAAAATATAAAAATAATAAATAAATAAATAATAATAATATATATTAATAAAAAAATTGCAAATAATAAATAAAATAACTAAAAATTAAAAATTTTAATTTACCGACGGAGTAATTTCCGTACTTAATTAAAAATAATAAAAAAATAAAAGTGGGATTACCGACGGATATGTTCGTCGGTAATAAATGAAATTAAAATAAAAACTATAAATAAATAAATAAATTAAATGAATATTAAAATAATAAATTTATTGATGACCATTTCCATTGGTATTTCGTCGGTAAATAAAAAAATTGAAAAAAAATAAAAAATTACTGACCAAATTAGTTTTCCATCGCTCATTTTCAAGATCCGTCAGGAATCCGTCTATATTTACCGACGAAAAATGTACGTTTGTTTCCGTCGGTGTTTCTGGATTTTTTTTGTAGTGCACGTCTTGACTATTATTCTAAAAGGCCTGACCTGTGATTGTTCGATCATAACCCTCAGGATTGGAAACTTGAACCACTATACGATCAAAGCTATCTAATGATATTGACATATGTTGTCAGGAAATTAAAAGCTTTTTGAAGGATAAAACAGGGGTCGTCTAAGAAAACCCTGAAAGCTGCTATTCAGAAAAAGGAAAAAAGACAAAGAATATGGAAAAAGGTGTGGACATATATCAAAGGGGATTCAAATATAAAGGGGGTGATCTGAACTAACATAATCCTTTGGAAATGACGCGATGGTTATGAAAAAATCACGACTGTCGGGTTCTCATGTATGAAAAACCCTAGGAATCGACACGCAAATTGAGGGGAATCTCGTCCTGGTTGAGATTCTGAGACAACGCGTGGAATCTCATTCTGGTTGAGGAAGGGGAGGAGGGTGATCTCAGCTCATCATTTATAAAAAAAATGAGTCGCTCTCAAGGGCCTTTGTTGGTGGTCGCCAGATTTGGACCACCCAAATCGGCCTCACTAATCTGGCATGACACATTGACATCCTATATCCCTCTCGGGAGATTGAGGAAAGATAATCTATTTTTACGCGGACAAAATTCCCTGGGGCGACCCGCCCGTGTAACGCCCTGACCAGGAAGGGAGTGACTTACGATAGACAACAAGCTATGAGGCAATAGTCCTAACTACCTAAAAAATTGGTAGTCCTAGGGATAAGTTAGGCTTGGAAGTCATGATTACGAATGAGAATTTGTGAAAAAGTTAGCACAGGTCCACGACGGATAAGTGAAATCTTGATTTTAGGGATAAGGCATGTCGGGGATAACGACTTCACCCCTAAGGTAAGGTCATCACAAACTAAGGGAGGACATGGGGCAAGGTGTCAGCCTCGCCTGCGTCGGTCATAATCAGCATAAATAAGACCTCGAAAGGCAAATAAAGGACCGACCTTATTTAGTGTAAACCCCACTAATAGGCTTATACACATATTAAGCGCATTCACAATAAATATCTGACAGTACCAATACCACTACTAGGATAAGGAATTTAACTAGACACTTATGAGGGAGTCCTTCCAACTTAGAAAGAGTGAATTAGAGAGAGATAAGCATATCTATTAAGAGGGGAGAGCTCTTTAAAAATAAAAGACCGTCCCAAGACTCAGATAATTTATGGAAACTTCTCTCATTTCTCTACGTGAATTTTTAAGTATATTTCCCCCCGATTTTGGCTTACGTGTGTGTTGTTTATTTAGTACGAATTGATATCCTACTTTTAGGCATCAACAATGACAATGTGGTTTGATTATGTTAGATACGAATGACGAGGAAGAGACAATATTGGTGCTTAAAGCATTTGCAACTTATTAATTCAGGTATTTTGTATGTTTTCTAACTCTTGTTTTCAAAATTCTATTAATTGTTATGATATTTCATATAATTTTGTTTAATTTTGGGAATTAGGGTGTTTGTGGAGTTAGAATACACATCTTACTTTGCAATCATATAGTATCATGTTATGTGTTATTGTTTTAGCATATTTATTACTTTATTTATTTCATTTCTTTTATTGTTTTCAATTTTTTAGTTTTAGGGAGTCGATCAATTATGGTGGAAAGGTTAGAATCAGTGGACCAATTTAAGAGACTATATTGTTTACTTGGTGTGATAATTTAGGATCCTATCAATCGAAACAAGGGTTAATAACAAATATCTTTGAACTTGTGAATTCTTCGTAGCTTTCGATTATCGTATTCACTCGATATAGCTTGTGAGTTCATGAATATATAAAACATTTTAAAGTTATGTTATATTCGAGTGATTCATTCATTATGTGTCGTCCTCTAGAATTTCCTTGGATCTTGGTCGAGGCTTTCATGTGTGTGATTTGTGAATAAAAGAATCTTAATTAATTTTTGTTAGCCTTTTAAACCTTCTTCATAAAGTATCTTTACAAATAAGATTTTCTCTAGTTAGCGTGTTTGAGCCTTTAAGCTTATTCATTGTTCGATATATATAAATAATGGGTTTATCTTATTATTTTACACCCTTGAGATGTGTAATGTATTTCATATATTTGACGGGGTGATATTATTATGTTGGTAGAATACAGTAGAGCGCCATTTGAAATAATTCATATTTGATGTATTATAACTAAAAAGAGTCAGAATTGATGACTCTCAATCAAGAATAAATAAAATAAAAAAGTTGAGGAAAAAGAAGAAGAAAAAAATTCAAAAAAAAAAAGAGAAAAAGGAAAAACACACACATATATAATGTATTTATAGCTTTGATTTATTTTAATTTAGTATTGGTTTGATTGGCCTATATTATAAAGGTCTTGCAATGCAGTTGATGTGGAGGTTATGAGTTAATTTTATATTTAGAAGTTTCAAATGTTATATTAAGGGTGAAGTTGATATGTTTAGTACAAAGTTACTTTATCGATTTTTCACTGCCTGTTCTAAAGAGACTATGTTACAACTTAATAAAGACTTCTTATTCACACATCACGTGCATGTGCCTTGAGCACGGTGGAGATTGGGGACACTTGGCAAGACAATGGGGTTAGTGCATTTTGAATTGATTTCAACATACCAATGTCTATATACATGAGTGAAGAGTGAATTATACATTTATATTGGGAGGATCATGAATATTTACCCTTTTCTTCTAACACCGCAACTGTATAGGACTCGATATAGTAATGGCGAGTAAGGTCGTATTCCACAGACATTAATTAATTACCCTATTGAGTACCAAAATTATAATAGTACGAATTTTATTTAGACAATAATAAAGATGACGAATTTAATTAACTAAAACTAAAATAATAATTAATACTAAAATAAAAATAATTAAAATACGTAAGAGAGAATAATAGATGGGGATGATTATGATTGATGATTTTGATTGACAACTCTTAGATTTATGATAAATAGCGTTGGTTGATGTTTACCATCTAAAGCAACCACAAAAGTCATTTTGCATTCTCTCTCGAGCTCTTTAGAACTATAGACTAAACTACCCATGTATCGTTTTTTCGATACAGTAGCACGTAATTCAGGTGAAAATAGTTTAAAAGATTATATAAGCTTTCACAAACAATCACGCATCCTCTCGGTATGTATGTGACTATTTATGATAAATACCCTTTTGCATAATATTGTCTATCCACTCTTGTTTCGAGACGATATTTTAAAACATGTATAAATATTCGCAATTGTATAAAATATGCATTAAATCAAGATACTCAATTATGTGCAACAATAAACATCAATAAAACAAACACTTATCATTAAAAAAGCATCATCAATATACTCCCATGTCGGTAATCAAATTATCTAGCCAAACATGGTGAATTCAAAACATATATTGATGTTCAATAAATTCATCATAAATCTAATGTAAATACAAAAGAGAAGATAAAACCTCAATCGAAGGATTCGTCTTGTATACTCCATCTTTCGTATTGTGGATGGATTAATGGATGATGTTCTTCTCCACACACCACAAGCCACTAGTATGAAACAGTCGCCTCCATGTTCGATTTGATGGAATACTAGTGTCATACACCTAATAGTTCTGCCGTGTGACAAAGGGATCTCAGCACTTCCCGCTTCTTTCCTACACATATACTTGCAGTAATATGATATTTAAAGGATGTTCGTACTAATGGATCTTCTGCACTACATAAACTCTCTTTACCATCATTGTCGTCTTATTCCGGAGCTTCCTCGACTATCTTTTCATTCATGTTTGAGGCCCACTCTCATCCTCACTAAACGGCGATGAACATAGCATTAATTGGGTTTCTTCTCTTGATTTTTTTCGCTTCTCTTCTCGTTGAAGCTTTGATCTTTCTAACCTATATATGGTACATAAAAATCTTAAAAAAGAAAAAGCAAATCAATAAACATGAGAAAAAAAAAGTAAACTGCTCGTTCAAAACTGAAAGGAAATTGCATCAAATTTCGTTCATAAAGTTTTTCCCAAATCTCGTTCAGTGTTGAACGAAGTTTGATGCAATTTTCATTCAGTTGGAAATGAAATTATCTCCAAATTTCATTAATTTAATACAATTTTCATTCACAATTGAACGATACTTGTATCAAAATTCATCATCTTCCTAACAAAATTTGAAACAAAATTATCTTCCGATCGAAATTATTCAAATTCTTGGCTAACCAGTATAAAAAATCAACCGAACCTTAGTTTTTCAAAATTCAAAACTCATAACTACATACTTCGTTTTCATATTAATATTAACTTAAGTTCAATCTAGAACTACGTTTAGATCATGATTTTTGTATAAAAATCTTGAAATCTAACAACAAAAATGTTGTGAAATTAATTTATGAAATTTTCTTATTTTGTTATTTGCCTTTCTTGGGCCCAAAATATATTAGGGAACTAGAATTAGGACTCTAGATTTGTTTCCTAGATTGGGTCTAAGACTTTATTTAGTTTCCTAGATTGTGTTTAGGACTTGTTTAACTTGTCTACCAAGTTTAGGACTCTAGGACTCTTGTCTATTTAAGACAAGGATACAAGAGAAAGATATCTCTCTTATACACAGCTTATCCTTACGAAAAGAAAAAGAGAGACGCAAGGTTTTTGAGACGCAAGAAACAAAGCAGCAGGCTACGCAAGGCAAGGAAGAACACAAGCAAGATAGCTACTTGGAGCCACTGTTCGAGATCAAGAAGTTCTTCAAATTTGCGTAACCAACGGAGAAGATCTTTTCATCCAGGCGACAAGTATTTAGTATCATGTATTTGATACTTTAGTTTTCATATATTACTTCTTATCCTTTTGTATTGATCGTGAACAAAGAAAGTAATATAGTTTTCGGGTTTGTACACCCAAGTTCACAAGTACTTTTACTTGTGAACTGAATTTAAATTGATGTGTTCTTGAGTTTAAATCTCCGCTGCATATTCTTAGTTAAACTCTGGTTGATGTTGGTTTCAATGTTGGTTAACATTGAAAACAACATCATATACTGATACTTATTTTCAAAACCATAGACCTTCGAATTAACAATTGGCATCTAGAGCGGGTTACTTGACGTACTAAGTATATCGATCCTTATTTTCTAGGTACTATGGATGCCGAGGATGATGAATCTATTGACGAGTACGAGAAGCTGAGCATTGAGTATAAACAATTATTTGTTAGTTGGGCAAAACAAGTACTCAAAGTCAAGGATCTTAAGATCGAGGTGGACAAACTGACTCTGGAAAAGGATGACCAACCGAATATAATTGTCCGATTGGAGTCATCCCTCACCAAAAAGTATGATGAGCTAGAACGAGTAAAGACCGAGTTGAAGAAGGTCCAAGAAACCCTCACAAACCTCAACAAGGGTAAGGCTAAGGTGGATGAGATTTTGGAATCGAGTATCCCGGATTGTTCAAAACACGGGATTGGACACAAGCATGTTCAAAAGCAATATTCAAGTCAAAAGGTGAAGTCGACCAAACGCCACAAGAGGAGAAGAAGACACTACGTGTGCCATCACTGTGGTGAACCAGGTCACATACGACCATACTGCTGGAAGCTTGTTGGCAAGCAAACTCATTTTAAAAGGTCGAAGCTGACTACTGAGTTCCGTGTTGGTTTCCGTGATGGTTTCTGTGTTCCCAACACCAAAACCAACACGAGAGTGAAGTAGGTCTGGGTCAAAAAGAATGAGATCAAATGCAACATGATCTATTCCTCTATGAAATCTCACATCCCTGGAGCCTGGTATTTTGATAGTTGATGCTCTAAGCACATGACCGGCTCGGAAAATCTCCTCTCGAATATTGTCAAATTTCATGGAGGAAAGATGAAGTATGGTGGAGGTGCAAATGGCCAAATCTTTGGCTAAGGAACACTTCATGTCCCTGGTATTGCGAAGCTCGAGAACGTGTTACTTGTTGAAGGTCTAACTGCGAACTTGATAAGTATTAGCCAACTGTGCGATGGTGGTTTCAGTGTGTCACGCCCCATTTCCAAAAAGTGTAAATTTTGATTCGTCATAAATAAAACTTCCAAAATCAAGGGCGTGAGTTTTCAATAAATCACAATCACAATAAATTTGAGCGGAAGCGTGAATAAAACTTAACATTCATTTAAAAATAGGAGATTCACTTAATGAATCAAAATAGTAGTACTCGACTATTCAAGGCGTTTTAAATAGAAAAACAAGTCTCAAACTTTATTTTGAATTTGACATAAAATTAAAGATACCAATCCATAGAAAGGAAAATAAAATAGCATTGAAAATAACATTTTCGCATCCACCGCCTCGTACCACATCCAACTCCTCAACCTGAAAATTTTAATAAAAATGGGTGTGAGCTTTCAACTCGCTCAGTGGGGATTTGTTTGTCAATATTAAACACAAATCATACAAACCATAAATGAATAGCTACAACACACTGTCAGTCGTTCATAGATGTTGGTCAACCATAGATTTAGCTCGAATGCTACTGTTATTTTAGCCCGAAAGCTACTGTTGTTTTAGCTCGAAAGCTACTATGGAATGTTGCATTGAGACATAAATAATTCATATAATCGCATATAACATAGACAAACATAGAAATATTCGTATATGTTAACAAGAAATCATATAAATCATAAATGAATGGCTACAACACACTATCATTGTTTTAGCTCGAAAGCTACTATGGAATGTTGCATTGAGACATAAATAATTCATATAATAGCATTTAACATAGACAAACATAGTTTTGAAAAAGTTTAGAATCACCCACCTTTGAATGCGTTTCGTGAAAATGCGAATGTAGATGCTCGTGCTTGAAAATTCTACTTTTGAAATCCCTCGTTTCCTACATTAAAATAATAATACATCTTAGAACTTGCTTTGAAAAATAGATTTGGACTAATAAAAAAAATATAATTAAACCATAGCCATGAATCGAACGTCCGGTTAGGGAAAACAAGGCCAATAGTGTTGTTTTATTAGGGTTCTAGAATTTGGAAGGGTAAAATTGAAGTTTTGGTAAATTGGAGGCTCAATTGAATAAGTTCGGAAGCTTTGGGGCCAATTGGATAAATATGGGGGGCTAAATTGAAGTTTCTGGTAAATTAGGGGGTTAATGTGTAATTTTGGAAAATTGGATCAAAAGRTTCAGCCCTAAAATCCCTAAACCCGCTGCCCGTTTCTTTTCCTCCTTTCATTTTCACCCTCCCCGTTTCTCCTCTCTTTCAAATTCTCAAACGGCGATGGCAATCGGCAACCGGCATTCGGCGCGGCTCCAGCGATTGGGCGGCGGCGTCGGAAAATGGACGGCGGCTATCAGGCGTCTCTCCCGTTTCCCCCCTTTCCCCCTTCTTCTCCAAAATCATAAAAATAGTCCAGCAATTGACAATCGGCAGGCGGCAAAAATATGGCGATAGGCTGACTATCTGGTTCAGTGTGGAGGGGCTCTGGTGGTCTGCCGGCTGGGTTTCGGACTGAAGGCGGCGCTGGACTTCAACGGGGCCAGGACGTACGTCAATAGCGTCGTTGCTTTAAAACTGGTCTCAACGGCGAGGATACAGCGGAGGAGGCGGGCGATTTTCTCCGCCTTCTCCAGAATTTGACGGCAGCGGCGGAAACCCATGGCAGCAGTGGCGTTCGGAGACCGGCGGCTGTGTGGGATGACTCGCAACGGAGGTAGACGAACGGGTTGGCAATTTGGACGGCCGGGAAGGATTTTGTAGTTGGTGGTTGAATCGGACAACGGCAAAAGGAAACGGCGAGGCGGCGGCGCCTCGGCTGTGTGGGATGACTCGCAACGGAGGTAGACGAACGGGTTGGCAATTTGGACGGCCGGGAAGGATTTTGTAGTTGGTGGTTGAATCGGATGACGGCGAAAGGAAACGGCGAGGCGGCGGCGCCTCGGCTATGGGTCAGTGGCAGTGGTTCGGCGTAGGGGCTGTTGGGTGGCAGGCGTGGAGGTTGTGGGCCACTGGTGGCGCGGGCCTCCTGAACCGGGCTGTGGTGGTGTGGCGGAGGTTTCGGTTGTGGGTTTCTCCCGGGTTTCGACTCGTTGGACAGAGATGGTGATGGTGATGTGGAAGTCGGGTCGTGGGTTCTTGGGTTGTTTTGGTTGGTTCGAAAAGGGTCGTGGTGGCAGCACGACGACGAGGCCCGACGCTGGCCCGTTCGTGTAGCTGGCAGCAGTTTGGGTTTGGCCGGAGTTGGTTGAAGTTTCGGACGGTGGTGTTGAAATCGTGGCCGCGGGTGGCTATCCGGCTGCGTTTCTATTCCGGTCGACGGCCCGGTTTGGAGTTGCTGTGGCTGTAGAGGTTTGGGGTTCGGGTGGTGGTTGTTCGGGTCTCTGGGCCGTCATAGAAATGGTAGGGGTGACTGGAAATTGGGCTYTGGGTTTGGCCAGAGAACGGMCTGTGTTCGTTGTTGCCTCTRCGAGGTTTGATCGTAAGCCGCTGAATCGACTACTCSGGGTAACTGGGAATCGGTGGTGATTCTGGAGACGTGGATTTCCGGTGTTGTGGGTTTGACGATCAGATTAGAGTGGTGATTCGGTTYGGAGATTGGGATGGCGATTTGTTGTGTTTTGAAATCAGTTCTTTGAAAGAAAGTTAGAAAATAAGAATCGATTTTTACCTTGCGGCTGTGTATGCAGAAATCTTGTAATGGTTGGAGTCGCTTTGATTTTTACCTTATAAACCAAGGATAGGATTTAATTTTGGAAAGTTAGGGTTGGATTGTAGTCTTGGTGAAACCGAGCTAAGTCGTTGGGCTCGTTTTTAAAGTCCGTAAAGAGTCGACCCAATAATAACTTAAGTTTTAAATCAAATAATTCCGTGAACGACCCAATAGTATTTTAAATTATTAAAAATAACTATAATATAAATAAATTATAATAATTTTAGAAATTTAAATTATTTTAAAACGAAAATCTATTAATTTGATTATAACAAGATTTTAAAATAATTTAAGATAATTTACATAGATACAACTACAATATAATAGTCTTTAAAATATAATTAACAATCGCACTAGAAATTCTATTATATAGAAATTCTTAAATCAATTAAATAAATCATAGTGGTTTTTAGAAGTCGAAATATATATATATAATTTATTTGGTAGCCGAATTGTTAATTCGACTAAATAGAATTCGTAGATATTTAAAAATTAGAAGTTCGTTTATGGTGACGAGCTTGGGGCTAGAATTATATATTTTGAAGTATAAATAAAAATATAAATATGTTTTTGATGCATGGGCTTTGAACTTGGGCTTTAGTAAAAATCAAAATAATATAATTAAAAATAATTCAATTGGATTTGAATATTAGGCTTAGTGGACTTGAAACAATAGAATTTAAATAAAAAAAATATTGGGCTTAACATAAGAAGAAAGAAAAGTTTGGGCGTTACACAGTGTTAGTTTCACTCATGAAAAATGTGAAGTTTATGACGAGAGAAAAACTTGCATCCTTACTGGTCACAGGACCTACGACAATTGCTACCAAATTAATGGCGACATGTTCCGCAAGCTGTCCCAACTGAGTGATGCCAAGGTGTGGCATCAAAAGTTCGGACACGTTAATTACAAGATGTTGGAAAGATTGGTCAAAAAGGATGCTGTGATCGGACTACCTAAGCTCAACACTAAAACCGTTCCTGTTTGCGAGGCATGCCAGAAAGGGAAGCAAGTCAGGGTGCCACATCCAACTGTACAAAGTCTCATTACCTCATATTGTTTCGAACTCCTTCATATGGACCTTTTGGGACCACTTGAAGTTGAGAGCATTGGTGGTAAAAGGTATGTTCTTGTGATTGTAGATGATTTTTCGCGCTTTACTTGATTAGAGTTTTTAAAAGAAAAATATGAGACTTTCGAAGCATTTAAAAAACTTGCAAAAAGGTTGTGTGTAAGTTTTGGTGTGAGTATAGGTAGAATAAGGTCTGGTCATGGGAGAGAATTTGAGAATGCATCCTTTTCAAAATATTATTTCAAAATTGTTATAACTCATGAATTTTCTTCACCCATCATCCCCCAATAAAATAGGATAGTCGAACGCAAAAATAGATCTCTCATAGAAATGACTGGGACTGTGCTTATTTCAAATGTGGTTGCTAAACGTTTTTGGGCAGAAGCAATGAACACTGCATGTCATATAATTAATAAGGTGTATTTTAAACCGGGGTCTAATGTTACTCCCTATGAATTATTGATGGGCAAAAAGCCAAATCTGAGTTATTTTCATATTTTTTGGTGCATTTGTTATGTGATAAATGGAAGAAATCATCTTGCAAAACTTAACTCAAAGAGTGATAAATGTGTTTTCATGGGATACTCTCGAAATAGTCATGCATATAGATTGTTTAATCTTAGAATGCGTTGCATGATTGAGTCGGTTAACGTCAAGTTTGATGATTTAATGAGTGGTTTTAAATCTGCTGAGGATGATGATCTGGTTTATGATCAAAATCCTCAAGATAATGCCAGGGTTGGTGTAGACGAAAGTGCAGGTGTTGAACCTAGAGAAACGAGTGATGTTGGTATTGGTGATGGTTCTGGGAACACAACATCAAACCCAACATCTACTCAAGCTACTCCAGAATCAAATTCTGATCCACATATGGAAGATCCAGCTGAACCTAGTGACTTACATCAGAGAAATATTCCCTCAAGAATTCAGAAGAATCATCCTATGAGCCAAATCATTGGAGATCTCGAGAACTATAAGAAAGCAACAAATAAACTTCAAAGAGATGGTAAGGTTTGTTTGCTTGTCTACTAACTGCTCTCAAATTCGAGAATCTTTGTTTCTTGCCAAAACAAAGCCCAAGCGTGTAGAAGATGCTCTTAAAGCCGAGTATATTGCAGCTGGAAGTGCTTGTACACAGTTATTGTGGATGAACCAAATGATAGAGGACTACGGTCTACATAGAAGAAGATTGAATGTGCTCTGTGATACATCCAGTGCCATTGATATCTCGGAAAATCCGGTCCAACACTCACGAATCAAACACATTGACATTAGGTACCACTTTATTCGTGACTTGGTTGAGAGGAAGATAGTTAGCCTTGAGCATATAGGAACAGACAATCAGCTAGATGGCATCTTTACAAAGGCATTAGACTTAGAGACCTTCTCTTGTTCGAGAAGAGATCTCGGTATGTGCACTATTTAAATCAATATTGGTTTTGATGTTGTGACACCCTAAACCGACATCAGTCACAACATCTGTATACTTTTGCATGCATTTTTATTTTTCTTTCTCATACATAATTTGAATGCATTAAGTCTGGTTGAAAGTGCAATAAGGTCTTGTGTTGTAATAAAAGTGATGAAAAAAAGACTAAACTCTTCAATTAGGTGATTGTGGGAATTTCCCGTAGAAACTGGTTTTTCCCAGGTCCAAAAACAAGAGGTGTTAACATCAATTGCTGAAGATAAGCTATTTCTCTTCAAATCTCTAAAAGGATAAAGAAAATATGGATTAAAAATGACCCAATCTTTAAATTTCACCTCATTGAGTGATTTTGACGTAGTCATTAACTTGAGTTAAGGGGTCTGTTTCCATTGACTTCGCCTGAAGCAATGTTGGTTATAATCTCATCAGTCATGAAAAGCAACACTGATCAAGTCATTGAAACCATAATGTGATTTAAAAAAAACTTTTTAGGTCATAAATTTTAAGCATCAATTAGGACATTCATACTTTGAGAAGATGTCTTCTTGCTGTGCGTTCTGTTGCTTGCACTTGTGTCTTTCCTGAATTCTCTTAATCTTTTGAATCTTGCTAACCAATTGTTTCAGTGGTGTTAAAATCGGAGGACTGGACAGGTAAAAAGAGGTTGATTTGGCGAGTGAAAAATTACTTTTCAAATAATTTGTTCAACTAAGGTGACGGTTTATAAAAATCTAGCTCTATCTCGGTTTTAATTTGTAGTTGAGATTTGTGATTCTTATTCTCCAAATAAGAGATAGTGATTTACGTAGATTTTTCCTTATTTTATTAGCTTTTTAGTTCGTTTTTCTATTTGTTTTTGGTATAAGTTGGATGATTTAAGCGTAATTCCGTACTTTTATATGTTCCAGCTTATTTTACCGTATTTTAATCGTAATTGATGCAAATAGGTGATATTTCGTTGTTTTTCACCTTACAGCTAAGTAACTGGAAGAGTTCAGCGCGTAATTAGATGAGGTTGATGATCAAGAAATTAAGAACGAGCTTTCCGGTGAACGAGTAGCAAAAAGATCGAGAAAAGGAGACAGACGCTCTGTCGCGTCGATGCTCCGTCGACGCGAGCCATGATCCGCGACGATCGACGTGGAGTCGACGCAACTTTCTGAAGCATCAATCCAAGCACGCGTCAGTCGACGTAACCGCCCAGCGACGCGAGCACCCTGACCGCGTCGACGCCGAGAGCCTGCACGCGTCAGTCATTGCATCGTCGACGCGACGGCCCAGTTTCGCGATTTTAGGGTTTCTTGCGCGCCAAGACTTGTTATATCTATACATACCCTCCATATTTCGGATTCTCAGAGAACATATGACCTCCTGGGGTATTTTAGCTTATAATAAACATAATTCCACATCTCATAACGAGATTTGAAGACGGAGATCAAGGATCGAAGAACAACGCGTCCAAAACATCGAATTCGCGTTCGGGATTCAATCTTCGCCCCAAATCGACGTGCAACTCCGGAATAGCTGGAGCTTTTCATTGCTTTTATTAGTTACAATAAGTACTCTAAAATCTTATTTAATTGCTTAGTTAATTTTCTTAGTTAATTCTAGTTTTAATAATTAGTTTAATCGTTTCATGCTTGGATATTGGATTACTTTAGTTTATTTATGCGATTGATTAATTTAGTTGTTCGTTCTTAGATTCATATGATAAATTGCTTAGTGATAATTTCTTATGTTCATGCTCTTAGATTCGTTAATTAAGTTTAATTCATGGTTGCGTTTTATTGATAGTTTAATTATTACTCGTAGTTGATAATATAGTTTAGAATAATTAGTTTAATCATCCTTAGTATAATTATTGCTTTAGCTATAATGATCAATTCAAAATCTTTTAAAACCCCAAATGTACATGTATTTTATTTTAGTTCGTAAACTGAGAAAAACATCCGAAAGACCGAATAGTTGTTTCCTCAAGAGATACGACTCGAGTCAAACTCATCACCCTACAAGTTCTTCGTACTCTTGCGAGCAAACTTAAGTGTCTTAATTTAAATATCTATAACTGGGGTGTACAAAAGTTTGGTTCAAAATTTTGGCGCAGTTTCCAGGGAAGCAACGAGTAAGAATTTAAGATGTTTTTCATTTTATTTTCTTTTTGACTTATTAGTTTCTTTTTACTTTTATTTTTATTTTTATTTTCGCACTTGGTTTTTGCCATTTGGTATGCTGACGTGTTGTTGAGTTTATGCAAGGAAGGTGATCACTTCAACGAGACCTTGCACCTTTCATTGACAACACCCACCGTTCAATCCCACCAAGACCAAAACCCGTTTTTATCCCGAGAACGATTCGTCAGCAGCAACTGATTTTATTTGCGACCAAGTTCCCAACACAATGTTAGGAGCACATTCAGTTCGAAACGGAGATTCGCCACAAAGATCACCTCCACGCCCAATTCGAAATGGGTATGGGAGTGAGCCAATCGTTTTGAAAGGAAAACCACAAACCCGAGCCTACTGGGTTAATTACCGGCAAGACATGGAGAACATAAGGTGAGACGAGGGGAGAGACGAAGGAGTCCAGCAGCACAACATAATCGATCACCAACCGAACTTGGAAAATATGAGACAAAACGAAGAGATGAACAACAATGTCATGCGTCAACACAACATCGAGAACATGGCATTTAGGAATGAGGACTTTCTGCAGTGAAACGCTTATGTTAACAATCAGAGGCACGTAAATGCTTGGTTAACGAATCAAGATCATGGTTACGAGCAGAATAATTTCGGAAGAAGATATGAGCGCGAGAACCATTATGCATATGACGACCACTATGAGAGAGCTAATGACCGAGTTAGGGAACCAATGGGAGATCGAGCACTAGACAGCGCAATTTGGCGCGACCAAAGGTTGTACCTTTTAGGTCAGGAATTGTGCTCAGACCAGCCGCAAGGGAAGTGGAGATCAAACCGCACCAACTTAATTTACTTCCAACTTTTCACGGAGGTGCTTATGAAGACCCCTTGACATTTTTGAACTATTTTGTTGATGAGGTTGGAAGATTTGTGGTTCATGGCCTCAACCAAGAGGAGGTACAAATGATTTGTTTCCCGTACAGCATGAAGGACAGGGCAAAGTCATGGCTACTATCCCTAGAGCCTGGCTCATTGACTGACTGGGATATGATCAGCGAGAAATCCTTAAATCAATACTATTCGGCCCAAACTACGGGGCATCTTCGGAGGTAAATTGCCACCTTTGAACAGTTGGATGGAGAGCTATTTCATGAAACGTGGGAGCGTTACAAGACGCTTTTGCAAGCTTGCCCCCACCACAACTATTCTCCGGAGATGACTAACCAGTTTTTCTTCGATAGATTATTGGACCACGGGAAACGAGAGGTGGAGATAGCAGCAGGAGGAGATTTTGGAGATTTGACAGGTACCGAGGTGAGATGGGTGTTGGAGAAGCAAAGCGGGAAATCTAGACAAACCAACTCTCGGCCTCGTAAAATGAAGGTCAATGAGATTTCCATCCTCGATCCTGACTTAGATGACGGCAAGTTAGTCAAGGCGAAATGTGAGGAGATATTTGACGAGAAATTAGCAGCTTGGAAAGCCGAGCAGGCGAGGAAGGCTGCTGCACAGAAGATGATTGTAACTTGTAACCAATGTGGATCCCCCCAACATTCAGCGGACGCGTGTCCAAACAACATTGAGCAGCAAGAGGACGTTAATGCGATCCAAAATTACTCAAATCAAAACAAGTACACACCGCAATGTGATAGTCCTCTCTTCAAGTGGGGCCCAGGAAGTCCGAATTATATGCCACCTGACCCGCAATATCCTCCACCACAATATGCTCAAGCGCCATTGCCGCCTACACAAAATAATTTTCATACGCAAGGGCAGGTGCCTACAACAGCTCATTCAACGGATCAACTATTGGTTTGGCCGCAAAATCAAGTGGCCGAGACTCTTAAAAATCGAGATGGACTCGCTGAGGTGAGAAACGAAATCAATGACATGAAGAAGGCTATATCTGAGAATACAGCTGGGCAGAGGAAACTTGAAGTAGAAATAGGCCAATTATCAACTCACTCAGCCAAACTCTCAGACGAGAAAGGTAAACTTCCAAGCCAATTAGAACAGGCATCTGCAGTTCATGTCCTTCGCAGTGGGAAGAAGATCGACAATGGCATAGTGGACCAGGATGAGGAAATTGTCTCTACACTAGTAGACAAGCAACATAAATCCACTAATAGATATGTTCCTGGATCCATTCAAGGGACGATTCCGAACAACACCCTTGGCAAAGACGAGCCATCACTGCCGAAGCAATCAACGACGCAAATTAAAGATGTTGTTCCTTTTCCGAGCCGGTTGTGTCCAGCGAAAGAGAACAAGAGGTTCATGGAACTATACAACCTCTTGAAGAATGTCAATATCAACCTACCACTTTTGGAGGTAATCAAAACAATGCCCGCTTATGTTAAATTTTTCAAGGAACTTGCTTCAAAAGAGAGACGATTAGTGATGGATCAATACGTAACATTGACGAAGGAAGTTAGCGCGATTTTTAAGAAGCCATTGCCACCCAAGGAACGCGATCCTGGAAGTTTTTGTATCACCATTTCGTTGGCTAATGGACAAAAGGCAATAGGAATGTTAGATCTCGGAGCAGGAATTAATCTTATGCCATATTCACTTTATCAAGCATTTGATCTTGGACCACTAAAGCCGACAACCATGTACCTACAATTGGCCGATCGCTCAACCCGACGACCCTTAGGAATAGTTGAGGATGTTTTAGTACAAATTGGAGAGCTCGTAATTCCAGTTGATTTTGTGGTTCTGGACGTTGGCGAAGTACTGGCTGAGAGCACTGGGCATACCATTTTATTGGGGCGCCCGTTTATGTCTACCTCCCATATGCTAATTGATGTTCACAAAGGGAGGATGACCATGACCGTTTTGGGCGAGAAAGTGACATTTTCTCTTAAGGATATTCAAAATACTCCTACCCCTTCCATGATAGATGACTGTTCGTTTGTTGATCCCGTTACATCATGCATTCAAGAGCTCATGGGAGTCGTGGTTGTAGACGATTTAGGCGACGGGGACGATGCTGGATTTTGGAAGAAGGAGGAGGATACTCAAAAATATGACTTCGTTGAGGAGTTTGATGAGTTTAACGACGAGAAGCAATTGAGTGGAGAAGATTTGATCGAGTTACTGGGCATCGACATGAGAGATATTATTGAAGAATTTCAAGATGAATTAGATGTGGAGTTGAAGCCACCAATAATTCGTTCAATGTATGACCCCCTCGACCCCATCAAAAATTTCTCACGTACAAAGAACAAGGGCGAGGCGTCCAACAGCACTTGGATACCGAAAAAGAAATCGAAGGAGGTTCGCTCAAGGGAAATTAAAAACTTGCGGTATGAGGTTGGAGAGTTAGTGCTGTATAATCATAAAAGTAAATATGACCCAGCTGATTTTGGAGCTGCATGGAGCGGACCGTTTTCGATAAAATAATTGGACGAGTATGGAGTAGCCACGTTGTATGATGAGGTCAAAAATTCAGCCTTTCAAGTTTACAAGCATAGGTTGAATCCTTGTTATGACAAACGAAAGAAGACTCGCGTTAAAAAGTCGGTGGAGTTTGGAGATCCACCGTACGGTTGGAACTAAACGGATGAAAAATAGCGTCGAGCAAGCGACGTTAAAATTTGCGCTTCTCGGGAGGCAACCCGAGATTTTTGTGTCCTTTTGTACCTTATTTTCATTTTATTTAATTTTTCTTTTTGATTTTTATTTGTTTAGAACAGATGGAAGAACTCGAGCGAGGAGAATTGATCAAACGAGCGAAAAAAATCGACCCATAAATCCACCCGCGTCGACGCCGAGGCTGCTCACGTCGGTCGACGCGGAGTCGACGCAACTGCCGAGAAATCAGTCTCTGTCGCTACGATTGGGCTCGAGTCGGTCGACGTGAACCCCGAACCGGCCCAGAACGCGTTTAAATTCGGATTTTGCCCGCCCGACCCGACCCATATGAGTCTTGACCCGCGGGGATAGCCCAGAAAAACAGTTTTAAAATCATCCTAACACCCCTTTCCCTTCACTTTTCAATTCCCAACTTCAAAATTTTCCTTCCTTCTTCAAAAATTTCTCTTTCCTCAAATTCTTACAAACACCCATAACTAACACACAACAATTCATCTCACCAACCACATTGCCCAGAAAAACACGCCCACCATCTCACATTCAAACAAAATCCCCAAAACAAGCTACAAGGGTTGGAGCAAATACGGGCCAAGTTTCAAAATTCCGGGCAATTCATTCGTTTCAAAGGAAATCGACGAGGTACTTCGCTTGAAACTCTCTTGGGACTATTATTATCATTGTTTGGCTGTGTTGGGAAGTTGTTGGTGCAAGAATTCCTCAAGAATTTTGTTGGTTGAACACGCACGCCAAGTGTTCGACAAAATTCCCCAAAGAACAAAAAGTTTTATTTTTCAAGAATTTTCGTTCCCGTTCCACTTTTTATTGTTTGATTATGTCTCGAGCGGGTAAGCGAAAGGATATCTTGGGGAAATACGGCGCACCTGACTTAAACTTTTGTGCACCCCATTTTTAATAATTAATTTAAAAGCACGTCAGTTTGCTCGCAAGTGTACGAGGTAACTGTAGGGTGATGAGTTTGACTCGAGTCGTATCTCTCGAGGAAACAACTGTTCGGTCCTTTCGATGTTTTTCTCAATTACGAATCACATACATATACATTTGGGGGTTTGAATAGATTAATTCGATCATTATAAACTAAGATGATAATTAAACTAAAACTAATTAAACTAATTACTTTAAACTAGATTATCAATTACGAACTAAGCAGTAAACTAAAGCTGATTAAACTAATTATTCTAATTTATCAACTAAGAGGAATAACTAAATTATCAATTAACGCTACGAAGATTTAGAACTAATTATAATATCTAAAAGCATGAATTTAAGAAACTATCGCTAAGCAATTGAATCATACGAATCCAAGAACCATTAACTAAGCATAAACTAAATCGCATAAATAAACTAAATTAACCAGTATCCAATATCCAAGCATAAGAATGATTGAACTAATTAAAATTAGAATTAACTAAGAATTTATCTAAACAATTAACTAGAAAATTATCTAAGAGTTTAGAAAACTTATTGAAACTAAGGAAAGCAATGAAAAGCTCCAGCTATTCCAGAGTTTGAACGTTGATCTTGGGCGAAGATGGATCCTGAACGCGAATTCGACGTCTTCGGACGCGTTGTTCTTCGATCCTTGATCCTCGTCTCCAAATCTTGTTATAAGATGTGGATTTATGTGTTATACAGCTAAAATACCCTAGGATAGCGTTGTGTCTTCGTGTTCCCCTCCCAAAATCTGAAATAATGGCGGGTTTTAATAAATATTACAAGTCTTGGCGCACAAGAAACCCTAATTCCGAATTCTGGGCCGTCGCGTCGACGGTGCGTCGACGTAGCGTCGACTGACGCGTGCTGGCGCTCGGCGGGACTCGGCAGACTTGGTCGGCAGCGCTCGGCAGGTGTGGTCAGCAGGTGCGCGCGTCGGCTGGGTAGGTGCGTCGACGGGGTGTGTCGACATCGACTGACGCGACCGTCGACGCCCGTCGACGCGAGCCATGATCCGCGTCAGTCGACGCACTGTCGACGCTACTTGCTGAAGCGTCGATGTCGACGCACCGATGTCGACGCAACGTCGACGCAACTTGCTGAAGCGTCGATGTCGACGCACCCGCCCAGCCGACGCGCACACCTACTGACCAGACCTGCCGAGCGCTGCTGACCAAGTCTGCCGAGTCCCGCCGAGCACCGACATAATTCCACATCTCATAAACGAGA
>BMAC01000663.1:610497-624989 GCA_014905375.1 Phtheirospermum japonicum
GACGCGACCGTCGACGCCACCGTCGACGCGAGCCGTGTCAAGCGAGTCATGACCGCGTCAGTCAATGCGTATGTCGACGCAACGTCGACGCGTACGTGTCTGAGGCGATCGATGTCGACGCAACGTCGATGCTAGCTGCTGAAGCGTCGACGCGACAGCGCGTCTGTCTCCTTTTCTCGATCTTTTGCTACTCGTTCACCGGAAAGCTCGTTCTTCACTTCTTGAACATCAACCTCATCTATTACGCGTTAAACTCTTCCGGTTACTTAGCTGTAAGGTGAAAAAAAACGAAATATCACCTATTTGCATCAATTACGATCAAAATGCGGTAAAATAAGCTGGAACATATAAAAGTACGGAATTAAGCTTAAATCGTCCAACTTATACCAAAAACAAAATAGAAAAACGAACTAAAATACTAATAAAAAAGGGACAAATCTATTCTAATCAGCACCGTTCCCAATTTATGAAAAAAAGGAAGGGGACGTTTTTAAGAATATACGAAAATGGGGGTTTGCAACTCATCGGATTTTGAACGTCAATGGACTTGAGGAAGAGGCCTCGAATGGCTCGGAACACCATACCGACCTTTCCCGCTATGTCGATAGCCTCGGTTGTGGGTATTTCGCCCAAATGTACCTTCCCGGATTTAGCGAGCTTATGCTCGAATCTTTCTCCACTTTAGCAATCCGAAACGACGAGACGTTCACGTGTCGGCTAGGTGGGAATGATGTTTATGTCGACGAGGAGATTTTTTGGCAACATATTTGGTTTCCCGACCGAAGGGGACCATCCGGTTGGAGTTCAAGGCCTCGACTTAGCCTCTTTTGGGGGGATGATCACCGGGGGAAATACGGGCGATTGCAAGCGATTTCCTTGTTTGAGAATTCAAGACGATGCCCTATATGTCGTCTACAAAATCCTTGGCCACATTATTTTATGCAAGAACGAGGCCACCTACGCGACCACATCCGAGCTCTACGTTCTACAGTGTCTTCTTGATGGTCGTCAAGTCCGGTTATACCCCTTGATCTTTCAAGGATTCTATAATATTACTAATGGTACGCCGGGTAGCAAGACGCCACTTCTCTCCTTCGCGCCGTACATTACCGGCCTCGCTCGTCAATTCGGGTTCGATCCGGCCGAAAGCGGTTTTCATCCACTCGGAACTACTTCACGTTCTTTGACGCGTGCCCCTGCACCCCGAGTGTGGTCTTCGACTCAAGGAGGATCTTTGTCTCGACCGGACAACGAAAATGGCGACACAGATATGGAGCAAGCGCGCCGTTCTACTTCGGGCCCGAATCCCGATTGGGGCTAATTTTTCGAAGAAAACCAAGCTCGCATTTCGAAGCTCGAGGAACGATTTGAAGCGGCATACCCCACACCTAGCATGGACGTCGACGAGAACCCCAAGAATGATGGTTCCCACGAGTTCTGATCTTGTATCTTTATTTTTACGCTTTATTTATTTAAAAAAAAATATGAAAAAATATAAAAAATCCAAAAATATTGTTACTTTGTTTGTTTTGTTTTCTTAGGACAATTCATTTCGCGCACATGGAAGCAAGGCCAAATTGCACAATTCGACGAGTAGCGGCTCGACTACTATTATTTCAGGAATATTTTCTTTTTCCTTCCTCTTTTTGATTTTTGATGTATTTGTGGCAATCCGGAGATTGCCGGGATTTTTAGAGAGGGGGGTGGTCGAGTGTGATTTGTATTGCTTAATTGTGTAATTTTATTTAATACTTGGCCTGTAATAATTATATGCTTAAGTGCGATTAATTGCTATTCCTGCGCGATAATTGTGTTTGTATGGCTTGCCTATCAAAGTTGACTATGTATGATTATTTGTTTTCGTCTTTGAGCGTGCATAAGTGCATGAATTTTTTTAAAAAAAATATTATTTATATATTTTAAAATGGTACTTGGACGCAATTGATTTCACAAAACCTTAAAAGCAGCGTCAATTCAAAACTTTTTCATGCAAAAAGCCAGTGAGTAGCCTAAGTCACTATCATCTTTGCATGCGCTTGAATAAGTTTCAGTCTTGATATCTCTTTGAAATCGCTGTGTGTAGTCGACTTTGCAAATGAAGTTAAGGCACATATAAAACCCTATTCCGGCCATATCCATATATTTTTCTTATCCACTATAAATTTCGAATGAGCCAATCATAACTATATAATCCATGCCTATAGCCGTGAGTGATTTTATTTTTGAGTCGACCCCTACTTACCCATTAAAAGCATGGGGTAGGAGTTCGCTATTTTCTTGGTTATTAGTGTTTTGGAGATGTTGTTAGGAATTTATGATTTTTAGAACCACCATCCAAAAAAAAAAAGAAGAAATTAAAAAAAAAAAAGAATAATACCCCATAAAAAATAATAATAATAAAGGGGAAATAAAAAATAATAGGATGGTGGATAGTGTTGATTAATTGCCTACGCGCTTGTAAAGGCTTGAGTCTAATTGTTTATTTTATGAGGCCTTATGTTTAAGAGGCAAAAGAGTTGTGATTAAGTGGTTTCTGAGCTTCAAGTCGGTTTTACGGTTTGCGAATTGGGAAATAGCCTATATTTAAAAGGCTACGTTATGAGTGTTTAGTGAGATTTTTCTTTTGTACGAGGTGAAGCTATTGCTTCGTTTTTAGGTTAGGTTGGGTGAGTTATTGATCATGGTTGATCATGAGTTAGCCACACGACTTATATATTCTATACCCGTCCAAAGAGCCTTACATTACAACCCGCGAAGACCTTTTATAATTCTTAGTAGTGACAGCACACTTAATTTGCGATTGGAAAGAGATTGATTTTCTGTGCTTATTTATTGTGCTTGTAATTGTATGATTTGTGTGTATACACGTCCTATGCAGCAATACTTGAGTGCTTTAGAGCGTACACATATATATTATCCTTCGTGAGGAAGCATGATTTTATTTTGAAGCGACAATGTAATCATGGTCAAGTGTTTGACGTTGCGTGACTTGTACCTATATTTTCAAAATTACGTATGTAGCATAGCACGACTCTTTGCTTGAACTTATTTTTCATTCTAGTTATACTTTGAATCTATCGTTTGTTCGAGGACGAACAAACCAATTAAGCGTGGGGTAGTTGATTTACGTAGACTTGTCCTTATTTTATTAGCTTTTTAGTTCGTTTTTCTATTTGTTTTTGTATAAGTTGGATGATTTAAGCGTAATTCCGTACTTTTATAGTTCCAGCTTATTTTACCGTATTTTAATCGTAATTGATGCAAATAGGTGATATTTCGTTGTTTTTCACCTTACAGCTAAGTAACCGGAAGAGTTCAGCGCGTAATTAGATGAGGTTGATGATCAAGAAATGGAGAACGAGCTTTCCGGTGAACGAGTAGCGAAAAGATCAAGAAAAGGAGACAGACACTCTGTCGCGTCGATCGACGCGAGCATCGACGTTCCGTCGATGCGAGCCATGATCCGCGACGATCGACGCGGAGTCGACGCAACTTTCTGAAGTGTCGATCCAAGCACGCGTCAATCGACGCAACCGCCCAGCGACGGAAGCACCCAGACCGCGTCGACGCCGAGAGCCTGCACGCCTCAGTCGACGCACCGTCGACGCGACGGCCCAGTTTTGCGATTTTAGGGTTTCTTGCGCGCCAAGACTTGTTATATCTATAAATACCCTCCATATTTCGGATTCTCAGAGAACATACGATCTCCTAGGGTATTTTAACTTATAATAAACATAATTCCACATCTTATAACGAGATTTGAAGATGGAGATCAAGGATCGAAGAACAACGCGTCCAAAATATCGAATTCGTGTTCGGGATTCAATCTTCGCTCAAGATCGATGTGTAACTCCGGAATAGCTGGAGTTTTTCATTGCTTTTATTAGTTACAATAAGTACTCTAAACTCTTAGTTAATTTTAGTTAATTACTTAGTTAATTCTAGTTTTAAAAATTAGTTTAATCATTTCATGCTTGGATATTGGATATTGGATTACTTTAGTTTATTTATGTGATTGATTTATGTTTAGTTGTTCGTTCTTAGATTCATATGATAAATTACTTAATGATAATTTCTTATATTCATGCTCTTAGATTCGTTAATTAGGTTTAATTCATGGTTTCATTTTATTGATAGTTTAATTATTGCTCGTAGTTGATAATATAGTTTAGAATAACTAGTTTAATCATCCTTAGTTTAAATATTGCTTTAACTATAATGATCAATTCAAAATCTTTTAAAACCCCAAATGTACATGTATTTTATTTTAGTTCGTAAATTGAGAAAAATATCCGAAAGACCGAATAGTTGTTTTCTCGAGAGATACGACTCGAGTCAAACTCATCACCCTACAAGTTCCTCGTACTCTTACGAGCAAACTTAAGTGTTTTAATTTAAATATCTATAATTGGGGTGCACAAAAGTTTGGTTCAGATAGTGGGTTATTTAAGCATAGAGATCGTGTGCTTATGGCACTCGATCTTGTCCTTGTAGTTGTTTTCTATCTCTTGCAGGATGTCGAACTCTTCATCACCCAGCAAAGCTACGGTTATCCAAGTCAGCTACTCATCGCCAGAAACGGACAGTGCGTCTGACTCATAAGAAGAATCCACCCAAAGTCCAAGAAGAAAAGTTCTAAATCTCCCCACAAAGTCGATGTTGGTTCTGGTGTTGTGTCACCAAACCTAATATCACCCGCTCCTGCTCATTTGACCTTCCAGCTCCAATTCTGATATATTTCATCTGCAAGTGCATAAATTCCTTTATCTGCCTCTGATTATTCTGATACCTCTGATGAAGCTCCATCTCAGGGCGTTGAGATTGAAGACATGGAACCAATTTCCACGAGATTCTTGACGAGCGAAGCTGAGGAGTTGTTCTCTGAATACCAAAATCGGGGCATGATTGCTGAGTGCCGAGTTCCAGTTGATGTTTTTGTTCTTTTTTCATGGTCAGCACATGACGGGAGCCCGAGTTATTGATCTCCCATGCAAGCGTCTGTTCAAGCTGATGTTCCTTTTGGCGACGGTTCTGGAGTTACTTACACCGATACCAACATGGTCCATTTTTCTGTTGCGGTTATTCGGGCCCAGATTACTTTACTTGATAACCAGGTTGACCAGTGGCAGGTGTTTTGGGAATCGTTTGTTGAGGCTCTTTTGCTTTCAGAACAAAAAGGGGGAGAAGATGTAGGAGACGCGAATGAGGTTCGAGCCATTGATTGATTTGTGGTTTGTTGTTTCTAAACAATGAGTATTTGTTTAGGGGGAGTTTTAATTTAGGGGGAGTTTTTAGTCTTTTGAACTTTTATTTTGTCAAAAAAGGCAAAAGGGGGAGATTGTTGGGAAATTTATTTATGGAATTTTTTTATTTTGTTATTTGCCTTTCTTGGGCCCAAAATATATTAGGGAACTAGAACTAGGACTCTAGATTTGTTTCCTAAATTGTGTCTAAGATTTTATTTAATTTCCTACATTAGGTTTAGAACTTGTTTAACTTGTCTACCAAGTTTAGGACTCTAGAACTCTTATCTATTTAAGACAAGGATACAAGAGAAAAATATCTCTCTTATACACGACTTATCCCTACGAAAAGAAAAAGAGAGACGCAAGGTTTTTGAGACGCAAGAAACAAAGCAGTAGGCGACGCAAGGCAAGGAAGAACACAAGCAAGATAGCTACTTGGAGCCACTGTCCGAGATCAAGAAACTTTTCGAAGTTGCGTAACCAACGAAGAAGATCTTTTCATCCAGGCGACAAGTATTTAGTATCATGTGTTTGATTTATTAGTTTTCATATATTACTTTTTATCTTTTTGTATTGATCGTGAACAAAGAAAGTAATATAGTTTTCGGATTTTCGGGTTTGATCGTGAACAAAGAAAGTAATATACTTGTGAACTGAATTTAAATTCCTGTGTTCTTGAGTTTAAATTTCCGCAGCATATTTTTAGTTAAACTCTGGTTGATGTTGGTTTCAGTATTGGTTAACATTGAAAACAACATCATATACTGATACTTATTTTCAAAACCATAAACCTTCAAATTAACAAAAAAAATAAAAATTCGAAATACTTCCATATAAAAAAATGACGAAAAAACTATTTATATTGTCTGTTTGTTGTTGTTCTCGCCGAACATGATGGTGATGGTGATCGGACACCGACGATTTTTCGGTTGGTGGAGGTCGTCGCCGATGTTGCTACTTTTTGCATTTTCTGTTGCCCAAAGCCGTCACCCGTCGTCTGTAGGTATCGAGTTTCTTCCTTCTTTCTTTTATTCTTTTTGTTTGTTTGTTTGATTGAAATGAGTATGGTTTGATTTGTTTGGTTGGTTGCTATGAAGCACGGATACTTCTACGAGGATGCCGTACCCGCACCGGGTACTTACCGGATACCACACTTCTGCGGACACGTATCAATACGCACCCATAAAATGTTAGTGTTTTAAAGAAAATTTTGACTATCTCAACTCTCGGATTTAACGAATAAAATGTAATAAGAGTTTTAATTCATCCTAATATGAAACCACAAATTGAAATTGTGAGAGATAGTACAAATATTTATAGATTTCAGAAAAAAATAAAATATTTTTTTTATTGTATAAATAATTTACTTTTTTCATGTATTTTTTAAACTTATCACATTTGAAATTTAAATATTTATGAAGTTTTAATTTTTTTAGTTAATACAACTATATATATATATCTACCGTACCCGTATCTTTAAAATTTCAACACATGACGTATTTGCGTACCCGTATCGTATCGTACCAGTATCCTGTACCCGTATCAGTGCTTCATAGGTTGGTTGGGAAAATAATTAATTTATAACCAGAGATAGTTAGGTAATTCTCCATTGTAGTTAGCAAAAATACACACACAAAAAAAGAAAAAAATTACAAGGATTCATTAATAAATGGGTGCGGCTAGTGACATATAGTGTGTGAATTACGTAGCAACGAATTTCGAGTTCAAAACCAATTATCGACACAGGGCTACATATTGGGCTACGAATTGGCCCAAGCTCAAACTTCAATTTCTTTTATTAACCGGTTGATGGATATTGCTTGGTGTTGGGCCTTCGTAAAACTCAATCGTGTACCAGTATTTGTCTCTCACTGCCTCCCTTTTATTAATAATAATGATGAAAAAAAATAATAAATAAAACACGCAAATTGGATAAGACAAAGGAATTAGAAAAGACAAAACAGCACAAGAAAAAAGTGAAATACAGTGATGAAATATATAAAGCAATTGACCAAAAGATTAAATGAAGAACCCAAGCCAATAGTGGAGGTTATTGTCATGATATCCCAATACCTTTTACATGTATATGGGGTTTAGTTCTTCAAACTATTCTTCATAATTAGAGAAGCTAATCCACAAAAGTATTGGAAAGAAAAATCATTTAAATAGAAAAAAACAACAAACCCACTACCTAAATGTACTTTTTCTTTCGGAAAAACAAAAAAAGGTGATTACAGGACGCCGGAAAAAGAGAAAAACAGAGGAAGGTTATCATAATTTAACAATTATGAAATAAAAAAGAAAAAGAAAAAAGTTAAATGATGGTGGGCAGGTAATTAATTAGAGGCAGTTCTAGCATAGTGAAGCACCATAATGTGATGAGTGGTTGAGGAATTGGGAAGCAAAGTGATGAAATCCCTTGGATTACTCCATATGTTATCTCTTACATGCTGCAATGTCAAGAAAGGTAGAAGCCTTTGCCCTTTGCATCTTAACTCAATCTGAAAAATACACCCAACCAAACACCCCCCTTCATTACTTGCTACAAAAACAAAATTCTTTCTTATAATTAAAAAAACGAAATTAATAATAATTACTACTCCCTCCGTCCCACAAAGATAGTCCAGTTACTATATTTAACACATCACTAAATTTTCATTTCCACACACACCCTTAATTAATATTCTTGAAATACTAGTTTTCTACATGGTAAATTAAAAATTGATGCTTACAACACAAAATTTTATTATTCTGATAACAAATATACTAATTTCAACACTGATTTTTATAATCACTAATTGGCATAAATAAATTTAAAAAGGATATAATTGAATAATACCAACTAAATTAATGACGAATGGAGTATTATTACGAAATATGTTACAAACATATGTAATAATGTCAATCTTGGATCAAGTATGAATGCACGTGTTCAATCCCAAGATTACAAATATGTAACCGCAGTTAATGGGTAAGTAGTATTGATTGATTTAATAAAACGTGTGTTCATCATAGTTTTGACAAAGAATTTTCAAAAGGTTAACACTTAAGTCGACTCATCAAATTACTTTTTAATCACTAATCATTTATTTTCTTTTGCATATTTTTCTCAAGAAATAATAATTATTATTACACGACGACCAATGCAATATTTCATGATATTCAACCACGTAATAAAAAAAATACTAAATTCATATGCAAGTAAAGCAAATATCAAAGTGAAGTCATGCTTTTGTCACATTTATGCTCATCTTCCAATTCTAAGAAAATGTTAACATCTCTCCTTTACACATCATTATTTTTTCTTCTCTATCTTAAAAGTAAACCCTTTTCGTATTCACTTTTATTCCACGCACGCATCCCTTGAATTAAGAATAATCAATAAAATAAATAAACACATATCTAAATCAAATATTATAATTATATATATGTACGTATATGCCGTAGTTTTGTGACACATTAATCTATCGATCAAGAGAGTCATTGAAAACCTACCCAATTTATTTTGAGGCCGCCCATCCCACGATTGAAATTTTATCTACACTTTAATCATTTTAAAAGGGACCCATTCAGACTTTCATCCTAAGCCTAAATCATTATACTTTAGACTAACATTTTATTTGATGTCGGAATACTATCTCTCTCTAATTTAATGTATTATCTTATCTTTCAAATTGCAAATCCAAAAAAATAAAATTATGTGAAATATTAACTTATAATATAAATTTACTTATTGATTACATATATATAAAATGATTTTAATTCTCATTTCTAAAAGATTAAAAAGTTGAACCTTAAGAAAAAGAAAAAAAAAAGTTGATAGAGGCAGAAAGTACGGCGAGCAATCAGCACTTTCTCATTTATTTTTTTGGTTTTAAATACTTTACCTAACTTTGTATTCGATGTGTATACATCAATATCGTCATATAACCTCTTTCATGCAATTAGTGTCCTTCACGTTGCTTTCCTACATTCATACATACATAATACGTATCTTATATAATGATCGAGTAAACCAAATAAATAACAAACAAAATTCATTCATTTTTTTAATTAGATCGAGGAGACCTTGATATTTAATATTATATATGTATATTTATGAAGTGTTACAAATATTAATGGTCAACCCAAATGAGTAAGGATCATTATTATTGTTATCCTTGTTGGAGTATAGTATATGTCTATATATATAGTTTAATGAGAGACATTCCATTCACATGAATACATAAGTATACGACTACTTTTAATATCCATTATTTGGTCATGTCAATTTTCATCACGCTTTCTTGTTTGTTTCTTGTCAACAACCCCAAATCATTCTGCTATGCATTATCTATCATGCATTGCTTTTCTCCGACGTAAAACTATCTATTCATCTCTCTCTCTCTCTAATCATAATGTATGATTCATATAGTATAAGTAATTGTCGTAATGAATAAAGATTGAAATTCTCATTTCATTTTGATACTCATGATGCTCTTTATAAATTCTTTTTCTCTTCTTCTTCTTATTTGAAAACTTAAGGTTGCGATTGGATGTACCTTTTCCCCAAATTTTATTTTATTAAAGAATAGTGATGAAAATATAATAAAGGAAAGAATAATGTGTATATATGGTAATGTGACCGGAATAAATAGTAAAGTTTGTTGAAGAATATGTAAAAATAAATACTATCTGATTTTTCTTAAAAAGAATAAGTAGAAGCGATTAAGAACAAAAACAACTACAAGTTAGAGAATAGAGTACTTTTTGAAATCTTTCATAAGTGATTGCATTTTGAGTTTAAACAAAAAAAAGTCTAACGCCATAAAAATAAAAATGAAATGACATCCCATCCCATCGCTCCCTATCAAAGCACCAAAAATATTCATAATTATTTTAGGGGAAACACTTTTATCATAAACAAGTAGACAAGATAATATGAAATTGAAACTTTTGAAGTGGAAAGTTCAAAGTCATATACTTCGCGAAGAGAAAAACACCTTATCAACTCTTACACTATGTTGAGAGTTTAAAATAAGGACGAGGGAATGGAAGAAAGAAAGCAAATATCAAATAATAAAGCACAATATAAAAATATTCTTTAATCATTTTCATCATTACGATCCTAAACCAAATATAGTATCCAAGAATAATTAGAATTGAATTATCATATACCATTTTTCTCAAATCTCACTCGAGGTGACATTTTAAAAGAAGTGCACCACTTAAGTTGTTTGATGGCTATTTCTTAAGAATTGAGGGGAAAAGACAATTATGGGCCAAACATCAGACCATCGAAAGCATGACGTACGATATAAACCCATGCACAAGAACCACACCCCGGGCCCACCTGATTTTTCTAAACTCCACTTAGATATGGAAAAATCCCAGAAACCATCCTGATGGGACCCAATATTTTGAGAATCCTAATTATTCAAGTTGATTTTGATGCATTAAGTTTATTTATGCTATAGTAATGAATTTAGGAGTCATATGGTAAATCTAAGTAAAAAATTAAACCAAATTTATTTCAACGCACAATTTTAAGTCCACTTATGTGTCACCAATTTACTCTCTTAATCAGATCATAAAAATAATTTTTGGCTAAAACTTATAGGATCATTAGATCTCAAATTACACTAAATAATATTTTTGGTTCATTGTTTTTAAATATTTTTTTTCCTCATAATTTTAATAATGTTATCCTTTAGTCGTCACCAATTGCTAACAAATTGATTCAACGAGAACACGATATTATCCGAAAGAAAGAAGTCCAATAATTTATGTATCTAATAAAATACTTTTTCCCCAATTTGTATCAAACGCATCCAAATAAATTATTAAAACGATTAAGCAACTGTTTTTTCCGGATAGACCATCAATGGTTGTCACGATTGTGAAATAATAATAATAATAATAATAATAATAATAATAATAATAGTTATAATAATAATAATAATATACAGTCCACTATCAACGCATATAACTACCAGCTAGCACATGGTGAAATAACAAACAAAGAGATACTAATTAAGCCTTAAAAAAATTGTTTCGTTTCATCATTCCAAATCAACCAAAGATTCTTTCTCTTATTACTATTTTTTTGGTTTCATGATAGTGTGTATGTGTGTGTGAGAGAGAGATTATGTCTAATCTTGATTTACATGCAGATTCGAAGTGTGCTAGCATTTTATATTCTTACCCACTTATAATCTCAATGATTGGCCACTAAGTTGCATGCCATGTGTGAAAAGGTTTTTTGGCATTCCGGGCCAAAAATGGACATCAATTTTTGTTTTATTTAGCTATTCATGCTATACATTTAACATTTGGCATATGACCACTTAACTAAATTAAGTAATACTCCGTAATTCTCGTTATATATCTGTCGTAATTAATTTTTTATAAAAATTTAAAAAATAATTGATTTTATAATTATAAATATTAAATAATCATAATATATATTTGTTTAAAATAAAAAATAAAAATACAAAAATAAAGATAAAATTAGTAAATTAATATTTGATTTTTATTGTTAAAATAAAAAGTAACAATTATACTCTCTTAAAAATATAATTGTGATAGATAAAATGAAACATATAGATTTCTAAATTAGACATACAAAACGGGATGGATGGAGTAATAATAATAATAATTATTATTACATTAATAACAACAACAACAACAATTAAAAAAAAAAGGCATTCGAATTTAGAAGGTTGACCTGAGAAACAAAATGCATGGTGTGGCGCAGGAAGAATGTTGAGTGTCACACATTCTAATTAGATTGAACAATTCTATGACGAACATGTCAATATTATATTATAGCTAAATACATGTAATGCATTTAAAAGCGGCACGTATATTGCTACCTAACATATTTTTATTAAAAATTTATTAGAGAATTTTGGTTGGTTGTAAGCAGCTGTTTTGTATGATTATACTATGCAAAAATGAGATGTTTTCTTGCTCTAATTTCCTTACTTTAAGATGAGAAATACGATATGCAATCAACGGAATTTTATACGCATCCTAATCCATCATGGAGAGGGTTGACCTAATTATTTGATAGTAATGTAAGCTAAGAAAAACTGACATGGTGATCCAGAATAAGAAATTAATTTGGAATGTTGTTGTCCTATGTTAATTAGGAATAATTGTGGCGGGCAAGCAACGATTTCTCGAGCTATATTTACATCTTTTGAAATGATAAGGAGCTCATACAAAACAAATTAGATAAATTGCACTATTTTCATATTAATTAAATTAGAAGATATTTACATCTTTTGAAATGATAAGAAACTCACACAAAATAAGTCAATTAGATAAATTGCACTTGCACCAGACAAATTACATGTAACCGAATTGACTAATTTATATAGATTCAAAAACCCACAAAGAATTGAGTAAATATATATGGATGAAAGTTTATTACTAATACATCTAAATTATCTTCTCTTTAATTAATCAACAAATTTTATTTGAAATGATATGTTGACTAATTTACAACATAGGTATAATTAGTTGGATCCGCGTATATTTGGTAAAGAGAATAATCTTCTCTTTTTAGAATAATACATAATGGAAACTGTTCAGTTAGAACATGAAAACGCGACTAAATTAGTCCTAGTTACTCTTTGGGACAGAGTAGAAGAGGGGAGGTGATTCTCAAGCGTAGAAAGGGATCCCGGTCTTTTCATTATGTTAGGGCCTACTTTGAGTTATGGACACACAAGGCCAAAACATGTGTGCCGGGCGCAAGGAAGCAGTCTTTGTTGGTTCTTCAAGACCTAGAATCCGAGATCAAAAGAATATCTTATAATAGAAAGGGGTTTTGTAACCCCGAGTCAAAAGCACGTATGGTTCACTACTAGGAGAGTGGCCGGAGACAGCATGCAACGCTCTTAGGGTTACACAGCTTCCGGAACATCGTGGGTGACAATCATCTGATGAAGGGTCATCAGATTACCTTTTTGCGTCACTCGAACTCGGTAGCTCTTTAACTATTTTCTTAGGAAATATATTTTGTCACAACAATAAATCACTCATTATAAACTTAAAGGTTTATATGATCAAAGATAATAAAAGAATAATGTATTATATTATCAATTATTTTATTAGTAGTTAATCTGGTATTTTTGCTAGGTTCGACGAGGCATAGATAAGAATAGACGGGTCTAATTTGAAAGAAAATGTAGGACGAACGACCAAAGAAAATGGTTAGTCATTGGAAAATGGGGTTATAGAATGAATATTTGAATCCATGTTATGCTGATAACAATATGCGTTTTTGCACATTCAGTCTCTTAGGATCCTAACCCTAGATGCTACATAAAAATTGAATCATCACAGAGGCCATGTAAAAATTAAAAAATACTTGTTCCACTCTTGGAAGGGAACAATTCTTACATAAACAAATGGATAAACTTGATCAAACACATCAAACACACTCTTTTGGATAAAAAATCATATTAGCTTGGGAAGATTATGCAAAGTATAAAACTTTCGGTACATCTAAATGATGTAGTGAATAGTTTTGACCTAAAACAACAAACAATATATGTGAAAATAAAAATAAAAATTATTTTCACTCCTTTCTTTATTTTCGAAAAATTGCATAACGATCTTTGTAATATTCCATTTTTTTCTTCGATCCCTAAAAAATAGAGGGCGTAGGAATATTGATATATTTATCCAATCTAAGATTATAAAATGATTGTGTTTACTTTTATCCACATAATTAACTCTTTTTTAAGTCATAGTATATACTTATTAGTGTAACTTCAGTGTTATCAAACAACTGTTTTTAAGATTAAAAAAAGAGGTAATTGTGTCAAAGCTTCTATGTAATTAGAAAATATTTATGCAGATAAAGAAAATAATTGTATGTCTTCAATAAAATATGTTTGCTTAGGCTTGATGAGAACTCAATAATTATACGCCCGAAAACCAAGACCACAGGTAAATATGAAGTCACACAATAATTTATAGAGAGACCTTCTAAAATTATTTAGTGGAATATGTTATTGCTTTTTTTTTTTATTTTATTTATTTTTTGGATAAGATACGAACATTATTAAAAAAAGATATGCAAAAATATGATGATCTTAAATCGGTCAGCCAGCTTAAAAACCAAAATAAATTTTAAGTCGTACTTTGAATTCTTGATAACCAAACATTATATACATCTTTGATCATTACTTTCAGTAACGAGTTTTTACAGTAATCTGTTGTTTTCCTTCCCATGAATAATATCTTTAAAAA
>BMAC01000663.1:625014-674927 GCA_014905375.1 Phtheirospermum japonicum
CCCATTTTGACGATGTGTTTATTAGTTTGTTATCAGTCCAATTAGTAAACGATTTAAGGTTAATTTTAGGGTTGAAGTGACGAAACGCAGAAGAAAACTATATTTCACCTTATAATAAGACAACCAAAAATAAAATAAAAGGAAAATTTATTTCCTTCTCTATGCTAATTCATTTTGTTTTCAAGAAAGTGATGGCTCGGCCATCTCTTCCTTATATTTGCTGCAATAATGTGAAAAGTACAGTCTCTTATTCTTGTAGTTAACTCAATATTAAGTCAATTTAAGATTTTTTTTTTATATATATACACTTATATCCACGAATATATGTATATTTAAAGAGTGCGAGAGGAAGCTGATGAATTCATATTTGTGAAATTCACGAGGAATTGTGTATATATAGGGAAATGTTATTATTTGGTCCTCTCAAAAAACTAAATGAATGAAGGATTTATAGGTTCAAACAATATATTCATTTTATTTATTTTTTGGATAAGATACGAACATTATTAAAAAAAGATATGCAAAAATATGATGATCTTAAATCGGTCAGCCAGCTTAAAAACCAAAATAAATTTTAAGTCGTACTTTGAATTCTTGATAACCAAACATTATATACATCTTTGATCATTACTTTCAGTAACGAGTTTTTACAGTAATCTGTTGTTCTCATAATATATATATATATATATATATATATATGCATATTAGCAAATGACCGACCCAACATAGGCGAAGCACGAGAATATAACTAAGGATTAATTAAATTAAGGATTAAGGTAACTAACAAAAAGAGACTTAAGAAAGCTACCTAGCTAGAACCACACATCACACCTACTTGTGATGTTGTTATCTAAATTAGTAATTTCCCGTTTTATATATTAATTAGCACTTAGAACAATGTGCCATTATGGTTCTGCTGCTTACATCATGTTTCTTACACCAACCCTTTTCTCCAAATTTACTCTATAGTGGAATATGTGTGTGTGAGTGTGTGTGTTTCTAATTAATTAATGTACATGTCTTCGAAAAAAGTTTAAACATGCCGTGCATTGCAAAATTAGCAAAGAGGTAAGTGAATAATAATAAAGTAATTAAAATAAGTGATCTAGCTAGCATATTCCGGATTGGAAAGCAATAAATTAATTAAATGTGAAGGATGAGTTTTGGTACCTCTGATTCATTTTCCAGTCTAAGCTTGTTAGCCAGGTACTTTATAACCAGTCGAATTGCCATTCTGCCATCCCTAATAATTTAGATGCAAACAGATTAATGAACCATGAAATGGGAGTAATTTAGAGTAAAATGTCACAAGGAAATAAAATTACTTGATTCTCAAGTAGCTCCTGGATATCTGAGGCAAAAATGGTTCTTTTTCTCTGCAAAACCAAAAACAAACAAAAATAATAATAATTAATGATTGCAAAAATAAATGGTTGTTGAAATATAGAAGATGATGATGAAGGTATACTTACTGATTTTGTGAGGCTTGCAGCATAAACCAAACCCCAGAATGTGGCCTCCTCGGAGGTTGAATCACTCTGAAATCCAAACCGGGTGGGCCCCGCTGCCCCATATTATCAACTCCGCCCCCGGCCCCGTATACCCCTTGGAAATAAGAACCCGACGACGAAGATGCTGCTGCTGCTGCTGCTATACTAATCGGGATAGGCCTAATTAATGCCCAGTTAATTTCTTGATTATGATGATGTGGCACGAAATTAGTCATCCCTGCTGGGTTATAATGATGATGATGATGTTGTTGCAGCAAATATGGACTAAACGTTGTAACCGGCCTCGGTGCTCGGAATTCCGGGATACGGCCTAATATTTGCGAATCACTATTATTGTTGTTATTATTATTATTATTATGATCATTACTAATAATATTGCTACCGCTACTGGGCATGAGCTCGAGCTCGACTAGATTGGCTGATGAATTAGAGGCGGTTGTGATTTTTTCGTGATCATGGGCAACTAGATCCTCTTGTTTGACTGCAGGTTGGCCTCCATGGCCACCGATACCGAGTTGTAGCCACTCTTGGCCATCGTCGTCATCAGCATCATCAGCATCGTCATCATCATCGTCTCCGGGAACAATATTATGACACTTTGAGCTTGATTCTGCCGGGCTCTCATTTCTCAATTCGTCGTCGTCCGCCATTAATATTGGACCAACAATATTACTATTATTTGTATTTTTATTATTAATTAGTGGATCAGATCCTCCTCCTCCGGTGCTAGTTGAAAAGCTAGTAAAAGTGCCGTTTAGCTGGCTCATAACATCAAACCCCAGCTCGCAAAACCGCCGCCTGTTCACAGCCGAAAACATGGTCATCTCAACAAACCCACAAACCCCAAAACCCCTAAACCGATCCTCTTGATGACGTCAGAGCGAGCCATGAATCCAGACCGGCCGACTTCTCAAGTTGTCGTTGAGATCTGATGATGCCATGAACATGTTTCACATGAATCCATAACCAGGATGGAGATACCCATTGACCAGATAAATATATATATGTATCAAGTGTGTTATTGTAGTTGTGTGTGTTTTTTTATAGTGGGGAAAGAAAATCAGTACTGGACAATGGCTAGAGAATAAAACTTGCAAATCTCACTTTCCACTAATTCTCTTTGTTTGGAAGCTTGTGCGAGTGGGATGGGGTGGGGTGGGGGAGGCTGAGGGGGGATGAAATAGTTGCAGGTGTGGTAGATAGATGGTGGTCAGTCAGTTACATGTTATTTTATATTGATATGATGTCATGGGAGTAATACAGTGATGTATGTATATGTTTTTGTGTGTGTATATGTGTACATTAGAGGGCCTATAATAATATAGGTTATTGGATTATTATTATTTTTTTTTTTTGGGATTCTTGACTTTAATAATAAGATAGAATAATACATGTTTTCAACTTCTTTTGTAATTGAGGTTTCCAAGCTAACAACTTTAGGGTATCTTCCGGTAATCAAAATTACAATACAAGCTACTCTCTTTTTGGGTGTAACAAAAAGGTCCTTTTTAGCCTCTTTGGACGCATCGGATACTAAGGAACCGCTCAATTTCTTTTAGATTTTATATGCATGAATATGTTCAAAGCTTTTTGTCTTGATTCATATAAGATCGGTTTTGTTGCAAACATCGTATAGATTTTTGAATTTACACCGGCCATAAGAAAATTTCCCCTACTTGTAACCCAATATGGGGATTTCTTATTTTTTGTCACCTTAACTATTACGAAAATTAGACTTTGCATCCAAAAATATTTTTTCTATTAATCTGACACCCCACCCCAACTTTGCGTTCTTTGAACTTTTCTCCTAAAATTCAGGTAAAAACTAGCTTGCCGACGATCACATGAGCCACACATGAGTTTTGTAAGGGCAAAAATGTCTTATCACTTAAAATTATGTTTTTCATTATAAATTTCACAAAAAAATATTTATATGAAATAAATAAGTCTATTATATATATATAATAATAAAGAACATTCACCAAGTGTAAAAAAATAAATAAAATCGAAGCAACAACAACAACAAAACAAACGCATTGAAAATCTAGCAATTTATCCGACCTAATTATTGAAAAAGTCAACAAAACAAACATTCATCACATGAATGAAATAAAAATCAATTATATTGAAAAAAAAAATCTAAAATCAGAAACCATTCATAGACCCAACAATAGTGTCTTTTGTACAAATTTACAATTAGAAATCAAACCAAAAAACCAGTACACTTCTAGATCTGCAATTCAAAACCTACAGAGATGGCGGAGGCATTGGGTGGGGAGTACGGCGACACAATGGCGGCAGCTTGGATTTACAAGCGTTGTGGGTTTCGGGCTTGGGTCCCGATTTGGAGGTGGCGATCCTGAGTTCGGGTTCGTGTCCATCAATTTGGTATTTCGATAATCTCAGTGTTTGGCGGTGGTGACAGGTTCTAATTGAAAAAGATGAAGGGATGGTGTTGGAGCTAGAGTGACGGGCTCGTTCTTCTTTTCAGACTTGAATTTCGGGCTTTGAACTATTAATTTTTTTGGGGGAATTGCCAAATAGTCCTCCAAGTGGAAGTCCATTTGTCAATTAGTCCTTTATGCAATTTTAAGTCAAATAGTCCATACTTTTTGTTAAATAGTCCAAAATTATAATGTAAAAAGTCAATAATACCCATGGATTCCTCCCCATTCTGTTTCGACCGCTTATTTGAAAAAAAATGCAGACCTACTACGATTTCTTCCTCGTCTGTTTTTCCACTATTTCATCAGATACGATTCTAGAGTACGATCGATTGTACGATTCAATGGAGTAATATCATATTTTTGATTTTTTTTTCACGATTTTATGTTTCTCTTGGATTCGATTACAACACCCACAATCGTATTATTCTCTTCTGGCATAATCGATGGCTTCTGATTCGAGTACAACTTCTGGTAATTTTGATGAATTTTGTTTTCGATTATGAATTTGTATATGTGTGCATTTTCCTCTAATTTTTGATATCTTACGTTATGTTAATTTCTGGTAGTTTTGAAAAATCTTGTTTTCAATTATGAATTTGTATATGTGTGCATTTTTCCCCCTAATTTCTAATTTCTTACATTATGTTAGCTTTTGGTAATTTGATGAATTGGTTTCGAGTATGAATTTGTATATGTGTGCATTTTCCCCTAATTTTTGATTTCTCACGTTATGTTATTTCCTGGTAATTTGATGAATTGGTTTTGAGTATGAATTTGTATATGTGTGCATTTTTTCCTAATTTTTGATTTCTTACGTTATGTTAATCATAATAAACTATTTCTCACTTTTTCTCTATTTTTTTCTTACCTGTAGTTAATGCTATTGGCAATGGGATCTTTGTCTTTTGCTTGTATGATGGTGAGACTTTAGCTTATAAGATGGATATTAGTGATTCGTTCGAGAAACTCTTGCTGAAAATAAAAAATCAGTGGAAGAAAATCTATAGAGATAATTTCACCATACATTACTTGATTCATGATTTTTCTAATTGTGTTTTGGCTACTGATGATGATTTCAATACTATGGTGTCGTTGGCTGTGTTGTATAATTTGGACCGTCTGACAGTTGAAATATCAAAGAAAGATCCTGTTGGAACTTGTCAGCAGTCTGCCTGTCCGTCTTATAACAAGAACAACTTTTTGACATATATCGATAATAATGGTGTTGAAAAAGATTTACTTTCTCCGTTTTGTTCCTCGAATAACAAGACTCTTTTGACAGATGGTTTGGATAAAGGAATTATGGGTGTTGGTCAGAAATTTAAAGGTGGTGCTAGAGAGTTTCATATTGCATTGCGTAAAATGGCAATCGGTGTCGGCTTTGATTTTGATTGGGGGAAGAATGATTCTAAAAGAGTTTCAGCAACATGCAAAAAGAAGGAGAGTACGGGGTGTGGTTGGCATGTGTATACATCAATGGAGCCTAGCAATGGTTATTTTTATATGAAGTTAATGAACAACGTACATACATGTGGTTCGTGTTTTAGATCTTTGAAACATAACCTGTGTGTACAAATTTGGTTTGTAAATTGATTGTAGACCAAGTGCGTAAGAATCCAGAGACTCGTCTGATTGATATTGTGAAGTTATTTCTGCATGAATATGGTTTAGAAATATCGTACACCATTGCATTTGGTAGTGTTGAGAAGGAAAAGAAGTGCATCCATGGTAATGACAATGACTCATTCGAAATGTTAAGTAGACACGTAAAAGCTATTTCAAAATCAAACCCGGGCTCACATATTATTTTGGATGTGAAAGCTATATCTTGCAAATTTTGAAAAAGTCTCATATCTTTGAAATGTTGTATTAATGGATTTAACTTTTGTAGACTATTATTGTTTCTTGATAGAACGTATCTAAGAGGGAAGTTCAAATGACATTTTCTTATTGCTACATGCAACGATGGTGATAGAGGTAAACTCCCTACTAAATGTAATACTTACTTTATGTTTTGTAATTACTTGTCTGATTTTTGTTCATTTTTGTCATATATACAAGTTTATACCCTTTGCCTTTTGACGTAGTGGATTCTGAGAACACTGCAAACTGAAAATGGTTATTGGAAAACCTAAAGGAAATTATTTCGCCATCTTGTATTATAACTTTTATTTCAGATAGGAACCTTGGTCTACTTGAGGCCATGAGTAAAGTCTTCCCAGGTTTTCCCCATGGTATTATTTAAATCATCTGAAGATGAATTTGAAGGACAAATTTAGTGGGAAAATGGCTGACTAAGGGCTAGCGAAATAGAATCATTTAACTTTTGATGAATTGTGCATATGCCCCCACAGTCGAAGCATATAAACAGAACATGAATGATCTATTAAAAGGTGGACACACGACACAAAGTTTTTTTGAAAATATTGATCCATGCCACTGGGCTAATGCGTATTTTGTGGGTTAAAGATATGGATAGATGAGCTCTAATGCGGTAGAATCATTTAATAATTGGATCATTCAAGCAAGGCATCTCCCAATCACAGCTTTGGTAAACTCAATCAGGGTGAAGATGATGGAATCATTTTTTGGTGTGTAACACTGTTCATTCTTTTTGATGATTTTCTTAATTATGTAAAACTACTTTGGATTTTCTATAGCAAGACATATATAGTAATAAATATCCTGTTGATTTAGTACGAGATTAATTTTAATTTTTATATATATTTCTAATCAGATAAGAAATTAATAATTTATTTTTTAAATTTGTTCTCAGATAGAAGAGGTAGTTGTAGGAATTGGACCAATATATTCTGCTCGTTAAATGAGAAGAAGTTGATGATGCTCATTGATGAAGGAAGGACATGGATTGTTGTTGGGTCATCTGATTCAATTTACGAAGTGCAATTTGTTCTTTCAGTTGTAATATTTCAGAGTGCACTTGTTCTTGCCACAATGGCAAATCACCGGTCTACCATGTTCGCATGCGGTGGCATGCATAATGAGTGAAGGCAGACCTCTGCATCTTTTTGTTGACGAGTTCTATCATGCATATAGTTACATAAAGTCGTATTCAGCACCCCTTCATCTCGTTTCAATGTTTTACCAACTCCAAGCCCATCCGGACAATACTTTGATTGTCCCACTAGAATCGGGGAGACCTCCTAGAAGACCTAAAAGGAAGAGGCAATTGTGTAGGGGAGAACACATTCCAAGAGATATGTAATGCGGTAGATGTGGACATATCGGCAATCATAATAAAAAAAAAATGCACTGAACCTTTTGTTTAGATTTCTCAATCTATAGTAGACACAAATATCGATCTACTGTTGTTTTAGTTAAATGATATTTCTACTGACTATAAGCATTTTTTACTTATATTATTGTTTTTGTTAGTTGAGACAATGAATTTATGTGCATATGTTAATGTGTTGGTGTTTTTGCCCTACTGGTATGTTTACTTGATGAAAAATTATTACGTAACCAAGTTTTTCTTACATTTTGAAAAAAAAAACCTTACGTGATATGTGGATTTCTTACGGAAACACCAAGACTTATTACATCTTGAACAAATCTCTTACTATACATACATGTAATTTCTTACATACAGGTAATCATAAAAACTTGATGGTACATTGAAACCATGCAATTTCAATAATCATGCATATACACTGCATTAAACTTGGGAATTCACTATTTTGATCGCTATACGATTCAATACAGTACAAAACCATATCTACACATTTCTTACATTTTTTTTAAAAAAAACCTTACGTAATATGTGGATTTCTTATAGAAACACCAAGATTTATTACATTTTGAACAGATTTCTTACTATACGTATATTGAGTCACTAAACACACATACATATAGGTAATCGTAGAAATCTTTGATGATACACCGAAACCATGCAATTTCAATAATCATGCATATACACTGGATTAAACTTGAAATCCGCTATTTTGATCAATATATGATTCAACAGAGTACACAACCATATCTAAACATTTTTTACTAGATCCTTGCCACATCAAAATGAATACAAATTCACATTAAAGTATTTCTTACTAAGTCAGTCACATCAAAATAGAAAACATATGATTCCCAAAATAGTTTTTTTTTTAATAATTTCTAGCTAGTCATTACAAAAGCCTTCACAATCTCTGCTTTGAAAACTTGAAGATCATCTTTTGAAAGCTTTTTTGGAATCTTCTCCGTTTGCGTGATTTGCTTCATGAGGTAGTAAACATAAATTGCTCAGTCGTTCCTGGGGCATGGAAACGATTAATATGAGAATAGTTATATGGATTAATAAGATAATTAGTATGCAACAATAAACTAGTAATCTTATTTTTAAAACACTTACGTGTCTGCTCCTTGTTGAGGATTTCTCTTACACTCTCGAGTGGTAATTGAGTAGACTCTTCGTCCTTGCTTAAAATCCTAGCCACATTTGTTTCTATAAGTTCTTTCTGTTATAGAAAAAAATAATGGATGGTATTATTACTCAATTAAGTAAGAAAGTAACTAAAACTAACATTAGTTTAAGTAAAGATTTTGTAATACCATAACTTTTGCTTCTTCACGGAATGCATCATTTCTATTCTTCCTAGGCTTCATGGAGTTGTAGAATCTACATTTGTCAACAGGAACATCATATTCTAAGAGAGTCCAGCGAAATGGGTTTGTTTCTTTGTTGTATCTTGTCGACACGATTGAGAAAAGAACAACTGCATCCTTGACTGTCGATGCATCCGCCACTTATTTGTAAATGGGATTGTCGACAGGTTTTTTCTTAAAAATAGAAGTCTGCATTTTTTTGGGCAACAAAATATTATGATATGATATAATTGAAAATGACACTAATATAAGTTAAACAATTTTAAGAACGTACCCAACAATGTGCACGAACTATCATTGCCTTGTCATCCAAATTACTTATTTTCAACAAATGATGTGCATAGGCATCAATCACCTAAAAATAATGTAATGAGTCAATAATAAAAATACTTTGTCAATGATAATGTATATAACAAAAAATTTAGTACTAGATGATTAAATAGACTAAGACTTTTTTAACTTACATAATTACTGATGTATTTACATCTAAATATATCAAAGATATTCTCCATAATGACAAGGATGTGATTTTCTTTATTATAGAAAATGTCTCCCTATCTGCCAATTTTTTTTTTTTAAATTCTAAACGAGTAGAGTATGAAATAGTGACATATAGTATTAAACTGTGACATAAAGTAAGACATCTTACATTATCCATTTCTAGCCCAATAGTATAAATTTTTCCAAAAATTCTGGGGGCAAATCCCATCAACAATTTGCCGGTGACCGTCTATCTATTTTTTCGAGGAATTTGATTTGACCAGTAGTGTATTCCCAATCCACTATTCTATTGCAATCGAAAACCTCTTACCGCGTCTTTGATTTCATTCTCACTTCCCCATAATCATAATCCTTGCTTTCAGCCGGCTTCCTTTTTTTTTTGTTCTTGATCTTCTATTACATTGAATTTTGTTTACTTTCAGCACCATCAACATTATTTCCCCCCTCAAAATGAGCTTGGGTGATTGCATGTACCTCATCCTCAACCTGAATTGCGAATAATTCAACATGAAGATCCACAATGATTTCATGTTTCTTGATTTGCTCTTTTTTAAGAAACTTGATTTCTTGTTCAGGAGTAGCAATTTTCGTTGTTGCTTCATTTAATTCTCTTGAACTAATTTCCTTCAAGCTCCCCATTCTATCTATAGCCTCATTGTATTTCAACTAATCCCCATTCACAGTTTGTAGATCAACACCCTCAACCTGAATTGCAAATAATTCAGCATTAAGATTCACAATTACTTCATCTCTCTTGATCTTCTCAGCCCCCAACACATTAACACTGTTCTTCAAATTCTGGTTTTCTTGCTCAAGACTTGTGTATTGAGCTTCGGTAGGCATTGTGTTGCGGCAGAAGATCTTCATACATTTTTTGCGCAGTCACTAGCTCTTCATCCATTTGATGCCTTTCCTCTTGAACCTGTTCATTTTCGCCCAACAATTTTTGAGTTTCCTCAATGCTTCCCCCCTCAATCGATGGCGCTTTAATTTTTTATCGGAGTTTCAATTTCACCTTAATTGGTTTATCATTGACAACAGTCTTCAAATTCTTGTACATGTCTACTTCATTAATTGTGGGTGTTAGAGAACCGTCGATCACCTATATACAATATTACCACATGTAAATTCTTTACTCAATGTAACTGTTTCCTACTACATGTGTTAATTTCCTTACTTTATGTCATGTGTTCCTACCACATACCCAAATAAAAAATAATAGGCTTTTAATTACTTATTATATGTCATTGTTACTAACTTTATGACAAACTATTTTCATATTATAAAGCCAAGGCTGAAATAATGTAACAACTTTTGAGATTTATTTACCCTTCGTTCGTCACGTTTAGCAAACTGTCCTTGTTCACATTTTTCCACACACTAGGCAGATGCCATTTCAGGACTCTTGGTATGTGGTCACCTTCTCTCGAGGTAGATATTCTTGCATGCTTGCAAAGACAATACTTCAATTTCTTTTTTCAAACAGATTCCATATTAGTTAAATAGAAATTGAAGAAATGATATTTAGTTATAACTGATGGTGAAATATCTTACCATAAAAAATGTAGCACATCCTAGAATTTTTGATGGCTGATCATGCATCTCAACCATGGACTGAACAAGAGTACTCAATATAGCCTCACACCAGTCATACGTCTTCATCTCGTCAATATTTTCAACTTACTGAACCCACCTCCACGATATCGAAGTCCCAGATATAAAGAAGAATAGTGAACAAATAGTTATCAAACACAATATTCTGACAATGTCTTCAACTGCAACATCACCTTTAGTATTCAGGACTAACACCAATCTAGATCTGAGTAGCTTCACATTCAGCTCCTCCTCCACACCACTGAATATACGATTAGTGGACTCCCATTCAGACTACTTACACTTATAAACCTCGATACGACGTGTATCGTAAATAAACCCAAAAATAAATCTTATTTGTTCGTGTATTCTCATTCTTTCTACAATTTGCATTTGTTAAACTTTCATCATAAATGCACTTAAACAGCAAAAGGAAAGGGGTTTTAGCCATCATATTGAGATGCTCCTCTTTCAACTGATCTCTTATGCCTGTAATAGTCTTATTGTAGCCATTGTAGACCTCATTTAGACACTAGCCCTAAAAAAAGATCGACAATCAATCAATACAAATTTCTTACTACATAGAAATTAGCAATTAACAGAAGATCAAATATGTATATAAAAATCTATATCCGATTTCACACAATAATTTGAAGAAATCTCAGAAAACATAATCACAATTTCTTACTGATTCAGAAGATCAAAACACAAAGGTGTTTCACATAATAATTTTAAGAAGTTCCTCAGAATACCTAATCTCGATTTCTTACTGAATCGGAAATACAAAACACGAAGGTGTTTCACACAATAATTTGAAGAAATTTCTCAGGAAAACGTAATCTCAATTTCTTACTGAATCGTAAAAACAAAACACGAAGGTGTTTCACATAATAATCTGAAGGAATTTCTTAGGAAAACCTAATCTCGATTTCTTAGTGAATCGAAAAAACAATCACGAAGGTGTTTTACACAATAATTTGAAGAAATTTATCAGGAAATCCTAATCTCGATTTCTTACTGAATCGAAAAAACAAAACACGAAGTTGTTTCACACAATAATTTGAAGAAGTTTCTTAGGAAGACCTAATCTCAATTTCTTATTTAATCGAAAAAACAAAACACGCAAGTGTTTCACACAATAATTTGAAGAAATTTCTCAGGAAAACCTAATCTCGATTTCTTACTGAATTGAAAAAACAAAATAATTACCATGATTTTGGATTGTTCTTCTTCCCCAAAAAGTTCTTTGGTTGCACACCATATTGATCTGTTTCTACTAGATCTTGTGTCTTTTTTTTCGATTTCGCCATCGCTTTTCCCACTGATTTCTTTGATTTCTTTTTCATTATTTGAATTCTTGAGACTTCTTCAATTTTTTGCGTGAGGATTTTTGAAACAAAATGAAAGAAACTGGAAGAGATTGCATGATAAATTGGAAGAGATGGTTGGGGTTGGGCGTTAAAACAGCGGGGGTCAATTTTGTCAATTTATAATTGTGTGTGGAGTATTAGACAATTTGTATAATTAGTTAGAGTATTTGACAAAAATATTTCTTAATATGTAGTATTTGGAAATTGCCCCTAATCTTTTTAACATATATTTCTTCAATAAAACTGTGCACAACCATACTGTCATATTGGCTTAAAAATATCAAGTTCCATCAATTTTCAATATGTGTATATATTAAGGTTGCTACTTTACTCAATTTCATGGCGAATGTTCTTTTTATTTCATATAAAACATAGATTTACTTATTTCATATATAATTGTTTTTTATTTAAAAAAATATTGCAAGTGAGAAGACGTTCTTGCCCTCACAAAACTCATGTGTGGCTCACATGATCATCAACCGACTGGTTTTTGCCTGAATTTTGCATTTAGGAGACAAACTCTAAGAATGCGAACTTGGGCGACAAATTAATAGAAAATAATTGGGAGGCAATGTCCAATTTTCTTGATAATTGTGGAGGAAATTTCTTTTTCTCTCCAAGTATATAAAAACATAAAAATTCGAGAAACTCAAATTCAAACTAAAATAAATAAAAACTATTGATAATACATATATTTTTTCTTTTCTTTTCTTTTTTCTTCTGTCAATTTTTTTAAAATTTTCTTTTATAGATAATCATCAATTTTGACTCTCTTTTATCTGCTGCCAAAACAAGTCTTCAAATGCCCTCTATTTTATTCTACCAACACAATAATCTCACTCCATCAAAATATAAGAAATACATTACCCAATCTCGAGGGTGTAAACTAATCAAGGTAAACTCAATATTTATATGTGGGGAATAAAGAATATGCTCAAATGCTCAAAAGGGCTAATCTTATTTGTAAAGATACTTTATTTAAGATGACTTAAAAATATAACAAAAAATGCCTAATTTTCTTTCACAAATCATGCACATCCGGGCCTAGACCAAGAACTAATGCAGGTTTTAGTGAACCACATAATGAACAAATCACTATAGAAAACATAACTTTCAAAAACTATTTTTCTTTCATTTGTCCTAAAACTCACAAGTTATGTCAATTGAATACGACAATCGAAAACTCCAATGGATTCACAATTTAAAGATATTTTGTTATCAATCCCAGTCTCGATCGCTAATCTCCCCAATTTTCATATCAAGTGAATGCAATAGTCCCTTGGATGATCCATTGATTCCAGCATTTTCACAAGATTTGATTTACTCTCTTAAAAAAAAAAAAGAAATAAACATGCTCAATTATATGAGCAATAAATGTGATAATGTAATAAAAATCATAAAATGCAACATGCAAGATAAGCTATGTATTTTAACTCACTAACACCCTCGCCCCTACACTTAAATAAAATTTTATGAGAAAGCAAGACAAGAAATAGAACTTTGAATATAAGAGTTCGAAGTGCGTACAAAATACCTCAAATAAGAGGTTACCGACGCTTCAAGAGCCAACATGAGTTCTCTTCCTTGTCATCTGTATTATCAAGTACGGACGATACCCCCAAACTTATAAAATCTCCTCATTCAAATAAACTCAACAACAAAAATAAAGAATCATGATATCATAAAAGCTCAGTACAGACTCATTCATAAAAATGTGCAAATAATGTATTCAATGACGATTCATAAGACAAAAGCACCAACAACCCTAATCATGCTTCTAATACTCAAACAATAAAAAAAAAGCTCTATAAAAATAAATAGAACAATTAACCATCAAAAGAAAATAAAAAAATTCTAGCCTTAGTTTTAAAAACTTGTAGGTTTTCTTCTAATTCCAAGTTGAATCTTTGAAAAAGATGATATATGATTATAGAACAATGTTGGGATGCAAAGAACAAGCAAAACTATGTATATATGTATTTCAAACACTCATTGTTCAAGTAAGAAGATAAGAGGTTTGAAGAAAATATGATTTTGAATTAAACACATAGCTTTCTTTTTAAAACATCAGGCGACACAACACTCGACCTCAACTTTGTCACATCGGGTGCAACTCCCAGTTGTTTAAAATAGTTCCACCCAACCATGCACCTGCCTAGGTGCTCGGGTCTACACGAAAACACTTCTGTTTGATTCCACCAGACCATGCACCCGACCGCTTGCACGGAGCCAGCTTAGGTGTCGAGTTCTGAACAATCATATTTTTTTAAATTTATGAATGCAAAATAAAACCAAATCTAGAAAATATAATGAAATGAGCTATTAAAATTCATTGGGTTGCCTCCCACAAGCACTAAATTTAACATTTTCAGCTAGACACACTCTCGTTAGGGAGCTTTGAATAATGATTTTGATGATATTCTCATCCTTTTAAACCAAATTTTCTCCCAACTAGAAATCATTTCCAATGAGAGATGCCGGTTCTTCTCATAAGCTATCTAGTGTCTTCGTCATTCTTGAACGAGATTACAAATACTTCAACCATCTTATCCTTGGGAATTTCAAATTCAAATCATACACACCCGGAATATGAGAATTGCTTATCATTTATTCTTTCAGTCAAAGTAACTTTGGGAGCTTCAATGTCAAAGACCACGTCCTCCTCATGTTCACCTGTATTAAAATATCTACAAAATTATAATGCTCAACAAATTTAGCTAACGGAATAGGATAATTGGAAATAAGAGAGTTTGAGTTAGGAATAGATATTGGCAACCCCTTTTTCTACAACAAGCTCCATTTTTGACTCATGCTCCTTGTCAACATCCACAGCCTCATCCTCCTTGATATTTGACTCATCAACCTTCTTGACTTCCCTTTCGGGCATCTCGGATGACACTGCTACTCATTCATTTCCATTTTATCAAGGAGTTTCCAAGCTTCATTCTCGCGTTTAGAAAACAATCTTTGATTAGCGGTGATATCAACATGGGCACATGTCTGGTCCATTAGCCCCCCAATAAAAGAGGCAAAATTGATTGCTTCTTGCGATTATATGGTTTCTTTGACTAAGATCTTCATATTAGTTCTATACTTCATGCAGTCTTCACGAGTCATGTTGCTTAAATTGAGTAACCTCTCTTGAAAATTGCATTTTTTCCTCTGGAGAGCAATATTGCCAACGTAATTTTTTCTCGAACTATGTAAACATTTTGATGCTTCTATTATCAACTGTTCCCACCCAGTGGCTCACCTTATCCATCAATGAGAAAGAGAATAAGCACAAACACATACCATCATGGGAAACATCGTAGATCTTCTACAAACTGCAAAGTTGTGAAAATCGTATGAGATGATCGTGAAAATATTTATTCATTTCACCCTAAACTCTCTTATTATATCACTTCAAGAAACTCATACATAATATTCGATTAATTCTCCATGTTACACAAACGAAACAAAACACCAATACAACAAAACTTCTAAATTAAAATATATACTATTTATCGCAATTTCAATAGTAATAATAATTAAATGAGTCCTTGGTAATGGCTTCAAAAACTTGTTTTCTGATTTTTTGAACTCTGCATGTGTACGGGTTTCAATAGCAGTTGTAGTAGTAGCGAGTATCAAAATCATAACAACATGGATTCTATTTAAATAAAAAAGAACGATTAATGATTAATGAAATAAACTAAACATAAATTAACAAAACAAAACTTACTATAAAATGTAGGAGGAAAATAGTGATAAACGGGATTTCAAGACAATGGCTTTAACAACATCTCATTTCAAAAATACTTGATACTCATATCTCACTATCTTATAAATCAATCACTTAAATAATCTCTCTTTCTCTCTCTCTCTCTCTAGTCTACTAGATAGTTGATTGAAGAACACTTTAAGAAAATGATAACTAGCATTACTTGAATATATTTTCTTGTTTGATTAAATTATTGCTTAGAATTACATGAAAACTAAGTAATTTATTACTTAGGGATCAAGCAAGTATTTAAGATTATATCTACATATAATTTCCTCTCTCTCTCTCTCTCTCTCTCTCATAATATATATATATATATATATATATAATTTTAGGAAACAAATTTGTGTTTATCTCTATTAATTGCCATTGAAGCTACATGGCGCGAAAGGAGAGAGAAAACCAGTAGATATGAAAGTCAAGACCCCAACATATAGAATTTGGAAGATTTGGAAGATAGATTCTAAAAAATTTCAAATATGGAAAGTCTGTGTCACTAAACACAAGTCAAAGAGTCTAATAAAATCTGAATTCTATATTAGGAAAGAAGAGAAGAAGAAAACAGAAACCTATTTTAGGATATTATTAGATCTACAAGGAAAATTTCGGCAAGGGAAGAACAAATCAACTATTGGAAGTTTTGTATTCCTACATGAAGACTCTAGAAGCCAACATACTAAGATTTTTCATATTAGGTCGAGTTGCAGTTAAAGGAAACTGAAACTTATAAGGATTCTGCATCAAGGAAGACTTGAAAAGCAAGATGGCAGTTACATTATTGGACACACTTCCTTATTGAGACCGACATACTTGTATATATATAGGTCTTAGGGACTGTTTGGGCTAGGAATCTGAATCATGAATTCGGGATTCAGAATACCGAATACTCATATCTTCTAAGACTTAAAAATCAAATACTCAAACAATAATATCTTACAACTAAATAGTTAAACATTATTAAATACAATATTATAATACACTATCATCCACTTTTCAAACATGATTTGACATAAAATACAATATAATAATATATTATCACCCACTTTTCAGACATGATTTGACATCTACAGTAAAAAGTAAAGGATTATGAATCCTATAATAAACAAAAGAGTTCTTACTATTCATAGAATTCTACAATAAAAGTTGATGTGAAAGTTTAAATCTTTTTGAAAAATAACAAGAAACGAAGAGTAGATCTAGGATTCAACATAAAACCATGCATGAAAATCAAAACCAAAATAAAGCATATAAAATACTTAAAATAAAAACGATCCAAGACCCGATCTATGATCAAGGTGTGTCACTCACCTAGATTCCATAAACCAAATCACAAATCTAATAATAAATCTAAGAGCTAAGGCAAAATGCATAAATTGAAGAACAAGCTTGAAATTGAAAAACAAGGAAGAGAATAATGAAAAACTTACTTGAATTAAGAAAGAGAATCCATTAGCTTGAATGAAATTACAATCAAAATAAAATTCAAGTGATGACTTGAATTCTTCTTGAGTTTACAAACCCAAGGAAAAGCTTGAAATTAAATCTAAGATCTAGAGAGAGACTAAATCTAAAAACTAAAGAGAGAAAATAAATCTAAAAATTAGAGAGAGAAAATAAATTCCAAACCCATGCAAGAGTTGGGAGGAGAGTGTACTCCTTCTTTGGGGAAAGACGTGGGGCTTATATAGAGTTTCGCAGGGGCAAAAACATAAAAAATGCCAAAAATCCTGAAGTGTTTTGCGATGCAATTGATCGACTGCCATGCTGCTCCAACGCCCCAGCCTCTGTCGAGCAGTTGATTTGGGTTGTTCTCAGTCGATTTGGCAGTCGATTTCGCTGTCGATTCGGGTTGCTTCAGTCGATCGACTGTCATGCCAGTCGATTCGGGCTGCTTTCAGCTCGGTTTTCTTGTTTTGGCACGAATTTCGTGCCTCAATGCCTTGGCTTGAATCTAGGCGCATGACGACACATCTTGGAAGGAATCTAATTCATTAAACCACCTACGAAATAAGAATTTTAAACATAAAAACTCAAGAATCCCACAAACTTCACCAACATCGTACACATTTGGCTCAAAAACTATAAAACGAGAAAATAACCTAATAACCTAATGAAACTCGACCTAAAAATACTATATACAACATTAAACCCTAATTAAAACATGAGAAAAATACCATAATTACATGCAAAACAACCACCCCATACTTATCGGTTTGTTCTTCCTCGAACAACGAAAAGAATCGAGAATGTACATGCAATGAACATTATGCAAAAAGAAAAATCCTTGTGCTTATCCTTATTAGAATGATAAGAGTATCAACATAAACTCGTTATTGCCAAGCATTTCTCATATTACTCTTTCTCAAATGAAAACCAAATCGATGAATTTGAGGGTGTTCGCTCAATTCGCTCAAGTGTTTGTTTTATATGGGACGCGTATACGCTCAAATCGGACAATGCACGCACCATGTCAAGATTTCACAAATTAGAGACTCAAAATCACCCATTGTACATGACCAAACAAGAATCAAAAGAGGTCTTTATTTCAGGTTGGAATGTTGGCTCTTTGGTAAGGTATGGAATATATGGATATAGTGGCTAACACATGATCAAACGTGATCAACAACACACGAAACCCTAACTTCTAGAACTCGAAGCTTGTAATCGCTTCACCCTTCCCAAATTACCAAACTTTCATTCGAAACCCTTTTGTATACTCACACACTTTTTCGACTTTATTTCACAACACTTAGAAGATTTTTGAATTTGATTCTGTTTACTAAACTTGGCCCTTTTAAAATTAGGCTTTTCGCTCGAACGCACYCTTTATCACTTTTCGTGATTTGTGTTGGAGTTTATTTATTGTTCMCCTTTTTTTATTTCTTTCTTCTTCCTCTCTTTTTTTATATGAATATAAGAGACCTAAAATCTAAAACCCATAATTGATTTCCCACACATTTCTAGCCAAATAACAATATGCACTCTCCCTCCTCACAATTTATGAAGATAAAAGAGCTAAAATCGAGCTCAGCTAACAAGAAATGGGGCATAGGCTCAAGGGGGCTCATTTTGGGTTGTCCATAACCAATTACACCATTGACAATATGGTTTGCACCATGCCCTCCCACATTTCCAAAGCCATTATAAATCATCCCATTCCCAACTTGGTTTGCACCATGCCCTCCCATGTTAGGAATGTTACCCCCATTACCATAAGGATTGTATATGTATGTGTTACCTTGGGGTAGGATCATATGTGAATGACTTGCATACACTTAAGAAAAAGGTCAAATACAAAAGAAAGTTAGAAACACAAAGAAACTACAAGCAAATCGAAAACCTTAACCAAGCCTAGTCGCAACTGTGCCATTTTGAAGAGAATTTTTTTTTACGTAGTTTGTAGTATAGATAAGGTTCGTGTGGCTTGGTATTATCGGAATTTGATGCGATTGTATGAATCAATGGGTTTTTTAGCTTGAGAAATTGAAGGAAATGATAAAAGTTGACGTGAAAGTTTAAATATTTTCGAAAAATAACAAGGAACGAAGAGTAGATCTAGGATTCAACATAAAACCATGCATGAAAATAAAAAACAAAATAAAGCATATGAAATACTTAAAATAAAAACTATCCAACACTCGATCTATGATCAAGGTGTGTCACTAACCTAGATTCCATAAACCAAATCACAAATCTAACAATAAATCTAAGAGCTAAGGCAAAATGCATAAATTGAAGAACAAGCTTGAAATTGAAGAACAAGGAAGAAAATAATGAAAAACTTACTTGAATTAAGAAAGAGAATCCAAAAGCTTGAATGAAATTACAATCAAAATAAAATCCAAGTGATGACTTGAATTCTTCTTGAGCTTACAAACCCAAGAAAAAGCTTGAAATTAAATCTAAGATCTAGAGAGAGAAACTAAATCTAAAAACTAAAGAGAGAAAATGAATCTAAAAACTAGAGAGAGAAAATTAATCCTAAACCCATGTAAGAGTTGGGAGGAGAGTGTATTCCTTCTTTGGGGAAAGATGTGGGGTTTATATAGAGTTTTGTAGGGGCAAAAATGTAAAAAATGCCAAGAATCTTGAAGTGTCCTGCGATGCAGTCGATCAATAGGTTTACAGTCAATCGATTGGCAGTCGATCGACAAGTTGACAGTCGATCGACTGCCCTGCTACTCCAACGCCCTAGACTCTGTTGAGCAGTCGATTTGGGCTGTTGTCAGTCGATATTGCTGTTAATTGGGGCTGCTTTCGGCTCGATTTTCTCATTTTGGCACCGATTTTGGGCCTCAATGCCTTGGCTCGAATCTAGGCTCATGCTAACCACGTCTTGGCGGGAATATAATTCATTAAACTACCTACGAAATAAGAGTTTTAAACATAAAAACTCAAGAATKCCACAAACTTCACCAACATCGTACACATTCAGCTCAAAAAATATAAAACGAGAAAACAACCTAATAACCTAATGAAACTCGACTCAAACCTACTATATACAATATTAAGACCTAATTAAAAACATGAGAAAAATACCATAATTACACGCAAAACACTCATCTTAGAGGGTTGTTGCAAGTCCTTGCCTATAAAAAGCACTCCATTGTTATGTTTCCAGCAATCAATTTTCCGAAGTAAAAATATATATATCGAGCTTTTAAGATGTTTTAGAATATTTATCTTCTTGTATATTTCTATAAACTCTTTTGGTGGATTTCTAGAGTTGTGAGTTTTGAGGGGTGCCTTGTGATACTCTCACTTCTCTTGAAATTTTTGGTATCACCTAATAACCCGAGTCAATCTAAACTTTGATTCTTTTTTAACTATACTCATTTTTAAATGATATCCACATTGTACACAAATATTCATTTATGATTTTAGAACTTTCTTATAATTTAATCCATAACAACTTTTGCAATTGAACCCACAAAGATTATATTTTTGAGTTTCATCGAGATCATTAGAGATTTCTTTTAGAGTTAAATCATACTCTTTACATGGGTTTGTATACTAGACCCCTCATTTTAACTATTAGTTCTAGTTTTATAGGTGTCACTCAAGCCTGGAAATATAAGTGTCACTCAAGCCTTTTAAGGTTCAAGAGATTTTAAAATGAAAGTCTCTCGATGTTTCCCCTCATATGAAATCTATGTCTGAAGCAATGACTAAAAGATTTGATAAATATTGGAGAGAAAGTAACACCTTGTTGTCATTTAGTGCTATTCATGATCTAAGGTATAAAATGGTACTTATTCATCATGTTTTTCTAATTATTTATGGTGCAATAGAAGTTGTGATTAACAATGTCAAAATTAAAAATCTTCTTTATGAGCTTTACAATGAATATGTTGATTCTTATATCTTATGTCATGTTGAAGAATCAATTGGCCAGCGTGTAAAATGGAACCACAAGGCATTTTATTCATCTCCTACTCAAGGGAATGTTAAGAAATCTAGAGTTAATCTTTTAACTACTAAGAAAAAGATAATTCATGTTAGTGAGATTGATAATGCTCCACCAAAAAATCATATTTGTATTTAGAAGAAATTATGTATGTTTGTGATCCTTAGCCAATCATGATGTTTTGTATTGGTGGAAAGGGGAAAGGTTGAAGTTTCCAATATCTTCAAAGATGGTTTGTGATATTATTTATGTCTTAGTTACAACTGTGGTCTCTAAACCTACCTTTAGTGTTGATGGAAGAATTACTGAAGATCGACGACAATGCAACTGCTACTTTATGGCAATTATTGAACCTAAAGTCTTTGTATTTAGAAGAAATTATGTATGTTTGTGATCCTTAGCCAATCATGATGTTTTGTATTGGTGGAAAGGGGAAAGGTTGAAGTTTCCAATATCTTCAAGGATGGTTTGTGATATTATTTATGTTTTAGTTACAACTGTGGCCTCTAAACCTACCTTTAGTGTTGATGGAAGAATTACTGAAGACCGAAGACAATGCAACTGCTACTTTATGGCAATTATTGAACCTGAAGTCTTTGTATTTAGAAGAAATTATGTATGTTTGTGATCCTTAGCCAATCATGATGTTTTGTATTGGTGGAAAGGGGAAAGGTTGAAGTTTCCAATATCTTCAAGGATGGTTTGTGATATTATTTATGTTTTAGTTACAACTGTGGCCTCTAAACCTACCTTTAGTGTTGATGGAAGAATTACTAAAGATCGACGACAATGCAACTGCTACTTTATGGCAATTATCGAACCTGAAGTCTTTATGGCTTAAAAACTAAGCCCATGTAAATGTAATAAAACTTTAAGTACTCTGGTATATAGTTGGTTGTTTAAATTTATTTGCAAGTTCTATTTATCATACTTTTATTGAATATATAATGACTTTCTTGTTTTTATTTTGTAGAATCATGAAATGTTGATTAAAACTATATTCATATCATGAAGTTGAGTTTCCTAAAGAATGAGTGGTACTTAAAATTGTTGCTATTTGGTGATTGAAGTCTGGAATTATTGTCAATATATTTTTTTTTATGTAATTTGGACTTTACTTGTTGTCTTTTTTTATTTTGGACTTTGATTTGTAGAATTTATTTGTGAAACTCATGGGGACTGGAGGATGGAATTAATGTCAATCTTTTATTATTATTTTTTGATGAAACTTTGATTTGAGTTGTTGTCTTTTATCTTGTCATCATGGGGTAAGAACTGTAGGAATTTATTTTTGAAATGCATGAATATTTTGTGGTGATTTGGTGCTTTTTTTATTTGGTTTTTAAATGAGTTTTATTGACATTGTCAAATTGGTATGGGTTTTGGCAATGTCACATCAAACTTGGTGTGAGAAGTGGCACATGTTTTATTGTTAAATTGTCAAATGAGTTTTGTTGACAATTTCATATTGCCATGATTTTATTTGTTATGAGAATTTACACAGGTTTATTGGCTATCTCTACATTGTTGTACTCATTCTTCAAATGGGAATGGTTAGAGGAGTAATTTTTAAATATCTTATGGCACATATTAATTTTAGCACAATATTCATTTTGTCAGCTTATTGTTTTAGAAAGATATATAAGCATAATTATATGTCTTGAGTATTTTTTGAACTATTGGAAGCATGTTTAGTTAAATAGCTTTTGAGCTCGATCTGCAATTTACAACTTACGAGTCAATTTGAGCTCTACTTCTAAACTGTTAAAGCTAACGAGCTCGAGCCTAGCTCCGAGCCAAGTTTGGACTTTGGGTGATAGGGCTTGACTCGGCTCGTATAACTGAACTACTTTCTCAGCCTTTATTAACTATATTTTACCGTATCTTTGTTATGCGTTCATTGGTATTATGAAATAGTATATCTATCTCACTGAGATTGATATTTATCAGATTGGAGATGATTAAAATATATTTACATTTATGAGAATGGAGATTGATATTTATCATAATCGAGATGAACTTTTATTACGATGGAGATGACTATTTATCATAACAACTATGAACATATTTATCGCAATGAATCTGAATGTTTTTATGTCTGGTACATGTATGTTCATTTATCACAATAAAGATGAAGATTCATCACAATAAATATAAAAAAAAACTGATGAATATGAACATTCATCACAATGAAGATGTTCTTCTCACTTGGGTGTACCTAACAATTTGCCTTACTTTCTGATTAAAATGATTGACTGATTCAATTCAACTGCTCCAGTACCACTTATTGGACCAACCAACTTAGGTAATGATCTAAAGGAGGCACTACTGCAGAAAACAACTTTTTACGGCGGTTCTGGGTCTTGAACCACCGTAGAAAAGTGATGCTCTTCACGGCGGTTGTTCTTGAACCGCCGTAGAAAGTTATGCTTTTACGGCGGTTTAAGAACTGCCGTAAAAAACAACGGCGGTGGATTCTACGACGGTTCTTGAAAAATACCTTCTAGAAAGTCTGTTTTCAGAACGGATATTTTACGGCGGTTTTTAAAAATATCTTCTAGAAAGTAGTACAAATTAAAAAAAATAAAAAATGAAAGCAGGTGTCTGGAGATTTTAACCCAGATGAGATCAGCTCAAACATTTCCATCAAAAAGAAAACTGAGTTAATTGCACTATGACATGTTAAGATAGTTGGAATAACATTTGGTGTTTCAGCCAGATTTGACAGTACACACGAGAATTTGACATCTAAAATTACATCGACAGCAAACAGAAAGCAAAAGACAGAGAAAAATAATCAGCAGCAACCGTTAGCAGAAGCATCAGACTCGGGAGGTTTCTGTTTGAAAATGTTCTTTTCACACCAGCCGACCCCTCAGCCAATAGACTTGGCGTCTCCAATATTTGTCGATACATGGAGACATATGTAAGCATATAACTATTGATCTACGAAACAAAAACTAAGAACAGAACGAAAAAAATGAGTTAAACTTACTAACCTTCAAGACGAGTTCCTCAAAACACTGATCCACATTGATTCGAGTTTTGGCACTACATTCGATAAAAAAGCACCCATATTCCCTCGCAAAGTCGATTCCCTCTTGTTTGCTGACGACCCTTTCGCCCTCCTGCAAAGATGTGAATGAAACATGTTTATTTGCAAACATAATTAGATAATTACAAAAACTACCCCCAAAACTCCAGTTATCTCACAAACATCTCATTGGACCTTCTTTCACTTTTTTCAGCTACCAGTCACTTCAAACCATTTAACAAAATTAAAAAAACTCATTCAATCACTAATCATTATTACATAATTTTCCATAAACTTCATTATTGTCCCACTCACATAACTCTAACTTCCAACCACACCTAATCATTATTTTATTATATTAATATTAAATCAACTTTAATCATTACATTTCCACACTCTAAAAAAATTTCATCCTACTTTCAAAAAAAATTATTACAATCCTCTCCCATTTTAAAAATTCCAAAGTAAAATGGCATCCAATAATACACTAACCAACTCAAATATTTGGTTTCAAAATAGAACACTTATGCAAATGCTTGTTTGAAATTAACGAGGGCAAATCACATCAAAATATGCAATTAACGACTAAAGACCACAGAACCATCTAAAGACAAAAAGATTCTCATCTAAATAAACATTGAAACCCAATCTCAATCGCGTAGACCAAGCTTGACCTCGAGCTCATCATCCTCCTCGAACAACTTCAGCAAACGAGCGTACTGCATACTAGTTAGCAAATGGAAGAAACATTTGCACTGGAAATAAAAAAGGGAGATGGCAAGAAGAAATGTATGCATTGAGGCCCTAATCCATTCATAATCATTTCACTTATTTATTCTTTTTCTACCTTCAGATTTTTTAATCCTTCTTTATTTTTCTTTCTTAGAAGTGACTAAATTATATTCTAAGCCCATGTAAATAACATACATCTGCAAACAAAAACTCAGTCACAGTTCTGCCACAATTTAGTTTTTTCACATAGACTACAACAAGCATAAAACTAATAAGGCTCTGTTTGTATGGGAATTTTGGAAAAAGTTAAAAAAAAATTAGGTTCAAAATACAAAAACCTGGATAGAAGAAACAAGTCAGGGAATCCTACATTTTCCTGATTCAGAGCATCCTTTATATATGCTTTGTCCTCATTATACTACTAATCAAATAATGAAAGAAAGAGATTGATCACTATAGCAATACAAAAGTGTGTGTAAGTGTGTGCAAGCATTAAATGGAAAGGGGAAAAATAAGTAAGATGCAGACCATAGCAGCGGTCATTTCTGGCAGCCATAACAGCTGCCTTTCTCCCTCATCGAGATCAAGTCATAAACTGAATGCATATACAAATGATACAAGTATTTGGGAAAATATGACACTTTCTGGATTATAATAAACTTCATCTTATTTACAGAAACAATTGCAGATTATGCATACATATAGACCTACATTACCAAATCAGAGCCAAAAATATCATATAGCTGCAATCTTTTACATAAATAATGGTAGACATTAATATATACACAACTCAAATCCGAAACTTGCAATCTCTAAAGCATTCAGGAATTAAAATTAAAATATGATGGGGCATAAATAGGTCAGACCCGGATTGGGGTAGATCTGATTTTAGGTAACTTGGGGAAAATAAAGGAAGTCAGGTCGGCTCAGTCTTAAGCAAGGTATGACCTGTATTCCTTAGAGATAGAGCAGATGTTAGAGATAGGATTACCGTGTCTTAGGAATGATCATGACCTGGTAGGGGTTTCCTTTGAGATGACCCTTAGAGAATTGCACCAAGGCAGGATTAATGTCCTGACCTGGAATAGAAAGAGAGAGCAGGATCAGGGCAGACCTGGCATCCTGACCTACACTGAGGGGACAAGGGGGACCACCCGTCAGAATTTGTTGCTTAACGGCCCCTGATTCGCAACCTTTATTTTCGAGATCCCAAAAGGGGTCCCCACTGAGGAAAACTATAAATACCTCATCCCCAAAGCTGAGAAAGGTATGTCATTCTTGGTGCATTCCTTGCTTTGTTCACCAGAAACACTCTATACGCTTTCTGACTGAAGCATCGGAGAGGTTTCCACCGGAAAACCCCTGGTGGTCCTTTTCTGACGTGTTTGTGTGTGCAGTTCGGGAAAAGTGCAAGGTTCAGGCGTTATCATATTTTTGGGTGAAACAATTGGCGCCGGCTGTGAGAAACTTCTGGGTTAAGATGTGAGATTTTGGAATGGCTTCAAACGGGTTACGACGGAATCTGGTCGGGGAACTAGGTGGAACTCCTAGCTCTACCGCAGTGTGGGGCATGCCACGGTTGTTAGGGCCATCAACGACGAGGCCGGAGAGAATGAAACCGTCAATAACTGCTGGATCAGGCACCATGCCACTCCCGGCGGGTCTACGCCTTCTGATGGTGGTTCATTGGACGAAAATTTCCTCAGGCAGCTATCTGAGCTTATCGGTAAAGGCGTGGAAGTGGCCGCGGAGATCTCAGCTCCGCCGCCTGGCGCACGGCCAGATCAGACAGTCCCCCTAGCGGAAACGGAACCGTTACGCAATCATCGCACAGATCAGACCCCCCTTCAAGATAGGGAAGAACACTTCTCTACCTCTGATAGTGAAACGTCGAGTCAGGCCAATCCAGGCCTTGCTGAGCAGATGCAGAGCCTGCAGAAAGAGGTGAGAGAGTTCAAAAAGAAAATGGCGAGTGCCGATATGCTGCCGACACGGAGAGGCACGCCGTTCACTGAGGAGGTCATGCGCGATGACGTGCCGGCTTCCTATAGATCTTTGGGCTTTGAGTATGGCGGAACAACATATCCGTGGGATCACCTCAGCCGCTTCGAAATTGCAGCAGCAGTGCACAAGTTCTCGGATGTAGTCATGTGTCGGGTCTTCCCCATGCCTTTCACTAAGTCAGCTCAGCTCTGGTTTAGTCAGCTGCCACCACGATCTATCAGCAACTTTGATGAGTTTAGCTCGGTCTTCCTACATCAGTTCACTAGCTGTAAAAAATATCAGAAGATGCCGCTCGAGCTGTTTAGTTTGAAGCAGAAAGAGAATGAGAGCCTGCGTGCTTATATCAATCGGTTTACCAATGCAAAGCTCGAGGTGCCTTCTGCGTCCGAGGAACTTTTAGTGAACGCGTTAGTGCAAGGCCTCAGGAGAGGAGAGTTTTTCCAGTTGTTGGTTGTAAAGCCAGCACTGAAATTTGGAGAACTTTTTGAAAGGGCAGAAAAATATATTCATCTGGAGGAGGCCCTGAAAATCAAGGAGGAAGGAGAGAAGAAGATAGAGAGATATGATAGAGAGGAGAGAGCACCAGTAAAAAGATCCAGGCCAGACCTGTTTGGTGGAAGACCTCGCTTCGAAAAATATACTCCCCTGGCGACTCCGCAGGGGGAAATCTTGCAGGTAATAGAGCGGCATCCGGACCTCAAGTGGCCTAAGACTTATTCATAGAAGCCTAGGAAAGAAAGGTCTGACCAATTTTTCCGGTATCACAATGAGTACGGCCACGATAAGAACCAATGTACATATCTTAAGGATGAGTTGGAGAGGATGGTGCAGGCAAGGCACCTTAAGGAGTACGCATGTATGAGAAGGGAAGAGTCCAGGTCTGGCTACCGCAATAAGAATGAGTAGGATAGTAGGCAAAATGGGGGGAGAAGGAATGAACAGGACCAGGTCATACGGGGTGAGATTCAGATGATCACAGGGGGCGAGTGGGATGAGCACTCCAGACGAACCCAAAACAGTTATGTGCTCGCTGCAAGGGACTTGACGAGAAAGGGAAAGAAGTTGGACAAGTGGCGCCGAGTCCAAATGTTTGCTTTAGATCAGAGGATGAGGATGGGATACTAGCTCCTCATATAGATGCCCTGGTCATTACTTCTACCATAGCCAATTATAGTTTCCGATGAATCTTTGTGGACACAGGAAGCTCGGCGGACATCATGTTTTACGACTGCTTCAAGAAGATGAACCTGGATGTGGAGTTGGAAGAGGTCACGACATCGTTAGTCGGACTTTCAGGAGGTGCGTTGAAACCCCTTGGAGAAGTTAACCTTTTGGTTACACTGGGGGACGAGCTGTTTAGACAGACCAGGACAGTCCGGTTCTTGGTAGACGCAACCTCCTCTTATAATGTGATGATGGGAAGACCTTCTTTGAGAAAATTTCAAGTGGTGGTCTCAATTTACCACATGAAATTGAAATTTCCCGCTCATGATGGAGTAGGTGAAGCCAGAGGAGATCAGTATGCATCACGGTAAACATACGTAGAGAGCATTAGGCGAAGTGAAGAGGAAAGACAGGCCAAGAGAGCTCGAACAGAGGACAGACCTAAATCAACTGAGAGAGAAGAGAACTTAATGACCGTGGATGTAGTCCCAGGGGATGACAGTCGAACCCTCCGTGTTGGGACAACCCTCAACGCTGAAGTTTTGATAGTTTTGGTGGCGTTGTTACGAGATAATGCAGATATATTTGGTTGGTCTCCCCAGGATCTGGTCGGGATTGATCTAGAAATGGTTGAACATCGCCTCAACATTTGCCCGACAATAAATCCAGTCAAACAGAAGAAACACAATTTTGGTCCAGATAAGGAGGCTATTATTGAGGCAGAGGTGGATAAGCTCTTGAAAGCTGCGCACGTTCAGGAAATACAGTTTCTGGAATGGCTCTCCAATGCAGTTTAAGTGCCCAAGACAGAGGAAGACTGGCGGATGTGCATAGGCTTTCGTGACCTCAGCAAGGCTTGCCCCAAAGACCACTATCCGTTGCCAAGAATAGACCAGCTGGTCGATTCCACTTCGGGTTGTGAGCTCCTAAGTATGATGGACGCCTCGCAGGGCTATCACCAAATCTGGTTGGCCAAGGAAGACCAAAAGCGTGTTAGCTTTATAACCCCGAAAGGGACATATTGCTATGTGGTCATGCCGTTTGGACTTAAGAATGCGGGAGCCACGTACTAGCGGTTGGTGGACAAAATGTTCAAGAATCAACTGGGGAGGAATATGGAGGTCTACGTGGACGATATGCTGGTGAAAAGTGTGAAAGCGACTTCACACGTGGGGGACCTAAAGGAGACCTTCGATACCCTGAGAAGGTACAAAATGAAGCTCAACCCCAAAAAATGCATGTTCGGGGTAAGAGCTGGGAAATTTCTGGGCTACATGGTGACAGAGAAGGGTATTGAAGCTAATCAAGAAAAGGTTCGGGCAATTATGGATATGCAGCCTCTGAGAAATGTTAAAGAAATTCAATGTTTGGCTTGACGAATAGCGGCCTTGAGTAGGTTTGTCTCACGTTCGGCTGAGAAGAGCCTACCATTTTTTCAAGCTTTACGGAAAAGAGCTCGGTTCCAATGGGATGACAAATGCCAGGATGCATTTCAAAGGTTGAAGGAGTATCTGACCAACATGTCCTTGCTTACAAAACCTGTTCAGGGGGAACCTTTGATTTTGTATTTATCCGTGGGGAACCACGCGGTTAGCACGGTCCTGATCAGGGAGGAAGGAAAAGCGCAGAAACTGGTTTACTACTGGAGCAAGGTCTTTCATGAGGCAGAACTGCGTTATGTAGAATTGGAGCGAGCCATGCTTGCTCTAGTCGGAACCGCCTGTAAGCTACGCCCTTATTTTCTTTCACACAACATTGTGGTCAGAACTAATCTACCCTTGAAGACAATCATGGACAAGCCAGAGTCCTCGGGACGCCTAGTGAAGTGGATAATTGAACTCAGTGAGTTAGACATTAGTTTCGAGACGCGAATGACAATTAAAGCTCAGGCGCTGGTCGACTTCATGCAAGAAATGACCTGCCCTGCCGAAGAGGCAAAAGAATGGATGATCTACACCGATGGCTCTGTTAACAACCTCGGTTGTGGTGCAGGAGTTATGCTGATAGACCCAGAAGGAACCATTACGGAATATGCTATCCACATGAATCATCCTCTCTCCAATAATGACGCAGAGTATGAGGCCTTGTTGCGAGGAGTGCGGATGGTAAAGGACCTAGGCGCAGATCGGGTGTGTGCCAGGGTAGACTCGCAGTTGATATGTAAACAAATAAATGGGGAATTTGAAACCAGAGAGGAACATCTGAAAAAATACTTAACCCAATTTCGGGAATTGGATAATGGCATGAGCTCATTGATAATCCATCAAATCCCTAGGGAAGAAAAAGGCCGGGCCGATTACCTAGCCAAAGTAGCCAGTTCGGCGACAGACTGCCGGGAAAGGATGATTACCCTGTTGATGGTGTACCGAGAGTTTGGGGAAGAGGAGGTGCACGCCCTAGAGTAAGTTAGAAAGGACTGGCGACACCCTATAAAAACATATTTAGAGAAGGGAGAGCTGCCAAAAGACAAGAAAGAAATAGTGAAGGTGAAGACCAGGTCTGCTTGATTTTGCTTACCTAAAGGAGATCTCTTCCGGAGAGGATATGGATAGCCCCTTCTACGATGTCTGGGCTCGGAAGAGGGAACTCATGTTCTTAGAGAGTTCCACGAAGGGTGTTGTGGCAATCACATGGGTGTTAGAGCCCTATCGAGTAAGGTCCTGAGAGTGGGATACTTTTGGCCCCAGCTAAGAAAAGAAGCGGAGGATTTTGTGCGGACTTGTGATAAATGTCAAAAGAACTCGCCCTTAATACACAAGCCTGCTGAAGAGCTCATGACGATGAGCTCTCCCTGTCCATTTGCCAAATGGGGGATCGACCTGTTTGGACCTTTCCCCACGGCCCCCGCCCAAAAAAAGTTCTTAATAGTGGCTATTGATTATTTCAGTAAATGGGTGGAGGCTGAAGCCTTAGCAAAAATCACGGAGGATGCAGTGATGAGATTTTTGTGGAAAAACGTTGTATGTCCATTTGGTATCCCTAGGATTTTGGTCTCAGACAATGGCACCCAGTTCATGGGTGCCAAAAATTAAGGCCTGGTGTGTGAAAATGAAGATTGATTAGCACTTCACGTCTGTCTACCATCCACAGACCAACGGACAAGTTGAGGTGACTAACCGAATACTTGTACAAGGAATTAAAGCACGACTGGAGAAGGCTGGAGGCAGATGGGTTGACGAGCTCACTTCAACTCTATGGGCGTACAGGACTAATCCTAAGGAGAGTACAGGGGAAACGCCATTTAGTCTGGTTTATGGCATGGACGTTGTGGTCCCCGCCGAGATTAGTATGGAAACTCACCGAGTCCAGAACCTCGTTGAGGAGCAGAATGAGCTATTGATTCAGGATGCTCTGGACTTGGTGGAGGAAGAGTGGGAAAGAGCTATCGTCAGGATGGCACACATCAGGGGAAGAATCAAAGCGACCTATGACAGGTCTGTAGTCAAAAGGTACTTCCAGGTGGGTGATTTAGTCCTACGCAGGTACGATTTAGGTAAGGCAAAAGGTAAGCTAGATTCTACATGGCAAGGACCATTCCGGGTCATACAGGTCTTAGCTGGCGGCGCTTACAAGCTTGAAGAGATGGACGGGACTAAAAATCCTCGCGCATGGAATATTGCAAACTTGCAAAAATCTTATGTATAATTGTAATTTCACAATGGTTATTGGTATACCCCATTTTTCTGACATGATGGTCAGTTTAAAGCCAGGATTGGCTAAGGGCGGATGCCCCATTTTTCCGGACCTGATTGTCAGTTTAAGCCAGGATTGGCTAAGGGCGGATGCCCCATTTTCCTGACCTGATTGTCAATTTAAGCCAGGATTGGCTAAGGGCGGATGCCCTATTTTCCTGACCTGGTTGTCAGTTTAAGCCAGGATTGGCTAAGGGTGGATGACCCATTTTCCTGACCTGATTGTCAATTTAAGCCAGGATTGGCTAAGGGTGGATGCCCCATTTTCCTGACCTGATTGTCAGTTTAAGCCAGGATTGGCTAAGGGTGGATGCCCCATTTCCCTGACCTGATTGTTAGTTTAAAGCCGGTATTGGCTAAGTCAGGATATTTTTGAAATGCCTGGTCTGGCTGTTAATTTAAGTCAGGAATGGCTTAAGGCAGGTGTGTATGAGATGCTAAACTGGAGTCGATACAGATCTGGCCAAAGGAGAATGCCCCAATTCTCCAGATCTGAAGGTAAGTTCAAAAGCCTGGATTGGCTAAAAACACGAAAAAACTTACTTTGCTAGATTTGGTGGAACAAAGACAAGAAATTGAAACTTTTCGGCGAAAATACTCTTATATTCATCACAAAATTTTGGCAATACAAACGGAATTGCACATGTCTTCCACAAAGACTGGCAAAATTGATTACAATGCAGGAAATAAATAGAAGAGAAGGAAAAATCAACAAGCCACCCCATAAACCTAACTATGAGAAGAGGGGGCCCTCCGATCAGTGGCCAGAGCGCGGCGGACACGCCACAACTCGCGCTCGATTTCGTGGTAGCACTGGCGGTACTTATCGGCCCGCTCAGATATGGCGTGAGCTTCGTTGGCGGCGATAGTCAGCCGGTCTACCGACTCCATCAAGTCGACCTTCTCTTCCTGTAACTGACGATTCAGTTATCGCAGCTCAGCCCACTCTCGCTTATAGTGGCATTTTTTCTTTCTTTTCCTCTCCAAGATGTGGTACAAGTAGTTGATTTTCTCTCGGAGCAGAGTCAGCCTATCAGAAAGCTTGAAATTTTCAACGAACAAAGAGATGTTCTTTCGTTTCATATAATCGAGTTCTTCAAGAAGGGAAGAGGAAGAAGCCATTTTAGAGAATTGAAAGAAAACGAATCATACATGCACGTGTATAAAGAAAACAGAAGCACGTGACAAGGAATAAAAAGTACTAGGGTTTTCGGAAAACCTAGAAACCCTAGAATTCTAAGAGTCATTACAGGACAAAAAGGTGCGCTATTATCAATTAAAAAGTCACAGTACAAATTCAGGAAAAAGACAAAAAACAGACTAGCCACACAGGTAAAACATCAGGTCTGATCAAAAAAGAGCATAAGAGGCCCTAAAAACCTAAGGCTCAGCGTCCGGCTCGATCGCCAGCTGCTCCACCGCATCTTCGGCTAAGGCACCTGGAGAAGCCCCACCAGGTAGCTCACCCAGATCTGCGAAGGTCGGGGAGGGAGAAGAGTCAGGAGCGGCCAGAGCAAGAGCCCAGTCTGGCTGAGACTGCTCAGGTGTAGGGGAACGGAGCTTGGAAAGAACATGCTCAGTGAACTCAGCTGCTCCGACAGTTTGCAGATGATATTTCTCTGGAGCATAGGCGAACGAGGTGGGCTCCGAAGATGTTTTCAAGGAAATAGCTCGATTAAAAGTAACCCCTAGGTTGCTTGAGGCCCACTTCGCTTGCTCGTCCAGAGAAAAGTGATAGAAGTGTATAGCCTCTGGGACGAGTAGTGAGTAGAGCTCTTTGGACCCCAGGAAGGCTGTGCGAGTCTCCTCCCGAGCAAGTTGGACCAGCCTTAAGCCTTTCTCCGAGTTTAAGTACTCGGTCTCAAACCCTTCTCTGGCTTTCACCAGAACCTCGTCAGCAAGGCTCCTAGCTTCTGCCAGGGCCTCATCCCTTGCCTCGGAGCGCGCAGCCTCCATCATCTTCGCTTGAGCCTTCTTCACCTCGGCAAGCTCCTCTTTCATGTTCTTGAGCTTATCCTTCAGCCCCTGCAGCTCTTCCCCTTGTTTCTTCAGATCAACCCCTCGCTCTCTGGCTAGAGCCTTGAAGCGATCCGCTTTCATGACCAGCTCCTTGTTCTCCTTGATCATATCGAACTGGACCATAGATCTGGTAGCTCGAGTAGTCAGGAGGGCCTTCTTGGAGAGGGCCTGATTATGAGGAAAATGGTTAATACTTAGACAAGTAATGTAAGATGAAGGTAAAAGGAAGGAAAACTTACTCGTGCTTCATCTTGACACCAAGATTCCAGAAGCTCGTGATCAGACATCTTCTCCAGGTCTGGCTAGTCTGCGGGTAGCATTTTCCGGCTCATGTATTGGACGACCACTTCTCCTGAGCAGTTGATGACTGAGTTAATGGGAGGAGGAGCGCTGCTAGTAATTGGAGCATTGCGAGTGATTGGAGAAGAGGCCATTAAAGCTTGACTGCCCTGGGCTACTCGTGTCCTCTTGGCCAGAGGAAGAACATCCTTTTCTGATTCAAAAGAAGGGCTCCTAGCAGCTGTGGCGCTAGGTGGCAGTTGCGAAGAGCTGGAGCTTGGAGCTTGAGAAGAGCTGGGGCCCCATGCCTAGGAAGGAGCAGGACTTTGGATCGGGACGGATGGCGAAGGACCCACTTCTTGGGCAATTGTTTCCGGGGCCTCCTTTATGGCGGCAGCAATCATCTGAAAAAATGCAGAGAGACAGACCAGGATAAAAGAAAATATACCAATTTCTCGGGTTAGAGGACCCGTTTCTAGTCATTCATTAAAAAAGTCCAAGACAAATGGGAGGAGGATTTCAGTGACATGGAGGGGATTCCCATTAAGGATAGAAATGGTTTTCTGCAAATGAGGAGACCTGTCTGCGGCAGACAAGTGCTGGTAGGAGGGTAGCTTCTCGATGGACTTAGGTTCAAAACCCCAGTTCCCATTACAATGAACAAAGAAAAAATTCTTCCTCCAGACCTTGTTGGAAGAAGGAAGTTTATATAAAAAATGGACGCCAGGCCTGGCGTAGGATCTAGACAAGCATAACGCATGGCCAGATTATAACATACCATGATCTTGAATAAACTGGGGGTGAATTGGAAGATGGGGATTTTGTACATAGTAGCGATTTCTAGCATCAGAGGGTTTACTGGGAGGCGCAAGCTCGTCTGAAACTTGTCGACGTAGTAAGTCAACCAACCAACCAGCGCTTGACATTCCAGGATGCCCGCCGTAGGACTGAGAGGATCGAACTGTTTAAGGGACTTATACTTATGGCGGAATTCCTCAATGGACCTGTCATTAAGGATGGAGGTGACCTTTGGATGATCTGGAATAGGCGGAGGGTATTCTAGTCCAGAAGAGGATGAAGTGGTCACCGCCGCCTCCGGAGCGGACAGACGGTGAAGATGAAGAAACCGCCGCCGCCTCTGGAGAGGCAGACGGCGAGGATGAAGAAATCGCCGCCGCCTCTGGAGTGGCAGGGCGGCGAGGATGAAGGAATCGCCGCCACCTCTGGAACAACAGACGGCGAAGATGAAGAAATCACCGCCGCCTCTGAAGTGACAGACGGCGAGGAGGAATAAGTTACCGCCGCCTCTGGAGCGGCAGACGGAGAGGAAGGGTCGGCCCTCACTGTCGGAGAAGGAGAAGTAGTCGGAAGAACATCGGCGAGAGGATCGGATGATGACATTATCAGAAATTAAAAGAGTAAAGTACTAAGGAAGGTACCTGGTCTACGAGGGTGGCCGGAGAAACTGAACTGGAAAAAATTGAATCAGAAAGTTCGCCGGAGTATTAGAGAGAAAAGAAGAAAACTCGAGAATTTTTGCAAAAGCGAAAATATGAAAGTGAGAGGGAAGGAGAGTCCAGTGGGAATAAAAGGCAAGGGGATAAATTAAAAAAACAAAAATTGAGGAAAAGCGGGATTTGATGGGATCCCCACATTTAATGCTTGCAGGTGAACAGTACCCTAGGTGATGAGCTGGAACGCCAACCGTCTTAGGGTAGGTCACGTGCCGCTGACTTGTCAGTACTTGGAAAGACATGTGGGTGTGGTAACCGTTTGGGAACGTGGCCCGACACCACTAATGCGAATGATTAGGTCTAGTTGCTAGGTGGATTTCTAGGATTTGTGCGAGTACGAGAAATAAGAAAAGTGTGGGACCACATTTATTTCAAAGGGTTTTAGAGTTCTACAGCTCTACCCAAACTATTTCGGGGGGAGGAGTTGATGGGGCATAAATAGGTCAGACCCGGATTGGGGTTGATCTGATTTTAGGTAACTTGGGGAAAAGAAAGGAAGTCAGGTCGGCTCAGTCTTAGGCAAGGTATGACCTGGATTCCTTAGAGACAGAGCAGATGTTGGAGATAGGTCGTGTCTTAGGAATTATCATGACCTGGTAGGGGTTTCCTTTGAAATGACCCTTAGAGAATTGCACCAAGGCAGGCTTGATCTCCTGACCTGGAACAGAAAGAGAGAGAAGGATCAGGGCAGACCTGGCATCCTTACCTCCACTGAGGGGACAAGGGGGACCACCTGTCAGAATTTGTTGCTTAACGGTCCCTGATTCGCGGCCTTTGTTTCCGAGATCCCGGAAGGGGTCCCCACTGAGGAAAACTATAAATACCTCAACCCCAAGGCTGAGAAAGGTATGTCATTCTTGGTGCATTCCTTGCTTTGTTCACCAGAAACACTCTATACGCTTTCTGACTTAAACATCAGAGAGGTTTTCACTGGAAAACCCCCGGTGGTCCTTTTCTGACGTGTTTGTATGTGCAGGTCGGGAAAAGTGCAAGGTTCAGGCGTTGTCATATTTTTGGGTGAAACAAAATAAATAAAAAAAAATCATACTGTTTGATAACTTATAGATCAAATTGCCTAATTCAAGTTGAATAATTCACCAATTAATAGGAAATTAGAAAAAAAATTGACATAGTTTAAAACGAGCTCTATCACACATATAATAATGCCAAAAATAGAAAGACATGTCACCTGAAGGGCATTTTCGAGAATGTTAGAAAGATGGGAAAGAGACTGAGCCACTGAGTCAAAACCTCTGAGCAAAATCATTGAATCCTCCTTCATTATCCTCCTCCGGTCCATTGCTACTAGATTCTACCAAAACAAACAAACAAATTAAATCCCCAAACCCCACATCAAAATTAGGGTTTTTGATTACGAACCAGCTCACAATTAAAATAGGGGTTTCTCACCATTTGTGCAGCCAACGATTGGTCGAGCAGCTTTTGATTCTCGAGAAGTGTGTCAACTCGGCTCCGAACTGCACTCCAAAATTGCTTATCAAAGGATGGGCTGAGCAATTTAGGAGACGAGGCCATCGTGGGATCCCTGTAAAAAAAAGGAAATTATTTGCAAAATCAGCTCGGGGACGTAGAGCTGGTTTGCGGCGGCGCGTGAGGGTAAGGAGAAGGAGAAGCCGTTGCCGGAGAGGATGGAGTGGGCGAGGATGAGGGCGAGTGATTCAATGTTAGATTAGACGAAGGAGAGCGGGAGGGATTAGACGAAGGAGAGCGGGAGGTCGGAGACCTCGCAACCGGCGGTGGAGAGATTGAGATCGGAGAGGGCTAGGGTTTTTGCGGAGGAGGAGGATGTGGCGTCTGATTTGAGAGTCTAGAGGATGGTGGAGTCATGTTTGAGCTCATAACCAAATTAATTGATATTTAATTAAGTGGTTTTTATTAAAGAAATAAATAAAAATAAAAAGAATTAAAAAAAGAAATAAAGAAAAAGAAAAAGAAAGAGAGGGGATGGATATGAACCGCCGATTAGACACGGATCAACGGTTGATACAAAGCAAGACGAGGATCGGTGACATGGCAGACTGTGGATTCTACGGCAGTTCTAATGGAACCGACGTTAAATCCAGCGAACTGAACTAATTAATGGCATTTCCTTAGAAACCGACGTTAATTAGTTCAGATTTAATGTCAGTTTTAGGACAACCGCCGTAAAATGTAGGATTCTACGGTGGTTTTAAGAGAACAGCCATAAAATTATAGATTTAACATCAGTTTTTCTAGAAAACCGCCGTAAAAATATATTTAACGGTGGTTTTCCAGAACCGCCGTAGATGAGGCGCTGTGGAATGCAGATTCTATGTAGTGAGGGGTGAATAAACATTTACACACTTGATCTCCAAGACACTTATCAATCTTGATAGTTGTTAACTTATGTTATCCGCACATTGGTTAAGTAAAGTATTTGTAGTGGAAGCTTTGAGTATTAACTTAGCAGCAAAAATAGATTATCAAATTCAAATTTCGAGTGTTTAACTTAAGCGAATTAAGAAGCATAAGGAAGAAAGCAATAAAGTAATAGCTGTCAAGTGCTGAAAATAAATGACATGCTATTTTTAGGATTTTGGAAGGTTTGCATAATCTTTCTACTGTTGGTGATTATCCCGGATAATCGAATCCACTAGATGTTTTTGGTTGAATGCTTCCAGAGATATCTTAACGTCTAGAAGAAGATTTCCCTTGGACACTAACAAATCCCAGTTGGTTAGATTTCATGTTATTAACTCGCTCCCCCTTGACTACAGAAAACTCTGAACTGTCTATTTTTGTGTTCACTTCTCTTTTGATTTACTGATCAATTGCTGTTTCTTCAATACTCTAGGATTTTCATAAGGTTGATGAGGGTGTTTTAGGGTTTTTTCTAAATGCCTTTGACTTGAGCCTCGAGGATTTATACTTTCTTTGATTATGGATTCGGGAATCTTCAATTTAAAAAAAATGCTTGTTGTATAATGAAATTGGTGATTCTTCAGGTCCAACAATGTAGAATTTATACTTGAAGTTTTAAATCTGACCATTTAGAGATTTAACCGCTTTAAATCTGGTGTCACTTTCGCCGCTGAGCGATCTCTGAAACCTCAATCCATGTATAACCTAAGATCTTTCGCTAAACATTGTATCAAAAATGTAAATGTGTAGATCTATGATTTTGAAAATAAGTATCAGTGGATGATGTTGTTTCAATGTTAACCAACACTGAAATCAACATAAACTAGAGTTTAACTAAAATATACAGCGGAAATTAAAACTCAAGAACACAACAATTTAAATTCAGTTCACAAGTAAAAGTACTTGTGAACTTGGGTGTACAAATTCGAAAACTATATTACTTTCTTTGTTCACGATTAATACAAAAAGATAAGAAGTAATATATGAAAACTAAAGTATCAAACATATGATACTAACAACTTGTCGCCTAGATGAAATATCTCCTTCGTTGGTCACGCAACTTCGAAGACCTTTTTGATCTCGGACAGTGGCTTTAAGTAGTTATCTTGCTTGCATTCTTCCTTGCTGTTTGTGTCGTGTGTACTCTTCAATCCCGTGCGTCTCAAAGCGTATGCAAGCCTTAGTCCTCTCTTGTTTTAAATAGACAATCCTAGAATCCTAAACTTGCTAAACAAGTAAAACAAATCCTAAACATAATCTATGAAACTAAATAAAGTCCTAAATACAATCTAGGAAACAATATCTAGAGTCCCAATTTATTTGTTGCCCAAGAAAGGCAAACAACCAAAATAGGAATTATTGCCAAGAATAAATTGCCAACAATCTCCCCCTTTTACCTTTCTGGACAAAATACTACGACGCAAAATAAGTTCAAACTAAAACACTAAGACTCCCCCTGAATTAGAACCCCCCCCCCCCCCCCCCACACCCCACCCCCCTTAAATAAAACAACATTATTTACCAACCCAACATCAAAACAAACATGAAAACAAACATTGTTTATTCAACCACCAAACAGAAAATGAGGAACTTATTGGCTTCGCACCCTCTTCGAACGACTAGGGGATATCGAAGTTCCTTCTCCTCGATCGTTTCTCTTCCTCAACAGCTTCTTCATTTTCTTCAACGCATTATTATGGGAACGGATCTTCTTCCTTCTCTTTTCACGAGCAAGATTTGCCAAAACCTCAGCAGCAGCAACATCATCAGCACTTGCCTCATCCTTATTAGCGTCGCCATCATCATCTCCACCTTTTTGGCCTGAAAGCAAAAGGGCCTCCATGAAGGAACCCCGAAGCGCCTGCAGTTGGGCAACTTGGTTGTCAATCAAAGCAACATGCGCACTAACAACCTGAGCTGAAATGCTGACCATGTTGGTACCAGTGTTGGGAATACCAGAACCGACACCACTAGCAATACTGTCCTGAAAGGACGCCTGCCAAGGGAGATCAATAACCCTTGCACCAGAAATATATTGGCCCCGTAAAGTAAACCATTCAGCTTCACCAGTAAGTACATCAGCAGGAGTAAGCGGAAAGCCTTGATTTTCAAGCACGCTAAAGATCAGGAAAGGAAAGCACAAGGAGGACGAAGGCTTGGTTGTGGCAAACTTAATAATTGTGTCGAACACATGCTACCCAAAGCTAAACTTGATTCCCCTCCCAAGCTTGTACAAGAACTGGGCCTGAGGCCGCGTAACACACGTAGTGTTCTTAGAGGGAACCCAGTTACAGATAGCCACTTTGTGTAGAACAGAGTAAAGAGAGGAAAGACGGGTGCTCGGCAGCTGCTCACGCCATGTATTCACCATACCCCCAGACAGAAACAAGATGACCTCATTCATGTCATCCATAGTAAAATCACCACGATATGGCTCAGTCCCCAAAAGCTCATCAATTAAATCAGGAGTAAAACTAAAAACCCTTCCACGCACAAAGACTTTTCCATAATTCACAGAATTGAGATCAACAATGGAAGGCACTAAATTCGCATAAAACTCCATGACTATATTGCGGACAAAAGGCATAGTGGTGGGGACAGTGGAGTACATACCTTTATAATGAAAGAAAGCGATCAAATTTTGCTTCTCAAAAACCTCAACAGGAACTCGGTGCTCAGCAAGTAAGCCCCGGGATTAGTACTCGAAAAACATCTCCTCGGCTTCGGAAGTCAAGAATCTCTCGGAAAATAGCTCCATGTCTTCAATCTTAATTGACCGAGAGGGAGTGCCAGCAGAGGAACGGGATTGAGCAGAGGTATCAGATGGTATCAATTTGTGATCAGGAGAAGCAGCAACACCAAAGGCAGAACTGGAGGATGATACAAACTGGGTTTGAGGAGATGTTGGTTTTGGGGAATCAACATGAGAACCAATATTGACCTTCATGCAGCTTTGGATCTCCTCCTTTCGTCTTTCACCGCAGACACGAAATCTCGGATGGGGATATCATACGAAGAATCAGGGGAGTTCTCAAACAGATCAGGATCAAACTCGGGCTGAGCCTCTCGAACAGGAGATGGAGGGAGAGTAGCAGCAACCGGCCTCGAGGAACTTGACACCTCTGCAGTGAAAAAATCCAGAATTGTATAAGGAGGATATGAGTACTCAGTTTTAGTAGACCCCGGTGAGACTTTGATGGACGCTGGAGGATTTTTCTTGTCAGCCAGCTTCAGACTTTGCTTTCGGCGAGGTGTTGTCTTCTTTGATAGGCGAGGAGCAGGAGAGGTCACCGGCGCAGCAACTGGGGCGGCAAGCACATACTATGCATCATCAGAGTCCGTTATCATAGTGACGTCCTCGACAAGATTCATTTACTCGATTGGCACATTGCGCCTAGGGCCTGCCTGACTCTTCTGCACTGCAGGCGGCACCACACCTGGAGGGATATTGCGCAGCCTCCGCGATCTCTTCAAAGTTGGGTTCCCAACCCAGCCAAAAGTGGCGGCGACGAATGGAAAATTAGGGGGATTATCAACGTCGATTTTGTTTCCCAGTTGCCCTGGAAACACCTGTGCTTCTGGGGCGGCGTTGAGCGGCGTAGGAATAGGTACAACATCTTGAGACTCGTGCGGCGGCGAGAGAATCGGAGATGTTGTAATCGGTGGTGGGTTTGAAGGAGAACCACGACGTACTTCAGCACGAATGTCCATGCCACCAATTTTAGGAAAATTCACAGGGACATGCTCGCCAGAATGGCGCACGCCTGCTGGTAACTCAGGAACGTTTGGCAAAGAAGAAGGGTTCGACATCCTGTAGTTGTTCAATAACACACGAGAGCAAACACAAAATCAAAAAAGATGGTGAAGTATTGGAGAGATAGAGAATTTAATTGCAGATAGGATATAAGAAAGTGGGGTGAACGGTAAGAAAAACAGATATTTAAGCACGCCAAAAAAATGACCGTTGCCAAGGTGAGAGAAAGGTGAAAAATAAAAGGAAATAACCCTACTTTACCCACCAGCGGATTTGAGGCCTAAAATAGATTTTGTTTCCTTCATAAAACAAACACCACTCCCTCTTAATGTAGGATACATGATCCCAATCTACTCATCCATTATATCAAAATTTTAAAAATAAAATTGCACGATTCCACTACAAAATTAGCCGAAAAATAGAGTTGAATTTATTAAACCATCACCACAGTAGAATTAATCTTTTGCAAGACAAAATTTCACTCTCCGTATTAACCCCTTTACTACCTGTCCAACCATCCGATTACAACTCCAATGAAACACTTGGTTATCAAGATCTAAAACAAGATTAAGAGAATTCAGGAAAGACACAGGCGTAAGCAATAGAACACACAACAATTAGGCAACTTCACAAAGTATGAATGTCCTAATTGATGCCTAGAAATCTTGACCTAAAAAGGTTAAAAATACAATTTATGGTTTTAGTGACTTGATCAGTGTTGCTTTTCATGACTGATGATATTATAACCAACATTACTTTAGGTGAAGTAAACGAAAACAGACCCCTTAACCCAAGTTAATGGCTACGTCAAAATCTCTCAATGAGGTGAAATTTAAAGATCAGATCCTTTTGTAATCCAAATTTTCATCATCCTTTTATAAATTTGAAGAGAAATAGCCTATCTTCAGCAATTGCTATTAACACCTCTTGTTTTTGGACCTGGGAGAAAACCAGTTTCTGCGGGAAAGCTTCACAATCACCTAATTGAAGAGGTTAGTCTTTTTGCCATCATTTTTATTACAACACATGACCTTATTGCACTTTCAACCAGACTCAATGCATTTAGATTATGTATGAAAAAGAAAATAAAAATGCATGCAAAAGTATACAGATGTTGTGACTGATGTCAGTTTAGGGTGTCACAACATCAAAACCAATATTGACATAAACAATGCAAATCCCGAGATCTCTTCTCAAACAAGAGAAGGTCTCTAAACCTAATGCCTTTGTGAAGATGTCATCAAGCTGATTGTCTGTTCCTATATGCTCAAGGCTAACTATCTTCCTCTCAACCATGTCTCGAATAAAGTGGTACCTTATGTCAATGTGTTTTATATGAGAGTGCTGTACTGGATTTTTTGAGATATCAATGGAACTGGAATTATCACAAAGCACCGTCAATATTCTACTGTGTAGACCGTAGTCCTCAATTTTTTGGTTCATCCACAACAATTGTGTACAAGCACTTCCAGCTGTAATATACTCGTCTTCAGCTGTAGAAAGAGAAATACAATTTTGTTTTTTGCTATACCATGATATTAGATTATTACCCAAGAAAAAATAACCCCCTGTAGTAATCTTTCTATCCACAACATCCCCAGCCCAGTCCGAATCAGTATACCCCACAGGTTCAGTACAAGTTTCTTTAGAACACCACACACCTAATTCAGTTGTACCATCAATATATCTTATAATTCTTTTAACAACTTTTAAGTGTGACTCTTTTGGATTTGATTGATATCTAACACATAGACACACGCTATACATAATATTTGGCCTACTTGCTATCAAATACAAAAGACTCCCTATCATGCTTCTGTACATGGTGTTATCAAAACCATTACCATCATCGTCTCTTGACAGTTTCAAAGTTTTGCCCAGTGGTGTTTTCTTATGCGTTTCACTTTCCAACCCAAGTTTCTTAACTAAATTCTTAGCATACTTGGACTGAGAAAGGAAAATACCATCATCCAGCTATTTGATTTGCAAACCAAGAAAGTAAGAGAGATTACCTTCCATTCTCATCTCGAATGTGTCGTAAATTCGAGTTATGAACTCCTTTACCATCTGCTCATTAGTAGATCCAAAAATAATATCATCTACAAAAACTTGGACAATCATAATGTGCTTATTTGATCTAAGGAGAAATAAGGTTTTGTCAACTTCCCCTCGTCTAAAATTTAAATAGAGCAAGTGTTGAGTCAACCTTTTATACCAAGCTCTAGGAGCTTGTTTTAAACCATATAAAGCTTTTTTCAATTTTAAAACAAAGTTTGGTTTGTGGGGATTTACAAACCCTTTGGGTTGCTCTACATACACTTCTTCACTTAAGACTCCATTTAGAAAAATACTCTTTATGTCCATTTGATGTAGAAGTATTTTCATATGACAAGCAATAGCAAGTAAAAGTCTTACCGACTCAATGAGAGCAACAGGGGCAAATGTCTCATCAAAGTCGATGCCTTCAATTTGAGTATACCCTTCTGCAACCAAACGAGCTTTATTCCTCACAATGTTGCCTGCCTCATATGTTTTGTTCTTGAAGATCCACTTTGTTCCAGTCACGTGAGAGTTTTATGGATGAGGAACTAAATCCCAAACACTGTTCTTGAAAAATTGATCCAATTCCTCTTGCATTGCTTTTATCCAGAATTAATCCTTGAGAGCATCATCCACACGCTTGGTCTTTGTCTTGGAAAGGTACAAAGACTTTCAAAATTTAGAACAGTTAGTAGACAAAAAAACACACCTAAACATTTCTTTGAAGTTTATCTGACGCTTTCTTGCACTCCTTTCATTTAAGTCTCGGATGATTTGGCCCGTGGGATGGTTCCTCTGAATTCTTGATGGTATATCTCTGTGGTGTAAGTCAATGGGGTCAACTGGATCTTCCTATTCTGGTTCAGAATCTGATTCTGCGGCAGCTTGAGTTGATGTTGGGTTTGATGTTGTGTTTCCAGAATCAACACCGATACCAACATCACTAGGTTCTCTGGTTTCAGTACTCGCGTCTTCTTTTTCAATACTTTCACTATCATCTACAACAACCATGACATTATCTTGAGGATTTTGATCATAGACCAAATCATTATCCTCGGTAGGTTTAACTCCACTTTTCAAATCGTCGAACTTGACATTAACTGACTCAAACATACTACGTGTCGTGAGATTAAATAGCCTATATGCTTGACTATTTTGGGAATATCCCATGAAGATTTATTTTTCACTTTTTGAGTCCAGTTTAGCAAGATGGTTTCAATCATTGAGCACATAACAAATACATCCAAAAACATGAAAATAGCTTAAGCTCGGTTTTTTACCCAACAATTAATGGTCTAAAGTATACCCTATTTTTAATATGACATGTAGTATTCATAGCTTCATCCCAAAAACATTTTTTATTGTCATTAGAAATGAGCATAGTTCTAGTCATCTCAGCACGGATCTATTTATACGTTCAGCTATGCCATTTCGTTGGGGAGTGATTGGTGATGAAAACTCGTGACTCAATACATCCGTTGAACAGTATTTTGAAAAATATGCATTCTCAAATTATTTTCCATGATCAGTTCTAATCTTACCAATATTCACACCAAATCTCACACACAACCTCTTTGCAAGAAAGTCTCGGATTTTTATTTTAAAAACTCTACCCAAGTAAAACGGAAAAAATCATCAACAATGACTAGAACATACCTTTTACCACCAAGGCTCACAACCTCAAGTGGTCTCATAAGGTCCATATGAAGGAGTTCGAAAGAACATGAGGTAGTGAGACTCTGTACTATTGGATGTGGTACCCTGACCTGCTTTCATTTCTGGCATGCCTCACAAACAGGGATGATCTTGGTGTTGAGCTTAGGAAGCCCATTCACAAATTCTTCTTTGGCTAACATGTCCATCATCTTGTAGTTGACATGCCCGAGTTTTTGATGCCACACCTCAGCATCACTCAATTGAGACAATTTGCAAAGAGTATCGCTATTGATTTGATAACAGTTATCTGAAGTCCCCTAACCAGTGAGAATGAAAGCTCCATTCTCCTCATAGATTTCACATTTTTCATGATTGAATTTGACACTGAAACCACCGTCGCAGAGTTGACTTATGCTTATCAAGTTTGCAGCAAGTCCTTCTACCAATAATACATTTTCCAGCTTTAAAATGCCTGGAACATGAAGAGTTCCTTGCCCAATGATTTGGTCATTTGAACCTCCACCATATTTTACTTTTCCACCTCGAAATATGACAATATTGGAAAGTAGGTCTTCTGATCTGGTCATGTGCTTGGAGCATCCACTGTCGAAGTACCAGGCTCCAAGGACGTGGGATTTCAGGGAGGTACAAATCATATTGCACTCGATATCATTTTTCTTGACCTAAACCTGTTTGAACCTGGTATTGTTTTTGGTGTTGGTTTTAAGGAAACCAACAATGGGTTCAGTAGACACCCTGGTTCTCTGGTAATGTCTTCTTTCTCCAACAATCTTCCAGCAGAAAGGTCGAATGTGACCTGGTTCACCACAGTGATGACACACAAATTGTCTTCTTTTCTTCTTGTGGCGTTTCACCGATTTCTGTTCTTTGTTTGATGCTAGTGTTGGTTGATTTGGTTTGTAGACAACTCCATGTTTTGAAGTTTCTGGGAAACTCATATCCAGGATTTCGTCGAGTTTTGCCTTCCCCTTGTTGAGTTTAGTAATGGTTTCTTGAACCTTCTTTAGCTCAATTTTCACTAGTTCTAGCTCGACATCTTTTTTGGTGAGCGACGACTCCAATCGGACAATTATATCAAGTTGGTCATTCTTTTTCTTGGTTATCTTGTCCACCTCTTTCATAAGATCATTGACCCTGAGTACCTGTTTTCCCCAACAGACAAACAGTTGCTTATGTCCAATACTCACCTTCTTGTATTCTTCAAGGTATTCATTAGTCTGCATTCAGGCACACGATGTTGGTTTCAATGTTAACAACATGGATATCGTCGTCCCACACAACATTAGTAAATAAGGATGGAACAAGTTCAGGTGAGTCGGAATTGTTGACATCCTCGGTGTCCCCAACCCTTACATTCACAACATTGTACTTCACTGAGTGGTTTTGGGGAGCTGGATGCACTGGACACCGAAGGCGAAGACTGGGATCTTGAGAGAGTGCGCCCAGAGAACTTTGGTGTAGGCACCTGTGGCTTGGTCTTTGTACTTGATCCTCCAATGTTGTTCTTCTTCTTCTTCAGGAAGTTATTAAAACTTTGGGTCACATAGGATACTTCTTCTTCCTCAAGAGTGGTGGATTCCATCTTTTTCAGAACCCCTTTCAAATCAAAATCCTCATCATCTACATCATTTTCGGAGTTAACACCGGAGGAGAGAGCAACATTCTTCTCTTTTGAGTTGTAACCAAGGTGTTTCATCTCAAATGTCTTGAGAGAGCCAACTAAAGCGTTGAACTCTATGTCATCAGTGTCTTTGGATTCTTCTATGACAACCACCTTAATGCTAAATTTCTTTGTAATGGATCTCGGTAGTTTTCCCACAAGACGTGAGTTTGTTACTACTTCAACAAGCTCTCCGCACTCGTTTGCAATATCTGAGAGTCTCATGGCGTATGGACTCCTTTTCATCCATCCTCATTACCTCGAAGGTAGATGTCAGCATTCTCAGTCTTGATCTCTTCACGCTTTGGGTCCCTTCACACACCTTTTGGAGTGCGTCCCATGCATCCTTTGCTGATTCACAGTTCTTGATAACTCTGTAGTAGCTTCAGTCAACATACCCACACAGGTTGTTGATGCATTTGGAATTCCAGTTTGCAGCAGCTACTTCCTTAGGAGTCCAATATATTTCTTTCTTGTCGACGGTATCACCTTCACCATCAGTGACACGTGGCTTTTTCCATCCAACCAGAATGGTTTTCCATGCACGTTCGTCGATGTTCTTTATATGCCACCGCATCCTCTGTTTCCAGAGAGAGTAGTTCTCCCCATTGAGGATAGGCCTTGGGCTGCCTTGAGCATCAATAGCACCTAAACAAATAAGGATCAGTACTTAGTAAGTTAAGTAACCCACTCTGATACCAATTATAAATTTGTAGGTCTATGGTTTTGAAAATAAGTATCAGTAGATGATATTGTTTTCAATGTTAACCAACACTGAAATCAACATCAACCAGAGTTTAACTAAAATATGCAGCGGAAATTAAAATTCAAGAACACAACAATTTAAATTAAGCTTACAAGTAAAAGTACTTGTGAACTTGGGTGTACAAACCCGAAAATTATATTACTTTCTTTGTTCACGATCAATACAAAAAGATAAGAAGTAATATATGAAAATTAAAGTATCAAACATATGATACTAAATACTTGTCGCCTAGATGAAAGATCTCCTTCGTTGGTCACGCAATTTCAAAGACCTTCTTGATCTCGGACAGTGGCTTCATGTAGTTATCTTGCTTGCGTTCTTCCTTGCTGTTTGCGTCGCGTGTACTCTTCAATCTCGTGCGTCTCAAAGTGTATGCAAGCCTTAGTCTTCTCTTATCTTAAATAAACAATTCTAAAATTCTAAATTTGGTAAACAAGTGAAACAAATCCTAATATAATGTAGAAAACTAAATAAAGTCCTAAATACAATTTAGGAAACAAAATTTAAAATCCTAATTTATTTTGTGTACAACAAAAACAAATAACTAAAATATGAATTATTGTCAAAAATAAATTAACAAAAAAAAACTTATGAATTGACATATCTAATTTGATAGTTCCAAACTGCAACGGGTTAATTAAGTGTCTTAGAAGTGCAATTAAGACTTGGCCTGTATCATTAGACTAAAGTGCAATACACATGACATATACATTTATAGTTAAAACAATTGACACAAACTGAGCGTACGGTACATAATGATAACGGCATATGATGATGATATAAATATATAATTAAGGCATTATTTATAGCTTAATCGTAATAAGTAAATAATTAATGGTCAATAATAAAGAAATGAATGGAGGGTTTTTGGCATGCATGATTGCGTTCTCTGAAAAGCCACGAAGTTGAACAGAGGGACGTGGTCTTGTTTGAGACATTCCGTTTTACAGGCATGTGCCCCCCACCCTCCATGCAACATTTTACAGTTGACTCGACTCTTATCTGTCCCTCAACAAGGTACATCCTATAAAACCAATTCTATATAGTGTTTAAAGTAATAATATGACGTGGTCATTTAGCATAATATATATTAAAACCCGACCAAACAACAAGTTCGAGGGTAAATTCAACAATGAATTAGAGTGCATCTTGCATTGGGAAACTATAGTCTGGAAAGTAATGTAATTTTATATGTTACGTAATATTTCTAGTAGTTTTATCTATTGAACTTATATATTCTGATAATAAATGTACCTATATATTAATATACATATATTATCTATCTATATATATATATATATTAAAGTAGAGGTCTGGAGATAGAAAAATATATGACTGGAATGCCACGTATGATTATTTTCGTTTTTTAGTTATGTAGGAATTTTATTAACATAATTATGATAGATACCTTATTTAATATTATTATGATTTGGTTTCTTTTTTTAATTAAAAAGCCACCTTGGATTAGTTTCCTATTTTAATTATGTAGGAATCTTCTTAACATAATTAGAATAGATACTCTTTTTTTTTAGTTATGTAGGAATTTTATTAACATAATTATGATAGATACCTTATTTAATATTATTATGATTTGGTTTCTTTTTTTAATTAAAAAGACACCTAGGATTAGTTTCCTATTTTAATTATATAGAAATTTTCTTAACATAATTAGAATAGATACTCTAATTAATATTAAAATAATAAAAATTAATATTAAATATGTCATACTTAATTTCAATTGAAATTCAAAATTAAATTTATTCTGTTAGGTATGCATTTATATTTTACATACTAACCCCTTCAACATCATTTTAATATTTATATTTTATTAATACTTACACTATCATTTGCTCATTGTGCGGAGAAAAAAATTATCTTCACATGAAATTGTAGACCTACAATCCATGCTAGACAGTGAAAACAATAAAAAAAAACCATGTAAGAGAGAAAAAAAGTCACATAG
>BMAC01000664.1:0-64053 GCA_014905375.1 Phtheirospermum japonicum
GGATAAGCTTGATGGATAGGGTATAGGGGCATCAGGAATATTCTTTGCAAAATTGGGGAGGGTAGAATCGGGAAGAGGAAGAATACTTGTAATAGAAACCACCTCCACCTCGGATGGCGGGACAATCTCATCAACAACCACCCCACACTTATCAAGGATCGTGACCGTAAGGGGATGCGAAGGTTAGCTTGGCAATACTTCGTCCTCATTAGCTTCAATTAGCACGGTCATATCACTCTCTAATTGCCCAAATGTCGTGTGTATTTTGTTGGCCGCAGCTTCAAGAGCATTGAATCTAGCATTTAACGAAGCTGCCTTATCGGACAAAGATTGCAATTGTTTCAAAATAGCCAAGAGGGTCAGATCGGAGGGTGAAATAGGAGCATCGACCAGAATATCGAGGATGGGGAGGGCATTTTGGGCATTGGAGCTCACACCACCAAATAACTCATATGGGTTGGGATTATGAGCACTATTGGGGGTACCAATCGGGGTATAATCAAAATTATAATCATGAGGGCTTCCACACGGGCCGAGATTCAAAATTGACCACCAACATTCTCATTCGGACTAGAAAAGCCTCCATTAGACATTGGGGAATTGATTGGGGGCATCATAACCAATATATGAATCGTTATTCGGAGTGTGCATATTCGGAAAGTGATTAGAAGCATCATATCACCCATATGGACCATTCGTATTCGAGAAGTCATTATACCCAACATGGTTTGCACCATGCCCTCCCATGTTGGGTTGCCAATAGCCGAATCCACCATTGGCAACGTTGTTTGCACCATGCCCTCTCACGTTGCCAAAACCATTATACATCCCACTCCCATCATGGTTTTCACCATGCCCTCCCATGTTGGGAATGTATCCACCATAGCTACAATTACCTTGAATACTTAACAAAAAACGTCAAATAACAAAGGAAGCTAAAAACACAATGAAACTTCAAGAAAATCGAAAGCCTTAATCAAGACGATTTACAACAACGCCATTTTGAAGTATAGTTTTTAGTGGTTTTAGAAATAAAGGTTCATTTGGCTTGATATTATCGGAAATTGATTCAATTGACGAATCAAAGTGTTTGTAGGTTGAAGAAACAAAAAAAAAAAGAAAATAAAGCAATTAAACTAACTAAACTACACTAGGAAGTGAAATTGCAAGTTGGTCGGATGCCTCGGTCGTGTGCCTCAATTGAAAATGCAATCAACAATGAAAATTAAGCAAAAACAAGCAATGTTTCATCAAGTACAACTAGACTAGCTTAGAGTACAACCATGCTTGCATGAACATAAAATCTAGAAAAATGCAAATTGTCAAAAATTAAAAACATCAATAGAAAGATCATGAAAATTTGACGTCAAAGTTTAAAATATTACGAAAAATAACAAGCAACAAGAAGTAGTTCTAGGATTTAGCATGAAACAATGCATGAAAATAAAAATCAAAATAAAGCACATGAAATACTCAAAATAAAAAACGATCAAGAACTCGATCTATGATCTAGACGTGTCACTCATCTAGATTCCATGGACGATTCACAAGATCTAACAATAAATCAAAGAGCTAAGGCAAAAAGCATAAAATGAAGAACATGCATGAAATTGAAGAACAAAGCATGAAATAAAAGAAAGCTTACTTGGATTAAAAAGAGAATCACAAAGCTTGAATAAAATTACAGTGAAAATAAGATCCAAGGGAGTACTTGAATTCTTCTTAGGCTTACGAACCCAAGGAAAGGCTTGAAAATTAAATCTAGAGAGAGAAAATTATCCCAAACTCAAGCTTGGGTCGGGAGGAGGTCTTTTTGTGTTTTAAAAAAATGAGAGAAGCCTCCTATTTATACTAGGTTTAATTGGGATTAAATGGGCCAAACTAGCCTTAGAGGCTTGAAAATTTTGGGTTTGACCAAGGCTTGACCCGAAATTGCATCTTGGCTTGAGGTTTTGCACGACATTGGGCAAGCTTGGGCGTTGAAATGGGCTTGGAGCAGGGCACCACTCTAGGAAAGTCTGGGCAAAAATTTACGCACCGAACTGGGCGCTGCATGGCAAGGGTGGGCGGCAGTTTAGTCACTGCTGGGTGCCAGTTTAGGCACGGATCTAGGCGCCAGTTTGCTGCCTAGAGTGCTGCTGGGCGCCAATTTAGGCACGGATTTAGGCTCCAGTTTGCTGCCTAGGTTGTTGCCTAGGGGTGCTGCTGGGCGCCAGTTTAGGCGCGAATTTAGGCAAGGCTAGGCCACCATTCCAGAATATTTTGCCATTTTGGAGCTTGCTCTTGGCACCAATTTAGGCATTCAAATAGGCAAGGCTATGCTTGAGTTTTTGCCTCCATGCCTTAGCTTGAATTCAAATAATTAATCCACTTATTAAATGAGAATTTTAAATATCAAAACCCAATAATTACACCAAACCTCCAATTAATTGAAAACATTTAACCTAATTAAATATAAAATTAACAAGACATGTGAAAAATAACAAAACAAGAAAAACCACATAATAACTTAAAAATTTATTAAAAACTACTAAAATCAACATAAAACTCTAATTAAAAATAGAAGAAAAACACCACAATTACATGCAAAATATCAATGCACTCAAGGAGTTAAATCAAGTATTATTTCAATAGAAACCGAAAATTGTTACTTATATATGTAATTAAACATTTACACTTATATATGTAATTAAACATTTACAGTATTGAAACAAAAATTCAGCATACATAAGCCAATCTTATATTACATCCAACATGAAAAACTTGAAGATATTTTATGAATGGAAACACACAGAGTCGGTTTACAAAGAATAAGGATGTCGAAATGAAAATATCAAAATTATTGTATAACAACTTGACCATGAAACAATTGGACACAAAATTTAAACACGAGCAGAGCACTGAGTTAGTAATACTAATTACTAAAATACCCATAATTAAGATTTTCTTGCATTCAAAAGATAGTACATTGATAATAAAGACCTGCAGGTGAATTGGTTTTTATGATTTTGTCCAAGAAAGAACAGTAACTTACCATTTTTCAAAAAAATGACACAAATTGAGGGGGAACTTTACTTACGTATTAATATGTGTCTTGATATATAATTCCTTTTTGTATGCCTTTAGATCTAAAAGATAAACCACATTCTCCCGAAGACATATTACTAGTAGCACCTAGTGGTCACTACACCTTTTCATAAGCACAAAGATTAATTACCTTTATAAATATAATAATTTTAAAGGATTAAAGGAAATAAGAACAAAAAATAGTGTCTATTACTAGTCTAGGTATGGTGCTAGAATGAATGTCCTGTTAGACATTGCATCAAAGGCAACTAAGAACGACGTCACAATATTAGAGTCACTCAAAATATTTTATTTTGAGATCTCCGCTGGACAAATACATAAAATGGAGTTGGTGCAATAATTCTCAGACAACCCACTAAGATACCTGTAAATAATTAGTAGACATTCAGAACTAAATAAATTTAAGCTAAATATTAAATTAATGATAATAAAAAAGACAACTCTTACTGCATAATACTTGCACAACAACAACACTAAGCCACTCCATTTTAAACATGCTCCGAATATCTTCTATTAACACATGAATTTTTTTTTCTTTCATGATGGAAGACGGTGCGCTCTAGGTCCAATGAGATGTAGTCCACATACAAAAGCTAACTAAGCTGACAGGCCACTGCAAAAGCTACTTAAAACTTCACCCAAGTACTTAAATTCTCGATGAGCTGTCACTGGTAGAGGAAGTTGTGCTGCACCCTCAAAAACTTCATCCTTTGAAACCTTCACATGATCGGGTGATAACTTCTGAGGATGCAATGTTGCATCTTTATTGGTTGAACAACTTTTATATCTCCAAGAATTGACAGGGCCACACGGTACTGATTCAGAATCTATTACTCAAAGTAATTACTAAAGTTAATGGTCTAAGCTAGTTATTGGAATAATATGATTAAAAAGATAATAGCACTCAAGTTGAAATAAAACCATATTAACTAATTTTTTCCTCAACCATAGGAAATGGAGTCTCACTAACCGAGTGGCAACTACTGCGTGGATCACCTAGCAAATACAAGTGTGGAGGCGTGTTGAAGTCAGCCCCCTCATCAATTTTTGATGGCACATGGTGGTTTGTCGACGGAGTCTGCAAACCTTGGTTCTTCACTTGCTCACATAAAATATTGAATTGAGCTTGTAGAGCATCAAACTTGCTTTGCATCCATTGCGTGATTTCTTATGTCAGAACCTCCCTAACCTCGTCAATTGAAACCACTCCACTCGATATCCTACTACTCTAACTCAGTTGACAAAACAGACCTCGAATTCACGTGGCTACCTACACCTCACACCGGACCCGGGTGATCCTTCTTCTCAAGAGATGAATTCAAGATGTCATTATGCCTTTGCGGTACAAACGTCCCTTGACTCACTTCTTGAGCCGTCTCTACTTGTTTCAATAAATAATAAACATAATTTAATACACTTTTCCCCGATATTAAGCACGTACTTCCAAAAATTTTTTGTTAAAAAAAATAATTACAATTTTATCAACCACCTCCTTCGTTCGCTCGTTTGAGATATCATAATTTCCCTTTTCGTCTTTCTTAATTCTTGCTCGAACCCAATAAAAGATACGATCATCTTCTCCAATACTTGAGCTGAGTGCATCAAATGAAGACGAAGACAAAAGAGGGTCTGATACTACTCACTTTGCTTTCGCTCGAGCATATCCACCGGGTCCAAGAAAGTGTGGATGCTCGTTGTGAGACTGGCTCTCCAAAGCTTTCCTACTTTTTTCCTTGAATTATTCAGATTGATGATCAAATACAAATTTCTTCTACTGCTCTTCTGTAATGGAAGGATATAAGTGGGATGGATGATCCTATTTTAGATGTTTCTTCTTGATTAAGTCACGCACTAACCTCGTCCTGAAAGTAGTCCACATCACTCTGCAACCTTTAGAAAGTGCTTCTTCTTTTCATCATCACCATCAATATTGAACTCTTTCTAAATAAATAAGAAACACACATATTGACACATGTTTTCATTGATAGATAATTAACTATAAAAAGAAGATTATTGTAGACCTGCAAATCCTCCCAAACCACATCCTTAATGACACTCTCCACGTGTTTTCACTCGTCAATGTTAATATTTACATGTGACCTCACCAAAGACCCTAGGTAATTTCTGAAATTGGCAGCATATTTTCCGATAGGTTTATTTTTATCATCAAATTCGATATGCTTTTGCTTAGTAGGCTTATTTTTCTTTTTTTATACATGTTGTTGATCCTCTTATTCTTCTTTTCCTAGAATATTGTTCGCATTGCATGCTCAAAGAATCAGTCATGACTCTGTTACATTAGTGGATAAAATTATAAAATTAAATTACCACTACTACAAAACCAAACCCCTGTCTTAATTCCCCAAACCCATCAGTTTAGCAAAAATTCCATAATTTGAAATTGAAGATATCATCTGATGGATGCACCAATCTAATTCACAGTGAATACACACAAATAAATTAACTCAAGACCTAAAAAATAATAACCAAAGTCTTAGTAAGACAGATTTAAGGTTAGACGACACTACCAGAAATTCTCGTAGTTGCTGTTGCGAAAGATGGTCCACGACAAACAATAGGCAGCGAAGAAAGAAGTAGGATTTCAGAATTTGAGAATTCTTGCACAATTTTTAGCTCAGTGAACAACCGACCTCAGTGAAATCGTTTCAAATGAAAATAGTTGGACAAATCCGACCTCAGTGAAATTTTTTTGAATTCCTAGCAAAATACCCAATCTAGCGCGATTTGGAGTGAAAATCAAAAAAATTAGATTTCTGAATTATTCCAAAATATTTTATACAATATTTCGTGTCTCATGGGAAAATATACCATTAACATGTGGTCGAATAATAGATTATATGCATCGGTTGTATACAAATAACCGATGACCATATATTTTATTGGACAGTTAAACATTGGTTGTAAGGAATAACCAAAACCTTTAATTGTAAATAAGACTTTAAAAAATTCGCTTGCGTTTTGGGATGCCCAGTTCCACATAATTCAAAAATATTTTGGAAACGTCGTGGAGGTAAACAACTGAGTTCACTGTGGGAAGAGGAAAATGCAGTTGTGATGATGATGTTGTTACTAGGACATCATGGATCGACCTCAATCTTGGGAGGAGATATATAAGTTGTCCAAAATTTCGTGTAAGAGTTCTGATTTGAAACCCTAATGATTGAATTTCTTTTCAATTTTAGAAATTGGGTCTAATAATGATTTGGAGGTTTGGGGGTTTGTATCAGATTTTAACACAGGGTGGATTGAATTTAGTTAATTACATCATTATTGTTGAGATTTTGTGGGATTGTGGTTTGGGGCTTTTTAGGCTTTAGGAATCTATTTTTCTTTTGGGTAAGATTTCGTGCAAGTGTTTGATTTGAAACCCTATTTCTTGAATTTCTGTTCAATTTTTGAGAGATTGGGGCAGACAATGATTTGGGGGTTCGCGGGTTTCGGGGATTTGGGGATTTTATAGGAAATTTAATGAATTAATGTGTTTCTTTGCATTAATTTGATTCTAGTAAATTGAATGTAGGAGCTTGGAGGTTGCAAGTTTTTCAAATGGCTTGAGGGCCCACTATGCTCAAGAGCTAGTCAAATTATTCCCTGACTTTTAAGATGAGAAAAAAAATTTGAAGCTGAAGTTCAAGTGTTCGAGGCTGATGTTAAGGGACTTGAGTTAGATGTTAATTAGCATGAAATAAGCCTGAAAACACTTGCAACTGAAAATTATAAGCTTGAAGAATATGCGAAGAAGAACCGAAATCGTGAACGTTGATTTTGCACGACGCTTTTGATTTCTTGGTTTATTATCTAGATCAAGAACAATTGACCCAGTGGTTAGTGTATGCAGATTATTGCTTTTGGGAATCAATAGATTGACGTGAGCAGTTTTGAAGATCATTTTCTTTCGTTGTTCTGTTGTCGTAGCTGCTTGTTGGCTTATGTGAAGTTGACACTTTCTTTATATGTACATTTTCTTATGGAATGAATAGGAAAATATGGTGGTTTTAAGGTTCAAGATATGGATTCTTTTAAAAGAAATATTAATGATGCGTGCTCTAATTATATATATAAAAATTTGTGTTGCATGTGAAAGATATTGATGATATATTTATCTATATATATTATAAGTATTTTTTTTATATTAGAAGTGACAATCGCTAAATGTATTAATTGTTGTTGCGTGTTGTATTAAATTACCATGATATTTTATTCATATATTTCACATGTCATTCAAAATTATTTATTGATATTTATGTGTTGAGATTTGGGATATGAGAATAAAATGTAATAATAAATGGATTAAAATTTATATTTGGTAAATAAATAAAAATTAGAGGATTTGAAAAAATATTGAGAAATATTGGACATACTAAAAAATTGGAAATTATTATGCTCTTAGACTGATCTCACATTTTGAGTGAATAATGACGAATTCTGGACATTTAGGGCCAAAGTCATAATTTTAGAAAGTTTAGGGGCTAATTTGCAAATTCTTAAAATTCTTTGAAACTAAACTGAAAATTTCATTTTAGGTACTTTTTTAAACTCTTATGAACCTACTTGACTCATGTTTAAAATTTCATAAATATTCGAGTTCAAAATCGAGAGTTATCGCCTAAAGGGTAAAAATATAATTTTGGGAGAGTTGAGGGTCAAAATGCAAGTTTTAGAAAACTTGCTAATATTCTCTTAAAATATAAGAATCTCCAGTTTATCTAGTTCTATTATAGACTCATGTCGAGCTCCAATAATCTTTTTTGACTTGTGAAAATGTCAAATTTAAATTATTCACTAAAACTAATTTGTACAAACTTTGGGGTCAAACTATAAGTTTGAAAACAAATAAATAACAAAACTTGTGACCGTCATAGAACTAATTTGTTGTGAATTACGTAGTGCACATATAGAACCTGTGTACATGATAAAACTAAATAACTTTAGATCCTGTCGACATGATTTCGACATCATAATTTCTCTCATGAGGTCCCAAAAGAAAAGATGTATATGCATGATCCATAATAATAAAAACATTCATAAAAATAGTAGTTCAACACCAGAGGATCATCTTCATTCTATAAGCATGTTCTTAAACAATATAATTATAAATAAAAACATACTAATAACTACCGGTCTTGGATGACTTGTTATATCCACACAGAAAAAACCAAAGATGTGACATTCTGAAGCTTAAGGTGGATGGTTGAATTGAGTGGCAATAATAAGTCTTCAATCATCTCCTTGCAACCAATAAAGAAATGACGACCATCTACATGCTCTATTACATCAAAAACCTGATTCGAGCTTTTGTGCACCTACTTTATAAAAATTTATCAAATTTTTAAAAGCTCGCTAGTAAGAGAACGAGATCGCGTGTAGGTTGATAAGCTGACTCAAATCGTCTCTCAAGGTAAACTAGATTCGGAAGTATTTCTTGTGTTTGTCGTTCACGAATAAGAAATAAAAATAAAAACCTAATCTAAACACATAAAATCAAGAGTTTAATTTAAACGAAGAACAATAAAATCAAAGGGTTTTGAGAAGTTTAGGAAAACAAGGGTTTTAGAGCTTTGATTCGTCTCCACGATCTCTTGGGAAATCCCAATTGATGGTTCACAACGAATCTAGTCTCTAGACCCATTAGATCTAGCTAACAATCATCATAATTCTCAACATCGTAAACCCATAATCATCATCAACAATTTCAACATCACAATCTTAAAATATCCAAGAACACAATTCATAATGGGGGGTTTGTTTGTTGGAATTTTAATTATTCTAATTCAATCAAGAAATTAAAGCACAATAATTAATTAAACTAAATTAAACAAAGGGAAATAGAAAACTTACTATTAAACGAAGAAGAATAACAGCGTCTTGATCGAAGAATTCTTGAATCTAAACTATCTAAGAGCTATTCAAATTAATCTAAAAACTAAAAATTTAAAACTAAGAATTATGGAAGAAAGAAAATAAAGAACACTCTTGGGTTGTGTGCTAGGCGTTTCCTTTTATAGAATTTGGTGGTCTCCTTTTCTATCGCCAAATCCTTCTTCAAAGAGGTATCTTGATTTTATTTTCTTTTTAATTCCAAAGACTCCAATAATAATTATTCTCTTCTAATCCTTCAAAGGAAAGGTCTTCTCCCCTTGAACAAGTCTCCCCAGTTGTTGTTAATATAGTAGGACCCTTTTTAAAAATGCGTTGGAGCTGGGCTTGCTCGTTTTATAGGCCGAGAACTCTTAATTTCCAAAACAGTGATCGCACTGGGTAACCCGGTGTAGGCGGATGTACCCAGTGTCGGCCAACCAGTGCAGCAAGTGTCGGCCAGCGTGGGCAGCAGTGTCGGTCATGGACTCGGACACTGGATAACCCAGTGTGAATCAGCGTACCCAGCGCCAGCTGTAACACTTCAAATCGAGGTCCGTTTTCGCTAAAATTCCACTCGTAGGCCCACCCTCGAATATCTCCACGCAAAAACACTTCAAAATACCTGAAATAAATATAAAATTAAATAATTATAATTAATATACGATTAAACAAGTTGGAGATAAAAAAAATATGAAAATATGCTCAATCTATCCAACTTTCACCAAAATAAACAATAAAAACAAACTAAAATACTAATTATAATCAAGAAAAATTCGTATTAATCACAACCCAATGTTGATCTCTCGGCCCTAGAAATGCAGCCTTCTTCTCATGAACATTTTCTCTTAAAACTACAGATCAGTCCAGAAGGCTTTTGGAAAAACCTATAAAAATTTAACATGATTAGAAGCTACTAACAACATATCAATAATGGTTGATGGGAAGTGTATAGTTGCAGATAATTTATAATTTCTTCAACTTACAATTCATCCATGATCAAGTGCATTCTTCGATATTCTAACTTTGATAAAAGGTTCAATACTAATGAACTCGTAAATCTATTTTGCACCATAATAGTAATGTCTTGCAACACCTTTACCATCGAAGACAATTACATCAAAAATATAACGTTCATTATTAATGAACACGACAGAAAAATCATCTTCGATTTTGTTTTCATTAACAAACTCTAACCACTAACCAATAAACCTGGCCTACAATAAACAATAAAAAATAGAGTATAATGCAAACAAAACAAATAAAATAAGGATTCACAACATGCATAGCTATTCAAGACAGAAGTAAAACTCTCAGTCATACTATTTCCAAAAATATAAACAAGAATGACATTATTATTCATACAAAGAGTTATATAATTCATGATTTTTAATACCCCAGCATTATTTCAAGTTTTTTTTATAGTAATAGTAACACCAATTTGAACACGGAAGAACAAAAATAACACAAATTGAATAAGGGTTCTTAACATGCAAAATTATGCACACTATGAAATATAATTCATAATAATTAATATATTGACCTTATTTTCAGTCTCTTTATAATAGTAGTAACACAAATTTGAAGAAAGAATATCGCAAAAAACACAAATCGAATAATGTTTCAATTATGGAATAATTTAATTTGCAGTGTTTTTAATAAATGATTTCGACAAATTGAATTAGATATGGAGAGAACAAACCTCATCACCTTCTTTACCAATAAACTCGACAGTCACATCCAAAGTATGCCCACGGGGATTACGCAAAGTAAAGTCTTTACTTTCAAGATCTGCAAAAAACTTCATGATTTTCTTTGGGATATATTTCAATCGTGTCAAGAAGGATTATTCAGAATTAAAAGAAATCATAAATACAATAATAAGAAAGAATAATAAGAAAATAATCAGAAGATAAAAGAAAATACGAATTACAATTAGAATAAAAAATAATCACCAGTGAATTGAATAAGAACAACAAATCAACACACAACAATACCAGAAAATCTGAAATGGACATGAGAAGAGTCTTCGTGAATGTTGGCATTAAAGTCATTGCAAATATGGGAGAGAAGCTGCAAACACTGAGATATCAACAATGGCGAGAAGAGAATTTTGAAGATGTTGTCGTCACGCAAGTCTGGGAGAGAATTTTGTTTGTGTTCGTCTGTCACGTACACTGGGATTCACGCCTGTAATACAAATTAGGGTTACGCATTTGTTGTTGACCAAGATCCGATGCGTATTCGTCCATTCGTGTAAGAAAACACGCGTAATTATTAATCCAAGCACTGGACCAGAAAGGTCCCGGATTCGAACCCCGCTATGCTAATATTATACGCATCATCTTTTTTTTTACAAACCGATGCTATTCACTACTATACGCATCAGTTCTAAAGTAAACAATCGATGCGTATTACCCTGAATTTCAAATTCCGGCTGGAATAGACTATGTAATATAATAAGAAAGCTTCTTATTGTTTAGATTTACACACATGAGATGATTACAAAAACATATTTGGGTATTTTGGCTTTCAATAAAACCACATTTAACTTACTAAATAACAATTACAAGTATTCCAAAGACTATCCACCATTAAATTAAATTGTATATATTTATGGTAAATGAAAATCTACGCCTTAGCAAATTATAGAGTAGGCCATTACAGTGATTTCATAACAAGCATTTTGCTAAACACTTCAAAATTCACCAAAACAAAGAGCCCTTGATTAATTGCTATATGAAAAAAGAACATGGGGCCTCATGATCTAGGGAAAAATGAAGAGTTTCCATAAACTGATAATATGAAATAACAAAGAGAGCTCAAACAATAACAAAACCAAACTGAAATAACAATAAAAAGTGTTTTTTTTTCTAAAAAAAAAAAAAACATCCTGAGAAAATGAACAACCACCATGGTGATGAAGCTAAATGTGAAGAGTCGATTCCTAACCTTCTCCCATATTCAATCTGCTTTCCAGCAAAGGACGCTTGTTTATAATTGAAAGAAAAATGAGTCATGTTTAGCTGCTATAATTTATTATGATTGAGGTATATTTGCTTGGAGAAAAAAATAATCTTATACATGTAAAATATATTATTCTTAATTATTAATCCACTCTCCTTCTCCATGGTCAGAACAAATATAACCATCTCCTAAATCTATTGAAGGTTCATTAATACCAATGAAAAATGGTGGGCTTTCAACAAAGTGGTCGTACTCGTATTCATCTTTGACATCGCTAACACCAACAATACTCCTTTTGCTGGGGAGGACCAGAGACCACTTAGAATCACCAGGATCAAAAACATAAAAGACTTGTTTTACTTGTGATTCAAGTACAAATGGATCATCCCAATAACCCGATCGACTAAAATCAACTGAAGTGGGTCCCAAATCATCTACCCTCAAACCCCGTCCGTTGTCGACCTAACTACATCAAAAAAAAAAAGAGGAATCTTGAACTTTTTATAGTCAAGTTCCCAAATGTCCTCTATGACCCCATAGAACAACATAGGAGCATCCACTGGTCCTTTACATTTCGCACTAGAATAATCGCTCGTTAATGCGACTATTGAGACACCAATATTTTGCAACACACTTTTATCATCCTAACATTTCGTGTAAATTAAATACCCATTGATGTCATAACCTTCATAACACCTCACAGTGTGAAGCAGGGCCATATTCTAACCACCTAACCATTTCAGTGATAGTATTAGTTGTCTGAGATACCTCTTGCATTATTAACCCCATAATAGAAATTCGGAAAATCAAATTTTCTTAGTGGGCTTGAAGTCCAATATAAGTATTTCACACCCCAATAATATGAGCCCATGAAAAATTCATGTCGGTATTCAACTCTTTGACAATTGTATCAAATACAACCTTCAAGAATATTTTGCCTCACTATTTCTCATACACACCAATATTATGGGCCCATATGGTATTAAGTCTCAAACATAACCCATCAAACATTCGTGTAGATGGAGCATCAAGATGTCCCACGACTCGTGGCCAACATAAAGACGAGTCCACCCCACGAGCATCTCAATGCTTGGTAGAGATCACAGCTTTCCAACACAAAATRACTCCACGACTCATGGCCAGTGACCAAGTGCGGTAGCATCGTCATGTCTTCTACCTTTGATGGAAGGCATGGAACGATATGTCCAACATAACTTGTCCATTTAATTTGATATAGAATTAATCAAAATTAAATTCTTTTAAGTTTCAAAAACTTGGGGTTTACTTTGTAAGACCTCATCAATCTTAATAATTAGGTGGATTTTTATTTAATGCATTATTCATCATATGAAGCGCAAGCATAAAACATTAAATAAATCTAACATGCATCCTATGCAAAAAGCGGTGGGATGATCATGGCCAGCCTATGCGACCCATTTGAGCCAAAAATGGGTCTAGGTTAATCTAAGGGGTTAAAATGAATAGAACTACTTCTATTACATTTCATAAATAAAACCCATACAAGCATGGGCCTTGAATCATCTATTCTATTACAATTGTAAAARTACCCACACAGGCGTGGGCCTTTGGCATCGAACGTCCTCCAATCAAAATTAGAAAACCTTACCACCTAATCTACTCTCGATGCAAATTTTAAAACTTTTACAAATAATAGAATAGGATGCTCGCAGGCCCCAAATACCCAAAGATGAAAACATACAATCACATTGGTCATAGGCCCATGATCATCCCTAAATAAATCATGCTAACATTCATCACATGAATTTAAAGCATATAAATTAACCAATTTTGTGTGTTAATTTAATTTTGGGATAAATAAATTAATATATATCTTTATCAATATAAACATATATATATTAAAATAATAAATTTTAAAATTAAACCTTTTAATCTTAAATAGAATAATTACAGAACTATTATTACTATTATTAATAATAACCTCATCATATGTGGTCAAGACGAATCGGCCTTAATGCCTTTTTTTTTTTTTTACTTGGCAGCTTTTAAACCTTMAAAGAAAGAAATAAAGAACCTTTTGAAAATGCATGCAGACATGCATGCAGTAACCTCCTTTTTTTTTTCGGCTTTGTGGCCTTTCAAAACAAGGTTCTTTGACTTTTCAAAAGGATTACCTTTCAAAACAATTTTTTTTTGTTTTTTTTGTTTTAAAGGGAAAACTTCTCTGCCTTTTAGAACCAAARCTTTTGGTTTCAACTTCTGAATACAGGGCAGGCCAACAGTAATTAGATAAATTCATCAAATTGAATTACTAATTATATTTTATTAAAATAATTTATCCCAATATTAATTCACATAAAAAAAAATTTATCACACACAAAATAAATTCTTTTAACAATTAAAATATGTTTATCTCATAAACATAGATAGAATAAAAATCCAATAATGAAAATGCAAACCATGGCTCTGATACCACTGTTAGATTCGCTATTATCGTACGGGGCTTACGCAGTGGAATTTAAAATTTTTAATTAAATAAACAATATATATATATACTAAACCCCGTAGATTTCGTTAGCGATTTTAACGATCGTCTTTTTTCATTATTATGTATCGAATACAAATATTTTGATTCTTATAAAAATAAATTAATACCTCGCTTTCGATATCTTCAAGCGACGATTGAGGGAATCAATTCCCGACTATATGGCTAACACCGAAACTTCTCGCCGTAGGGATCCAAGCGTATCCCCTCTAATTGAGTCCACCTTTTAAATGCGACACCGGAAAAAATCTTCGCTAGTAGAATTGTTCCGTTTTCAAATGATTATAGGAATAACAATTAATCTAATAATTAACAATTGATTGAAAATTAATTATTGTATATGAAAAATTATTAATTAATTTTCATCTACAAATTGTATACGTAAATAAAATATAAAAGAAAAGAACTTAAATTTTTCTTTTCTGTCTTTTCGCAAAAAGGGATGGCCATCAAACCTTTTGGTTTGTTTTGTTTTTGTTGGAAGATGAAAAAACCGACGGCTGCATCTTCTTTGTTTATATATATATATTTATATTAGATTAGTTAGGTTAAGATTAGGACTAACTTTAATTAACTAATTAATATAAATATAAATATATATATATATATATATTAAAGTTTTCAATTATTCTAGTGGGCTTTTACAATTAAGGCCTACTAGAAAATTACATGAACTTGGATTTAGAATCTAACTAATTAATTAATTCAATTAATTAATTAATCCCATGAATTTAAATTAATCAATCCAATTGGCTAATTTAATATATTCCTTTAATTGAGATTTCTAATCAAATTAGATTTAAATACATAATCAAATTATATAATTAAATATTTAATCCAACAATTGAATTAAATTAAAATATCAATTAATTATTCGAAATTAATCAATTATTCCAACCATTGGAGTTATCAATCTTTAAATGTCAACAACCAAAATTATGTGTGACCCTTTTAGGTTCACGACTAACACCAGCAGTAGGCTTATAACTTTTATAAGTTTATAAATAATAATTTATTATATTAATTAATCTAATTAATTAATTCTCTTGAGATTAACTCTTTAATTTCGAGAACCTACAAATCATGACAACATCTAGCTAGTAGCATGATTACCCAGTGTTAGGTGAAATAGCGAGTAAACCTATTTCAATTGCAAGTCCATACATGTACGATCCTTTCGACAACTAGTTTCCCGATTAAATCTTGGGCATGGATTTATAAGTCGAAACCCAATTGATTTAATAACTTTGATTTCATTTCAAGTTTAAGTAATTCATTTATGAATCAATATTCATCGTGCCCTGGCCAAGGTCTGTGAATCACAAACTATGAAAATTCACAGGATACTCTCTTGTCCATACACAAGTGTCGAATTCTATGTTGGCTACAGACAAACCTCCACGCACATCGATACAATACCCAAAATACCCTTTTTACGATTGTCAAGCAATCAAAAGGTAAATCTAAGTATTGCATGATGTGCACAAGGTTACCATCGTACCTCAAGTCAAAGGATTAATCATGTATTATTGCAATATGAAAATTCATATTCGACAGACAAATCTTCCAGTTAAGAATTTCCATCGGGTCATGTTCAATGAACTTGTTCTCTAACAAGCACCCACATATATGCACTCACGTCACAACGCTGATGTTAATGGAATGCAACATCCTTATCTTACAAGCATGCATCATATGCGCAAGTCTTACCGGGCTATTCAATGTCCTATCTCGAAAAGTCCATTGACTTGGAACAAGTTTAAGACCGAAACCTTAGAGACATGTTCCATGATTGCCATCATATGCGCAACCATATCCCATAGTTTAAATTGGTCTAAGGATTTTATCATATGTGCAATTATAATGAAAGCGGAAATATAAGATAAAGAAAGTTGCCTTTATTAATATAATTCCAATAAAATCATTATACAAGTAGAATGAAATCCAATCTAATTAGAACGTCGGACACTCTACTCTAACAATTTAGATGGCTATCTAAGAGCCACCAATCTATTAAATAAGTTTTGAATAATAATAATTATTGTTATTATTATGAAAGGTTGCCTGCTACCTCAAATGTTAAGTTTATCCATGAATATATGCATACAAATATACAATTTTTTACATATTATCCTTTAGCCATAATTCTCTTAAAACTCCAATGACTTTTCGTCCCACATCGATCAATAAGGTAAGTGAACTTGGTATTCAATTCTATAAATAGTTGTGATGCACCTTTTATACACACTTACAAATAGACAGAGCAAACAATATTTTAAAATAAACTAGGGATTCCTTTAATTTGGAGACCTTTGCTTTAATGAGTTTGGAAATGTCAAGGAGTATTGTGGGATCTTTACTAAGCTGTCACATATAAGAATATTATTATAATTAGGAATACAGTTATTTGATACTTTGATGTAATAGAATAAATTATAACTTACATTTCATCATATTTAAACTTGTTTAAAATAAAAGGTAGAAGATGGTCAAGACTCTGTGATAAAATAATCTTTGGACATGAGTAAGTAGAAATTCATCAACTATAATATACAAACATAGTATTACTTGTATGATGATGATGATTATGTGTTATTTTAACTGCCTCGGTGATTATTGAATGTGGATGATGTGATATGAATATATGTATCATAAAGCATATCATTCTCGAGCATTAACATATATAATTACGATTGATGATTAATGTTATACGAGCACACATGATATAAGTTTTCAGGGAATGATGTTTTATGGACCATTACTAGTGCACTAAGGCATGTGGAACATGCTTATATGATATGTGATTAAGTCCTCTGCGAGACGTGTGGACGAGGCTATGTGATTATGGATTCCTAGTTTCATGTGAGACATTCGGACGGAACTACTTGAAAAGATAGTTCAGTGCCATGTGAAATATTCAGACTGGGATATTATGATGAATTATTTTGATTATATGATGAACTCTTTTCGGTGCATAGTAGATAGATCAAGGGATCTATAAAGAAAAAGAAATGCACAAGAAATGTTTCTCATTAACACGACATTGTATAATCACTTGAAAATGTCTTATGTCACTCATTAAGCATGCAAAATTCCTACTTATTGAGCTCTAGATGATTTATTTTATGCATTTTAGGTGAGCCTGTTCATAACTGATTTCTAACTTTATGGATATTTGGAGTTTCTACAAGTTTTGAGGATCATTGTACATGGATGACGACCTGTTAGGCTGAACATTGAGTTTACTTTGCTTTTGAAGTTTCTAAAATAGTTTGAGTAACTCTGATATATATAAGTTTTAATAAAAGTTGTTGAAGTAGTGTGAACTTATAAATATGACTGCAAGTCTGTATATATGTGTGAACTTTTGTCTAGGAAAGTGAACTTCTCATATCGTGTTTTAAAACTAAATACTTGACATAGTTTATGAATTCCAAATTCATTCAATATAATATTTGTGTGAGGAGTGGTTGTGACATATTCCTACTGGAGGATGATTATGAGAGTGTTTCTTCACTCTCAATGAGTGGAGTGTTGGAAGACCATTGAGAATGAATGGACGTGGCCTCAAATAAAATATGAGAAGGGTGGTTACACCTATAAACCAAAATACTTATGAGATGATGCAAAAAATAGGCTTATGAAGCAAACTGGAAAGTGCTTTATTTCATTTTTATGGTGGTTGATCAATACCAACATCAGATGATATCAACTTGTATTATGGTCAGAGATACATAGAACATACTACATGAATAGTTTGAAGGATCTGACACTGTAAGATCCTGAAAGGTCCAATGGCTGGAAACTCGGTTTGATGATTTGCGGATGAATGAGGAAGAAAATCTTGAAGCATGTTATGTTCACTTTTGTGATATAATCACTCAACACTACACAGTTGGTGAATCCATTTTAAAGACAAACAAGTCCAAAAGACGACCATGAGTTTGGATTGTCCTCAAGAGTTAGAATCTCAATCATACATTCCTCGAGTCAGACCACGAGCTGGAGCCTTGCAAACCTCAGTAACAGCATAGTCATGGGCGGCCATCTCTCTGCTGCTCAACACAAAGAATAATGAATAGTCAATTTGAAGAACCACTAGAGGACAAGGGCCTCTAAAGACAACCTCTTCTTCAATATCGAGGGGCACCTCACGAGAACACCCCTCACCGACATCTGGAGCAAAGGTCAATCCTTTAGAAGGAGCAAACATAGGTTCGAATTGACTAGGTTTCCTTCTTTTTTCTCCACCTGTAGCCTTTTTCCCTCTCTTATTGTCCTCAATGGATTTTTAACCTTATCAGGAAGAGCGGTCGACATCGTCTAATCTAAATAAGTGTAAAATGTTGCAAAGGAAAATAAACATGATACCAAGGAGCAAAGAAGTTGATAGAAAGTATTGAGAAGCCAAGCTACCACAGCCGACCTCACATACAGTTTAGGTCGACACTTCACTAAAGAAATCAGTGATGGTCCAACCTTAGTAGGTTAGACTCACCAACAAGGCCGAGCTCACTAGAGAAAGAGAAAATAGACTTCTCACCATGAATAGTTGGTCCAATATGAGCGTGGAGAGGAGTAACTTCAAGTCCGGACTTACATAGTTTGGACTTTGTCAAAAGATTCTTATAATCTTGAAGCTTCGGGTCCAATTCTAGAATATCGTATAAATGATTGTCAAGTAAAGAAATTGCCTTGGGGGAAACTTGAAAAAAAGTAGACAATGAGGGATTAGAGGAAAATAAAAAATAAAATTAAAGAACTACATTAACTAAATTTGTTAACAACAGTAAAGAATGGTTTACACACGTGAAGGGTGTCTATGGATCCTTGTCACAAGTGACTTAAAGTCGCCTTTCCAAACCAAGGTATAATAAAACCCTGACCCTACACCGTCAGAGGCTTTCTACAGATAAAGCCAATTAAGTTCGTCAAAAGTAGGAACCGCCAACCATTTTGATTAAAAAGGACGATCACTCCAAAAATCGAGCTAGAGACAACGGGTGCTACAGGAAAATGGAAAGAATTCACCCCTTCAGAATTCGGTAGAATATCTAGGAAGCAGGAAAAAGACCCCGAAATGAAGATGGTCTTTGAATATCATGGTGTAGGAAGGCAGCAGATGATGTACCTATTTTAAAGATAAGGAAGAAACATGTGGACTGATCTGGGCACAACACATAACTCCCAATAAAAAGCCATGTCATCTTCTATCAACATACTGGACTGCACAAACAATTCAAGCTCGGAATTAGTCCAAGGCAGGGGATGATCTTTTCTGGTGATCCAAAGGGGTCAAACCAGGTTCAACTATCCTTGGCCGGCAGCATCCGAGTAGGTGGGCTTGATATCAGCATCAACAATATGCGTGGGTCTCCGAACATGGCCGACTTGAGGAGCAGCCCGACACACGTCACCCAAAAAATCATGATTTAGCCATGACTTGGACACATTTAAAGGGTCGACATTATAAAAATAATGATTGAGATCGTCATCATCTCTAAAAATCCTGGTTCGATCCGGACTGATCCCTCCAGCCAAGTCCGCACCATTAGGCCGATATCCCTCAGGCTCGTTGACCAAACCAAAGTGCTAACATGGACCAAACACAAATCCTTATATGAACTGACCACCAGGGCTGAATTCCCCTTGGTCCCAAATGTACCTCTGAGCCGAAGTTGTCATCGGCTCCCTACAACTTGAGGGCGAACGAGCATCCGGGTCTGAATACCTCGCCCGAGCCAAAAACTCTTATACTCGTTTAAATTTAATAAAGCACCAACGAAATTGCTTGTACTTAGTTGGACTACGTAATAGTTACAAGCTACGCCGACCATAAGACAAACGACGTGAGGATGATCTAGGGGGTATCCCCGAGTAAAAGAAATAAGAAAATTAGGTACGGCATGACAAGAAAGAAAAATAAGGAGAACTTCAGATTGAGGGGCACGAGCTATAGAATGTCTGGCCTTGTGTTTTTTCTTTTGAAGTAAGTTGGGACATAAGAGCTTTAAAATCTCTAGGGATGGAATAAGGGGAGGTGAAATGAGAAATGAAAACCTAAGGGGGACTATTTATAGAAAAAATGGGTGGGGGAATGAGATAAAAGTCTGACGCCTCGTACAACATACGCCCCACTAAACGCGTGATGAATGAGAGAGCGCCATCTGGATGATGTGTTAGGCCGAGTAAATTGTGTTGACTTGATATCTTTGAGATCAATGAACCTTAAGAAATGAGTCTGAACCTGTCTACTCTGATCCGACTCCACACTCAGGGGCTTATTGATGGTCGACTTGAGAGGACCATGTAGGAGTATGAAGACCACGTGGCGGTTGATGGTCCCCAATTCGACCGAATGAGTACATAAACGAGTCATCAAGCTAAAATGATCTGACCTGGGATTCAAACATCAATTGGTCAAACCTAGTTGACTTGATTGCTATTGTGCCAAGCTGATCCAAATCGGTGTTGGCCAATGAGCTGGTCGTGGGATCCCTCAGGCTCCTAAATTTCCACGCCGCTACCACCTCGACTGCCATGCCACTACCACCTCAGCTACTATGCAACTATAATCTTAACTTCCATCCCACTACATCTTGGCTGCCGCACCTCTGCACATCGGTTGCCGCACCTCTGGCGCCTCATCTACTGGGTCACTTACTCATAGATTGACTGGCAACTATGTCTAGAGTGTCGCGATGACGTCTATATTTCTAAGTCTTTTATGACTGCTGAGTCACACTACCTGATGCACACGAAAGAAACCCTCATGCGGGAAATTGCCGACCCAACTTTACCAACAAGAACATCTCACAGCCAGTGGGTGCAAGACCATCACGCGGGATCACGGCGACCAATTACTGCCGATCAAGGTGTTGTTTCCATGCAGAAATGGTGCTACCTGGCGTGCATAAAACCTTAATGCGAGATCTTGCCGAGCAAACTTTTTCGTGCCACCAGCATGCGTCAGGCGCATGAACAGGTCCTAACTGAGCAGACTTGCTGAACAAGTCATCATTGCTGACCTAACTGCACAACCATCATGTCCCGGCACACGGCCAAGGACTAGGCAACAAAGATTGCCAATCAGGATGCCCCTGCCAACCTAACATCATATTACTTATCCGATACCTAAAAGGCGCCACCTAGCTCAACATCCAACCCCTGAGGTTATCAACTCGGCCATATCAATTTGGACCGGCGCAGAGTGTGTGTTCAGTGTTGGCACACATAACGATGGTCAACATCTTGACCAAGCTGACTTGCATGGGATGATTAGGAAATTGTATTGGATTGGTTCGACGTTGTTAAGAGATGAGAACAGTGGTGAGGCGGTGGAAAATGCATAAATAGGGTAAGGTTTTGGGTTAACTTATTCCCAAGATAATTCAGCGACCATTGAGGTAGTGATGTGTCTACTTAGGTTTTCAAGGAAAACTTATAAATAGTCTCTTTAAGAGAGAAATAAATTATCCGAATTTTCAAGAGAGAGAAACGTTGATAGGATCTTGGAGGGAGAGAACTTGTATATTGATAATTCAAACTTGTGTAATGATCTGGTTAAAGCCGATCCGACCTAAATATCAGAGATATAAGTTATGCATTTTTTCTTACTTGTTTTTATCATACTTGTTTGCTCATCTGCTTATTTTAATTATTATATTTGGTTAGGCTACATTTATTTTAAACACTAAGAATGAAAGAAGGGCAAATAAAATACATAAAAACCTGTAAATTCCATTCAATGAAGTGGTCCACTTTAAAATAAAATAGAAGATTAATCACAGTAGGTACTCTTATCGTCTTTCAATGAAATTTATGATTTCTATAAAACCTAGTTCTAAGGGATATGTTATCGATCATTAGCAAGTGAGCATGGCTAGAGAATTAATAAAAGTACCAAAGAAATAGGATCAAATTTATCATTTACCTCTTCTCGTTTCACTTCTAAACTGAACCTATATTGCGAATTACAAGAATTACACACGAGAAACAGAATATACACACAAAAAAAGGCAAAGAACTAAAAGAAAAAATAGAAACTAAAACCAAACCAAGAAAAAAATCGATTAAACCTAAAATAAATAACAAAAATTAAATGCATCCAAACAATAAAATGAAGGGTACGAATCCCGTGAGATCAGTCTCATAGAATGAGAACAATTTTTACCATTTAAATAGATTGACACGTGCCCAACTCAAACCATGCAATCCCACCGACCTGCCAACTCAATACTATTTAAAGAAAATAAAGAAAAAGACAGGCGTAATAACACAACTTTTCATCTCCCTCCTCCCCTATCTCATACACCCACCCACGTATTTTTTTTCTGAGAATTTGCAATCTCCCGATTAAAGTTCAGATTCATTGAAATTAAACTCTAATTGCTTCATATGTAGTGTCGATGAGATGGAATTCAATCAATTTGTGGCGGATATTGGCGCCTATGTGGTATTGCGACCAGTGGAGGTTAACCTCGAGATGCTCCAAGAAATGGTGATGATGATTTGTGTTGGAATATTGAAGATGATGGTGAGTGAATTTTGATTGATGATATTTTAATTAAGAAGTGATTTTTTTTTATAAAACAATGACGGTTAGGCTATAAACTTTAATTGTTTGTTACATTTCCTTGATTTTGAGAATCTTCAGTTTAGTGGGGCTTATGATCAATTCTTAATAATGGAATATGCCTTTGAACTTTCAAGTTATTGGAGATGATGATTGTGTAAATTTGAAAGTTATGTTTTGTCCCACAAATACAAAAGCAGACAGTTTTAACACATCATAAATATACACACTTTACATGTTCATATAGAAATTCTCTTGCGTATGTTGTTATTGCAGATTTCTATTCTTGAGAGATATGTTTTATTATTTGAATTATCTTGAATGTGCTAAAAGAATATTTAGAATTTAGGACAAAAAGCATTTGATAGATAATTTCATAAATAAGTTATTCATATCTTTACTTCGACTGTGTAATATGATAAGGAAATCAAATGTTTCTTGTGTGAAACATAGTCGGGCAAGCTGTTGTGAAGGATGTGCAAGAAGCTTGTGCATTTGAGACTTATATCCTTCCTAAGTTGTACGTGAAAATGCAGTATTGTATTCATCTGTTAATAACTCCAAGGTTGTGAGATTTTTATCTCCTAGCAAGAGTAGCCGTGAGCCCCCACAGCGCTACAGGCACCCAAGGGAGGATCAGGTAAAGACCACTCAAACTCCACGGGTTGATGGGCTACCTGGAGTAGCTCCTCGTGCATAATTTCTTGTATCGAGTTTTATGAATTAGGCTCTTCGGTTGTAATGGGATTTTATATCCTATTTTATTTTGGTTTTGAAAACTATTTTGCTATAAGTTTAGTCTTTTTAGACCTAAAACCAAGTTATTGATATTTTTGCTAGACACGTGGCACTAATCGAGCACAAGTAAGACCAGTACGAATTGGGTGGGTAATGTGCGTGGGAGCAGCAGGGACCTTCATGCTGGTTTAGTGAGCCTGCTACACTAGAGCGACAGTGGTAAGCCATCATCTAGACTCGAGGAAGCCATGCCGACTCGACTCATTGTTGGCCCCGTTCAATTTGTATGTGTTGTGTACTAGTTTGTGTTGTTGGAGCTCGCGATAGAGAAAGGTTAGTGGTTCTTCGATTTTGAGGCGATGAATAGACGACAAACTATATTTGATAATACTTAAGTTCTATTATGTGATACTTTAGCAACATTTTATAATACTAGTTTGTGTTTTTTGGGCTTTAGAACTATTTATTTTTATAAGTAAGATGTTTACCAATTATTGGTAAGAGTTTTGATTTGTAGTAAAATTGACACAAGGTTTATGAGTTAAACTGTAAAACAACCTTTGTGGCTGATTTGATTTTTTATTTCTGAATTCCAATTCAAGACGACGACGACAACAACAACAACAACAACAACAACAACAACAACAACAACAACAATAATAATAATAATAATAATAATAATAATAATAATAATAATAATAATAATAATAATAAATATGTGATACTTGAACTTTTTTTTTTTTGAGACTTTAATTATATTTTGTGATAATTTAACATCCTTTTGTGATACTTTGACTACATATAGTAAAAAAAACATTTGTGAAAAAATAAAATATATGATCATGTGATACTTCAACTATATTTTATAAAACATTTATCGGAATTTATGGTACTTTTAAAATAACTATAATATGCGATGCTATTATCAAAAGTTTTATAAAATGAATTTAGAGTATATTTACATGGAGTTTTGATACTTGTACTACAATGTGTAACATTTTTATAAACACATTATATGCAATACTTTTGATTGAAGTTATGATACTTTTAACTAAAATTGAGATACTTTTCTATAATTTGTAATACATTTTTAATATTTTAATTATATTTGTGGTATTTAACTACTTTTAGTGAGCGAAGTGAAGTAGTTTTTTCTTCATGAGTTTTATAGGTTTTCGAATTTGTTCTTACAATTCTTTTTGTCCGAAATGATAAAGTTAAATGTAACCTCGAGAAAACTACAACGGAGGCTAAATAGCCACAAATCGTCTTGAAATTTGTTTGCGATATAACTATGTATTTTTGATACTTTAACTATTTTATGTGATATCTTCACTACCTATAATACATATATGTAAACAATAGAAATCTACATTAGAAATTCGTAATACTTCAAATATATTTTGTGATACTCTAATAATATTTTTTGATACTATAACAATCTTTATGATGATTTGAAAATCTATTGTATCACAAATATTGACTTAGGAATATAAATTAGACATCTAAGACTTGTAACACTTTAGCTATGTTTTGTAAGACTTTAACAATATTATGTTATATTTTAATAATATATAGTAATATAAATAAATGTAAGAATACATATTAGATAACAGAAATCTATGAAACATAAAATATATTATAATATTTTAATTACCTTTTGTGATACTTTAACTATGTTTTGCAAATTTCTTATATAAAATATATTGTGTTATACTTTTGTCTAAAGTTGTGATAATTTTGGCTGGAATTGTAATACATTTACCGATACTTTTGTTATTCTTGTACATAAACTATAGTATGTAATTCTATTACCTAAATTTGTCTAAATAAATATTTGATATTTTTTCTATAATTTTTGATACTGTATATAGAAGCATAAATACAATATTTCTATGTAAAGTTGTAATACTTCAATTCAAATAATGATACTTTTAACTAGATTCTTGATATTCTTAATGTAACTTTAATATATCTATATTAAAATATCATATCAATTTGTAATACTTTTGCATGAATTTGTGAAACTTTTAATTTATTTTGTAAAACTTTTGACTGCATCTAGAATATTACAAATACTCTAAAACATCCAACAACTAACTTATATATATTCACCAAGGAAATACGTGTTTTTTTTCTTCATAAAATCGACAAGGCACTAAATGATATAATGACACTTATTAAATAAAATTGTGATACTTTTTTATGACTTGTGATATTTTGTATAGAAGTATAATATACAATATTCATATGTAAAATTGCAATACTTTAAACATAAATTATGATACTTTTAACTATATATTTGATACTATAATATAATTTGAAATATATTAATATAGAACTACTATATAATTTTGTAATACTTTTAAATGAGTTTGTGAGATTTTTAACTAATATGTGATGCTGAAAAAAAAAATCAATAGCACTGCTAAATACCATTAAAAATCAAAATACCCTTAATCACATTTTTCAAACATGGCCTATTAGAATCTAGCAAGCATAAAATACATAACACATGAAGAATTTGAAAATTTAAGTGCTAATGGATCCAAATCCTCCATACCCTCTAATAGTCGAACCAATATCATCAACCTCAATGACCACAGACATCAAAATTTTCTCTATGATCTTTTTTGCAATCCTATAAGCGATTTTACTTCAAAACACATAGCCTCTCAAACACCGAATGAATACGAAGACGAGCTATTCTAAGTACCTCTTTCATTTTCTAATTCTCAGATACCGAACAAATACTTGTCGTTTATTAACTCGCACTCACTTTGGACATTGGGAATGGACTTGGGATGTTATCCTGATTTTTAATTTAAATAAATACACCAAATTAATTGGGGTTAACAATTACACAATATTAAACTCTTACAAAGCAGTGGAGATAAAAACAGAGAACTACATACACCAAGGCAAGAAAAAAATGGGAGTATGGTACAGGAAAAGCACAACACAAAAACATATTAATTCTTACTCCCATTAACTACACCATGTTCTTATTATTCAATACCATATTCTCAACAACTGAAAATCAAACAACACAAAAAATCTTGTTGATAATAAACTCAATTTGATATGAGTCAAAATTGAAATAAGCAACACAACACAAGCTTTGATTTGTAAAATATGAACAATGATTATAAACAGAGTGAAGAAAAAAACACACCAAATTTTACAATACCAAAATAGAAAATTCATAATTTATTTTTGGATTGAAGAATTACCTTACCTCCAATCAGATCCAAGTCCCTTCAACTGCCTAATACAACCCAATCATCACCTCATTGTGTCATCGACCGTGTGAACATGAGGAAGGAGTCGGAAAAGGAGAAAGATAGATCTGGTGTGTGGGCGAGAGAGAAGGGGTGGGCTCCGTCGAAAAAGAAACTATAACCTGATTCTTTATTTTTTTTCATATTAATATTGTGGGTTAGAGTGGGGCGGTTAGATGGGTATGGTAAATGTATATGATTAGGGGTGGCAATTTCCGACACGACACGATAACTCGACACGAATTGAACATGAATTTAGCATGTACAAGTATGACTCTTCGCGATTCGCGTGTTATTCGTGTTGGACACAAATAACACGCGAAACAAATAGGTTAGGTCGGGTTGACCCGCGTGTCAACCCGATTAACCTATTTAACCCATTTAAATTTAATGGTTTAATAATAATTTAATAGACTATCTCTTGTAAATAGGATTAATTTTGATTTCTAGTTCGGTGTGTAATTTGATTTGGTGCTCGGACTTCTTTCGAACAAAAGAAGACAAAGATCATGTTATTTTCATGTTATCTTTTTTTTTTAAATATTTTCTTACCAAGTACCTATTGGAAGTTTTTTTCTTATATAGGTTTTCCGTGTCGTGTCGGGTTACCCATGACATAAACAGGTTCGTGTTCGTGTCGTGTATTTTGACATGAATAATTATTCGTGTCGTGTTTGTGTTCGTGTCAACCGTGTAATACTTGTATCTCAACACGACCCGCGAACACGAAATACGACACGATTGATACCCCTATATATGATGAAAAGTGATCTCATAATATGAGACCAATCTTATATAAGTATTTGCCTAAATTAAAATATAGTGAACAAAAGAACTGACTAACAATAATTTAGATCGGTTCAAATTGATTCTTTGTCATTCATAGGAAAAAGGAATGAGAGTAAACCATAATTTCACGCAGGCGCCCTCACCACTATTGTTCCTCATGAATCTAGGATCATGTAAGAGTTCTTTTAAAAAAGAATTTAAAAAACAACAATTCATTTCTCATATAAATATTCAAATAAAAGAGAAATGATACAGCTAAAGGGAAAGAAAATTTAACAGATGCAATGGAATCTTATAATGTTTGTATTCAGAAATCATGTCTGAAAAGCGAATTATTTTATATTATCATATTGTATTTAATAGTATTTAATTATTTAGTTTAAGAAATTGTTGGTTAAATATTTGATTTTGAGTATTAGATCTAATAGAATATATATTTGAACAAAAATTCCTAATTATTGCATGTATAATTGGTAGGCTTAATATCTGTGTAATTGATTTGTAACTGTTTTTCTTCCTAGTTTATAGCATAGATTGTTGTCTTTTTAGTGTATATAAGGACTCTGTACGAGAGGGCTCAAATATTAGAAATAATACATTCTTACATGGTATCAGGCTTGGTTTTCTTTCCCTTCCGCCATTGATATTTTTCCTCTTGTTTCTCTTCTTGTTTCTGATCCTCTTTCTCTATATCCATGTAAAAAACAAACTTTCACCCTACCCTTGCTTTCTCAAACATCAATAACCATATCCCCATAACCTTTTAGATGGAAAATGTCCAATATGCGACGTGGGCGGAACTCTTCAAAATTCATGCGCTATCCCATCGAGTAACCAGCCATATCATATCATCGACAACTGATAAAGCACCCACCACCGACGAAGAGAAAGAACGGTGGTCGACTCTCGACGCTGATCGAGGATTTCCTAGCACTCTAAGAAATTTTCTCCGCAATAGTACGGATTCGATTGTAGAGCGATAAGTTTTTCCGAGTTGTGTCTCTCGAGTATAGATATAATCGGCGGTCGGTGTATTTAGTCACTCTCTTGTTAAGCTAAATTACACTAATCTAATCGGTTTTTTCCAAGCACTTAATCCACGATTAGGGGTTGTCAATCCCAAATGTCGATCAAGTATTGGGGTCGTCAAACCCAATCCCGGGTTTGTCAATCCCGAGTCTCAACAAACTCCGATTAATGGTTCTAACAAATCAAGACCCTAAACCCATAGTTTCTAAATTAATTACATCAATTGAAAATTAAAATAACTAAAACTTGAAGATTTGTGAAGCTTGAAAACAAGAACATCGTTTTGAAATTTGAAATAAACTAAGGAGGGAAAAGCTCTTTGAATATTACAAGTATAACACAACAACAAACTAAGAAGCTTGACATGATTTCTAATGAAAATTAAGGAATTTCCTAATTTGGCAAAAAGCTTGAAAAACTCATAAGAGCTTCAATGGGGTTTTGCCAAAAATAGTAAATGATGAACATGAAGAACATGAAATGAAGAACAAACTCAACCACATAAGAAAAGCTTGACATTTTAGGAATCATTAACCTACAACAATAATTAAAGAAACAACAACAATTAACAACTACAAAGCAAGAAATCAAGAGGAATGAATTATCATTACCAAACCAAAATATGCAAGAACCAAATCTCCAAGAGGTGTCAAGTCTTGAATAATATCCACACCAAATTACACTACAATTACATTGATGATTGAAACTAAATTAAAAATCTAAATCTAAGGAAATGGAAAATGGGTTTTGAAGAGATGGGGACTTTGTCAAGGTCCCCAACTAGCCAAAATGAGGATATTTCTTGTGGATACTGGGTGAAAAGAATCTATAGGTCAATCAAGGGTAAAATGGTCCTTTTTTTCGCCAAAGTCACACAACCTCAGCAGAGCAGTCGATCGACTGCTTGGCAGTAGCATTCCAGAATCCGAGTCGGTCAGCTAATCAATTTCCGTGGTCGATAGGTAGAAGTTTACATGGAATCAGCCATCGGTGTCTTCATATGAAATTTAGCAATTCCTTGTGTTTTTCATTTGTTGTTTGATTTGAGCTAATTGGAATTTTCCTTCAAGAGTTATGGGCTCCTCACCAAAACCATCCACAAGCGAGGCCACGACGAACCGTCTCCATTTAAAGCTACTTTTTACCATGTTTAGCCTCAGAATTCGGGATCGTTATAAACACAAAAGTTTTAGATATTTCTCTCAGATTTCCAATGATATAAGGTAGAGTCAGATGGCACTAGTGTATTTGGAGTTATGCTTGTATTAACACAACTGATATATCCACCGAGCGAATGCATGAGGTGACAATGTATATGGCCACATTTCTTGTCATTTCCGGTCGATCCTCGCACAAAAGATATGTCGTGGGTTGGCAATGAGTTCCTCGGGTTTGAATCATATTTCAGCCTCATTCCGGGCCCACTTTGACCAAAGTTGACCTTCAAAACAAAAACTAATAAAAAAACAAAAAAAAAAAGAAAAACTACTAAAAACAAAGAAAACACTAAAAAACCTAAAATGATTCAAAATATGTCAATTGGACACCAAAAAAATATAAATAAAATCAAATCACGCACAATTGAGCCGCAAAGATATAACAAAAATACGTACAAAAACGTGCAAATCAGACGCCACAGTTCTACAATGGGTTTACGCTACCATCTCAAGTGACCTACTGCACACAATCCTCGAGCCAGACTCAAGCGCCATAGAAGCCTAGAACCGATTGTGTGAAATCTTTCAAGATAATAAAAACTCTCGAGCCGTCACCTTTGAACAAAATTCTCCAATACCAAGATGGAGGATTTTCCAACTGCCTCCGCCTATTGTCAGCGCCTCAAGGCGCTCTCCGATCAACTAAAAAATGTCGGCGCTACCGTCTCGAATAATCGCCTCGTTCTGCAAATGGTCATCGGCCTCACCGACTCCTACAAAGGGGTCGACACATTAATCCATCAAAGTGACCCCCTCCCGCTGTCTATCAGGCCTGCTCAATGCTCACTCTCAAAGAAGCAAGCTTTGCAAATTTAGTCACTCTGACATCTATTGCCTCCATGGTTGCCGGAGACGGTGACAATGGCCGAATAAAACACAGTCAACACCGCTCACACGGGGGGAGAAGCCGGGGCTGGGGCGGTAGTGGTAGCAGCAACAACCGATGGGGCAGACCTGGTGGTCGAACCAGATACAACTCCGGCACTAGTTACGGGCAACCATAATAGCCGTGGGGCTGGAACAAAAATGGGCAGTGTGCGGCGTGGCCTTATTCTCAACAGCAGCAACCCTATTGGGCCCCTCCTTGCCCATACCCAACAATTCCTTGTAACAGGCCCAACACACAACAAAGTCCAGCAGCAGGTCTTCCAGGCCCACATCCCCAGCAGCAGCAACAAGCCTTTACCATGGCAGCCCAGCCCACTCCAACTGACATTGAGGCGGCCATGCACACTCTTGGACTAAACCCTCCGGACGTAGCGTGGTATATGGATACTGGGGCCACCACGCACATGATTTCTGCTGATGTAATCTCTTGTCTTATTATAATTTGAGCAATAATCGTGGTATAATTGTCAGAAACGGTCATTCTATTCCAATACGTGGTTGTGGTCATGCAAGCATATCCCCCAACTCACCACTATCGTTAAAAAATATTTTACATGCACCCAACCTTATCAAAAAACTAGTGTCCGTTCGGCGTTTCACTATTGATAACTCGATTTCAGTTGAATTTGACCTGTTTAGATTTTCTGTGAAGGATTCTCGGACGGGGGCGCTACTCATGAAATTCGATAGTAGAGGCGATCTTTATACCTTTCCAACCAAAACCATACAATTGTCCACATATGCGGCAATTGCACCATCAGTTTGGCATGAACGCTTGGGTCATCCCGGGTCCTCTATTTTCGATGTTCTGTGTTTGAATAAGTTTATTGATTGTGAAACTCTAAATAAATCTTGTATTTGTCATTCATGCACTCTTGGAAAACACACGAAATTGCCATTTGATCCTTCCACTTCATGCACTTCTATGCCTTTTGAAATTATTCATTGTGATTTGTGGACATCTCCTGTTATAAGTTCTTTAGTTCATAAATACTATTTGCTCCTAGTAGATGATTTCTCTAACTTTTTTTGGACATTTCACTTATCACATAAATCTCAAGTGTTCGACACATTCTCCTATCTTAAAACACTCATCTGCACACATTTTGAACATGACATAAAAAATATTCAATGTGATAATGGTAGAGAATTCGATAACGGACCATTTTGGAATTTTTTCCAAAAATATGGAATCTCTTTTCGCTTGTGTTGTCCTTACTCCTCATCAAAAAATGGTAAAGCAGGACAAAAAATTAGAACCGTCAACAACATCCTTCGCACTTTACTCGTTCACGCATTCGTCCCACATACCTTTTGGCCTCATGCGCTACAAATGGCCACATATCTTCGCAACATCCTACCAAGTAAAATAATTGCATACCACACTACAAAAAATCTGCTATTTGATGACGATTTTTTTTTCCACGCATAAAAATTTGTCATAGTATGTTAAACAATAGTGACGTTTTTTAAATTCGTCATAGAATAATACCCTTCTATGACAACATTTGTTGTTGTCTCAGTTGTTCACCGATTTCGTCACGAATACTCATATTTGATGACGTTAACATGTATTTTGTCACAATTTTGGGATGACAAAAAAAATGGTTCGGAGTACCCATTTTATGACAAATATATAATAAAATGTGACGATAATTGGGTGTCACTATAAGTTTCTAGTTGTGACGGAATTAATTTTGTCACTAATGTTCCCTTGAATAACGGTGACGATATTTGTTGTCACATCAAGTTTGTTTTCATGACAACGCTACAATTTGTCATKAYRTCTAMAAGAATGGCGARAATATTATTTTGACATGAAAGAGTTCTATTTTGACGTCAAATATGAATTTGTCATTGTAATTTTATTTTTGTTACAAATTCAAACCAGAATCAGGAGACTCTTCCGATAACAATTTCATAATAATTAGATGATATTTGGTATCAATGCATAATTGTGTTACTAAAAGCATCATATTTCTCATTAACTTTTATGAATGTAATAGTAATTAAATTTAATTAATATATATATTATATGATATTTGAATTACTCAATAATATAAAAAAAATCTAAAAGTCAAAGAAATATATTAATTAAAATAAACTGTAGAATGAAAACCACATATATGATAATTGGACAATTTTTTAATTTTAATTCTCAAGCTATTGATAACAGCCCATCATTCTCTTTCATTAAATTGAAAATGTCAAAAGAAAATATAAAATCCATGTATGTAATTATCTCATCCAAAAGCCAATAGTTTCTAAGCATATAAAACTACTATTTAACTAGATAGATTCCTAAAAGTATTTGTTCCATGCACGAGACAAAAATTCATCCGTTAACACTAAATCGTTTGTTCTTCAGGGTAAGAGAGAAATCCCTCGAGCAACAGTTAACTCCGAAGAGAGAAACGTGCTTTACCCACACAATCCTCCGCAAGTCCAAGGAGAAACATTCGGATCAAATTCAGCCAATACGTCTTCATCCACATAACATATTTATGCAAAAATTGCAAATAACGTCAAGATTAGAAAACAAAGTAGAGATACTTTTAACATACAAAAAATTGCTTCCAAAACAAACACAACAAAAAATGAAGAACATTCTAAACAAGTGAGATTAAGAAAAAAAAAATGAAGAACAGGCCAACCACATAGTAATTTTTTGTACCAAAATAATCACGTGAGATTAACAAAAAAATATAAATTTATACCTCACCAATCTTCTCGATTATCATCATCATTGTCTACGTCGGTCTCTTTATCAGACTCGTCGTTTTCTTGAGATTCTTCGTCGCTGGTGCAATAGTCAAGTAACGTGTCATCTAACTCGTCAACATCATCTAAGTTTGGTTCCTCAACAACTTCAGATGACCTTGCGGTAATCGGCCCGTCAATGACCTCCACGTCCACATCATCCCAGTTTAATGAATGTATTTCATCGAGATTAACTTCAAGCGGATCGTTTGTGTCATTCTTCTGATATACAACATTTTCCATAGACAAAACATCGTCGACATCCATTTCTTCATCGTGCATCTCCGTAACATCATAAACATGCCTATGCTGGAATGGTATCACGACACGCCAATCATGTCCTAATTTAGGATCATTAGTGTAGAAAACTTGCCTTGCTTGGTCAGCTAATATGTAAGAGTCGTCCTCGTACCATTTTCTAGCAACTCGGACACTTACGATATTTCCGTCTTTTTGTATCCCTGTTCCTTTTTTTCTTCCAAGATCAAACCAATCACATTTGAATAAAACAACCTGCCTGTCTTTGAAATAATCTTAACTGAATAATATCCTTTAAAACCCCATAAAAATCAATGTTGTCATCTCCATGATTACCCTCCACTACAACCCCACAGTTTTGAGTTTTCGACGGCTATCGCGTTGTTCAGTTAAAAATCTTACACCATTCACGATGCAACCAGAAAACTTTCTTACACACTTCTGAGGTGCACATGCGAGTGAATATAAAGATTCATTTACCTGTGATGGCTCCTCTCCATATAACTTAGTCATCTGTAAAACAAGAATAACATAAATTAACCCATACACTTATAAAATAATTTGTATTTACTTTAAATATAACATTACTTGTTTTTTGAACCAAGCCGGAAATTTTTCTTTATGTTCCTGGACTAAATTCGCACAATTGTCCAACAAAAGTTCTTCCTTGTGCTTCCTACAATCAAAATAAAAAGGTAATTCATATTTATTAAATAATTAAAATTAATCAGAATGTGTTAAAAAAATTTATACAATACTTACTTCAAAAATGGTGCAACCTCTTCGCAATTTTGGAAGACAAACCACTGTAGATCATTGAACTCTTCCTCAGATAAATCTACAAGTTTCGTTGCTCCGAAATGACGGTATTTTTGTGAGAATATTGATAGACTATCATCAATTTTTTTATCACTGTTACGCTCATCTCGGTTAAATCTAGTTTCAATTCCCTGTAAGTATATCGAGCAAAATGTTAAACACTCTTTTGCGATGTATGCTTCGGCCACTGATCCTTCGGGATGGGCTTTATTGCGCACACTCTGCTTCAAGCCACATAGAAATCTACCGGGAAAAAAGAAAAGTCAGCATGATGACAAATATAAAGTTTGATTCAATTACAAATTTTTTAAAACCAATGAAAAATATATATAAGAATCGGAATGGTAGAAATATAAGTTCAGATGCATTTAAAAGTTCGTAAATTAATATTATTACCGTTCAATGGGATACATCCACCTGAATTGAACTGGGCCACCAAGCAATGCCTCATCCGGTAAATGAATAGGCAAATGAACCATGACGTTGAAGAAAGCTGGAGGATATATTTTTTCAAGTTTACACAAAATCAAGCAAATATCTCCTCTCATTTTCTCCAATTCACTTCTTTTCAACTTCTTGCAGCACAGGTGTTGAAAAAATGGCATAACTCAGTCAGTACCTCACTCACTTCCTTATTTAAGGATCCGCGAATCCCGACAGGAAGTATTTGTTGTAAAAGTAAGTGACAGTAATGACTTTTCAACCCAGATAACTTGTGGTCGCTTGAACTAACACAACGAGAGATATTGGAAGCATACCCATCCAGAAATTTAACAGACTTTATAAACTCACACAAGTCTTGTCTCTCTTTCTTTGACATAACATAACAAGCAGATGGCATCACACATGTTCCATTAGGTCGCCTGACTAAGTGCAACTCCTCACGAATTTTCATGTCCTCTAAATCTTGCCTCGCCTTCATCGTATCTTTTGTTTTCCCATCTACACTCATGAAGGTTCCTAATATACTCTCACATATATTTTTTTCGATATGCATTACATCTAAATTATTCCGTAATTTCAACTTACTCCAATAGGGCAAATCGAAAAAATGCTACGCTTGGTCTAATTTAACTCCTCGGGCTCCCGCTTCCTTTTCTTATTGTTTACATGCTTCCCTGGTATTAGACTTTGCAGTCTCTCCAACTGCACTAACACATCCTCCCCGGTTAAACCTCTAGGACCTTCACCGTCTTCATTTTTCCATTGAACCTCTTACTTTTCCTCCACGCATGATCTTTCGGTAAATCACGACGATGTCCCATGTAAGATATCTTGCTACGTAGTCGCACGGAATAGGTTTGGTCATTACAAACTGGACAGGCCATGTACCCTTTAGTACTCCACCCGGACAGGTCGCCATATGCCGGAAAATCATTTATTGTCCACAAAATCTAAGCACGCAATTGAAAAGTTTTTTTTGAAGGAACGTCGAAGGTCTCTGCCCCCTCGACGAACAATTCTTTCAACTCTTCGATTAATGGTCGCAAGTAAACATCAATATCTTTACAATTCTTGCCCGAAATCAGCAAAGACAAGAAAAAGAACGGATCTTTCATGCAATCCCAAGGGGGAAGATTCAACGGGGCTAGAATGAATGGCCACATGTTGTACGTGGTGCTCATGTTTCCAAATGGATTAAAACCATCTGCAGCTAAAGCTAGTCTAACATTTCTAGGATCGTTTGCAAATAAGGGATACTCTTTATCGAAGTGTTTCCATGCTGCAGAATCTGCCGGATGCCTCATATATTCATCATCGACTCGTCTTTCTGTGTGCCACACCATCTTTTTTGATGTTTTATGGGACATGAAAAGGCATTGGAGCCTTGGTTTCAATGGAAAATATCTTAAAATCTTGTGCGGTAACCTCTTCCTCACACCATCATTGAGTTTCCATCGAGAAGTATGACAAATAGGGCACGCCTCCAATTTGTCATTCTCTTTCCAATATAAAGCACAGTCATATTTACATGTGTGAATGCATTCATATCCTAATCCCAACTCGCGCAAAAATTTTTTAGCTTCATAATACGTATTTGGAAGCTTCTCACCATCCGGAAAAGAGTTTTTCATCAAGCGCAAAAGCGTATCGATGGTTTTATTACTCAACTTATTATACACTTTCAAGTGGAGCAATTGTGTAATAAAAGATGTCTTTGAAGTTTTCTTACATCCAGGGTATAGTTCCATCTTGGCACCATTCATCAGCTCCTCGAGATATGCCGGAACACCACCAACATTGTCTTCGCGATCGTATTGCTTGTCAAGGTCCAGCAACATGTCATCAACACCATCGTCTTCATCGTCTGTCAAATATTTATCCGAAGGCTCGTCGTCAATTTCAACATTCTCATTAGTATGTGTACTCCCTTGGAAACTAGCATTTGATTCACCATGATAAAACCATATCACGTAACCTGGATCCATCCCCCGAAACATAATATGATCTCTCACTGTTTGTTGGTCTTCAAATGTTATGTTCAAACAGCGCACACATGGGCATCGAACTTTGCACTCCTTACCCATATGTGATTCGACAAACTGTATGAACTTATTAACTCCCTCCACATAAGCAGACGTATATCTGGCAGCATGCATCCAACTCTTGTCCATTTTCAGCTACGGAATTTTACAATAATAGTTCCTATACCATAAAACAATAAACGAGTCATTGATCCATTACAATGCAGCCAAAAAGTCCAAAATAATACACAGCACGAACAATATCAGTAAGCATACATAAATAATTAAAATAATTAAAATATGAACGAACAAGTTCTAAAGGAATAAAACCACAAGTTTTCCGTTTGACTAACTTTAGAAAATTATCAATAAGATCGTAATGAGATTATGTAAATAAGATAATGAATTAATTAAAGTATGACGTAATTAGTATTTTAATTATCAAAACCCTCATTATTTAAAATAATAACTTTTGTTTTGAGAATAAACTTTAAGCAAGACCTTGTTAATACAAATTATTCAAATTAATAGGAATATGGAGTCAATGTTCACAACACATTATTAATTTACTACTGCACTATTGTATTTTTCCTTTCATTCTTTCTTGTGAGCTTCCTATAACAAAACCTAAAATTATCTTTGTGTTTTCTTTAATCTATTTGGTTTCCACTGGATGAGCATTTTATATAACAGAAAACAGGGAAATTGTTTGTAGATGAGAAACAATTAATCGCCAATAATGTAAATATAACCATATTCATAACAAGCATAGTGATTTGTTACAAGAAAAGTGTGAACAGTATAAATAAGCAAATGCTAATCATCTGTGACCTGGAGAAGATCCAATTCAAATAACTAATTTCATTTAATAAAGTGGAGCAATCGATAAATCAGACAATTTTATGCCGATGGAGTATTAGTTATTTTGAACAAAAATTAGAATTTTTTTTTTAATTCATCAAAACTCACAAGAGATAGCAAATTGACAGACGGCTCTAATGAAAAAAGGCACGGTCGAAAAATACAGAGTGAATCACAATTATCACAACACCTTGTTTTGAGAATAAACTTTAAGCAAGACCTTGTTATCACAATTAACAGAGTGAATCAAATTGATACAGGAATATGGAGTCAATGTGCACAACACTGTTTAGTCGGTACCTTACATTTTTGAATTTAAAGATGGGCACAACTTGTGTAGATTGACATTTTTGACTATTATATTCTTTAACCAAAATAAGTAAATTGCACTCTTATTTCTGGGTATTTGTGGAGGAACATACTTAATTATTTCTACTAAAACAGATTCTAGTTTCTGATAAATGATGAATAAGAAAATTAATTGAAAAACTAAATGAGGGAAATAACTTTTTCAGCCTATTGATAGTTCATAACATTCCTATTATAGCAAATCCAAGTTAGTTCTCTATTTGTAGTAATACTGAAAAATAATTAATTATGGTTTTTTTAATCATGCAGTTGTTTTGACCATTGAGTTATTAAATCTAAAGCTCATTTGAAACATAAACTCCAATAGCAAGCATCTGAGTGTAACCATCCAACATTTTTCCTAAGATTGATTTAAATTGCAGATGAAATGYTCGATTTGACCCTCTGTGACGAATTAACACAAACACACAAATAAATTAATAAAAACAAAAGAAGCAATTTCATAGTAACACACTGATGTACTAAATATTTAATATATAACAATCATAACACCAGAGAACTTCAAGGAGTTTATTTCATAATTGCACAACATATTCCTCCAAATTCGTTAACGAAAAAAAAAACTAAATAGTTTTAAATTTGAATGGATTATTATCTTTATTACCCATAAGGTTTTGTGCACTTACAAACAAAACCATACAATGTTAATTATATAAAGGATTAATTACGAAAACAAGCCCTCGAATTTGGTTTATTTACAAAAGAAAAAAAAACTTGAATAATAATTACACAAACAAGGGCAGAGGTTTCCCCGTAATATTTATGCATGTATCCATTTACAAAGCTTCAAAGTCTGGAAAGTTAAAACATATATGTTCGAAATAAAATAAATGAAAACATATATATCCATTTACAAAGCTTCAAAGACCGGAAACGAAGGCGAACCATCACACAGTTTTTGCACATTAAGCTGGTTTCATGTTTGAGACTGCACCCCATTTCGGAGCTCTATTAGTTTTCATAGAGGTAATACATAATCACCCCATCCCCCCACCCCTCACCCCTCGCTCTCTCTTTCTCGAATGTATTCTTGTTAGTAATACTTTATAAGTGGCAAATGCATATTAATATCACGCCTACAACATTATCGACTACAGACATGTTAATTATACTTTTCAATGGCGTCCTTCCTTAATGTCAAAATTTTTTCTAAACTCAATCATCAATCTAATAACCTTACCTGACTAACCATATGACACGGAAATAACACTCGTAAAAACGAGCAGTGATCATATCTAAAGGACCATATATATTCTCCCTTTTCTTACTGCATTATAATTTAATGCCTAGAAGTCGGTCGTCAATGTTTACCAAAAATGAATGACATACAAGTTCAGTAACTTCTGCAATAATTATAAGTAAAAATTTCAGTCGACTGCATTTCAGGATTACAAAAGCCATAGTACTTTGCACAAAAAGGAAGAATAGGAGAGTGATATGTATTGTTCACTTCATAACCACACACTTTCAGTAGAATAACAACACAAAGCCTTTTGGATTTCTGAAAATGTGGCAAAAGGAAACGTATTACTTGTAACTAAAAGTAGTAGACAATATAAAACTACTGTGTGCAACTGCATCAACTAAATTTTCTTGCACACATATGAAGCTAACAATGATGAAAAAAAAACTCAATTATACTATTTAGACAGCTTAGGCGAGAAAATGGAGAAAGAAAAAGGTTTTACAATTGTGGACTCACCAGCCCGACAAGAGGATTCTTCAGTGCAATTATGAAGTGGGTAGCAGATTCCGGCCGGTGCCAGTTCCTTCTCAATAGCCGGAATTTTTCAATCACCAATTTGTGGGCAGATTAAATGGTGAAATTCTGAGGAGTGGATTTCTTGTGCTCTACTTATTAGTCATGCAATTTAGGTTAATTAAAAATAAAGAATCGGTGGCTCCAGAGGTTGAAGATGACTCTATATGTACAGCTGTACCCCAAAAAAAGTGATTTATATATACTAGGTCATTAGTTTTCAAGGATGTGAGAATGGTGAATTGGTTTATAACCTTGATCTGATTACCGAAGCACCAGGGTTCGAACCCTTGCAGGTACACAAGTGTTTTATTTAATTTTTCTTAATAACACACTTTTTTTTGTTCATTTTTTTACAGATTTATTTTATTTTATTTTATTTTATTTCTTCTTTTCAAATAAAACAAGGGTTTTATTTTTAAATACAAAAAGTTAAATTGGTAGAATAATTCCAATAATGATCTGCCCACAACTCTTAGGATTTAGAACTATTTCTTTATGATTGCAATTAGCACAAAATAATAAAGTAAACTCAAATTGTTCATTGAACTTCTGCTCGTATGTTTTATAATTTGATTTTTAATACCCAATTAAATAATTATTTTTGCTTATTCATATTTATTTTTTATATTTTATTATTACTATATTTAACTCATTGTATCAAATACATATAGACATCTACATTAATAATAAATAATTCTAAATCCTATACCAATATAGTTGTCTTACTTTTCCATGTTAGGTGAATTTATATTTAGTTTATAGTTAGACCACTTCAAATAAAGTATTCAATTTAGGGTATAGTGTATTTATTAAATTAATTGTTAAAATTACTTAATTGAATGTATATTTGATGAAAAAAATAAAGACTTTCACGATTATATTAGTAAATTAGGATTATAAAGGAGTGAAATTTAGACGGTTGATATCTTTTTTGGGTCGAGCCGATTAGAAAATGAATCGAGACGAACATTGATTTTTATCAATTGTACAAGTGTTTTCAGAATTTTACTCCACTTTGAGCAATTGATCTATACGTTCTTTTAATATCATGTAACTCAAAATCAAATAGCGGGTAATTTTATTTCAATTATATTTGTGTATAGTCGATTAGAACACGAATCGAGACAAACTTTGATTTTTATCAAATGTACGAGTGTTTTCAAAAATCTTACACAACTCTCCGCAATCGGTCAAATACTATCTTTTAATATCAGGTAACTCAAAATCAAATAGCGGGTAATTAAGTTTAATTTTTCAGACGTACACATAATGTACACATACACTACATACTAACAAAACCAGTATTTATAATCCCATCATCATTTCGATAGTAGGACCATAAATTGTGAAAAACAGTACGCTCAGAGTTCAAATACTCGGAGTATCCTCAAATTAACGGGTTTACATCTTCAGCATATATTGATTTTTAGTCATATTAATGTTATAWTACMTATACTKAAGATATATCAGCTGAAGTTTACYAKGKATATGTTATTTAAGTTATTAGCTAAAATAAATTTAGAGAATTCAAAATAGTAGTTGTTCYATTAGAAATTAAAACTACTTTACATATTTGTTTTCGATTTATCTTTAATTAATTAGACATAAATGAATTTACAAGCTAGTACTTTATATTTTGTATCACTAGTTTACAAATGTGGTTTTTTTAATTACTACAAAAATATTACTTTCAAAAAAGCTTGCGAATCTATGTTAACTATAAGATTTTTGTTCGACCGACATATTAAAACTCTTGTCCACTCGGCCTACTCAATTATATATAATTGATTATTATATGTTCAAAAATGAAGTTTGGTCTTGTAAAATAATATCATTAAAATAATATATATTAACATAAAACTTATTATTAAATTCATACTTAGTAAAAATAATTTGAACTTTAATTTTTAGGTCAATTTTGGACATGAGCCCTGGCTTGGGTGCGACCCAACCCCATCCTAGTTAACAGCTCCTCCACTCAAACCAGGGTCTATACTTGACCATACCTCTCTCAATTACCGACCTCATTCAGCCCTATCTCCCATCTTCACCGCGCACAAAATCCTTCCAGTTCAAATCCACCATGAACTCTACCAGATCCTCCGCGCGCCTGAAATTGCTAGCTTGCACCCGTTCTGCCATGCGAGATGAGGACCATCCACAAGAATCCTCTGACCCAATGGCTCGGCGGCAGCTCCGACAAGAAAAATTACAGTCCGATTGGGGTTTCACTGCGCTCGATATGGAAATATCCAAACGCACCAGGGTTGAGAGTGTCGAAGATCGTCCAGGTTAATTAACCTAATTCCGTACAATTTTTTTGTTTAAAAGTTTAAACTTTTAAAATTTAATTGCTTTATAATGCCTGAATTCGCTTGGGTTTTGATGTTCTTGAGCTAATTTTAAAATTGTCTTCGATTATTTTACAAATTTTAAAACGGATCGAATTTACTGGTGTTTTGCATGTTAAGGAAACCCTATTTCCTATTTTTTCTGAATTTAGTTTTAGATATAAATAAATAGAATTATCCCTAAAAAAAAAAAAAAATTCAGTCGTGTCTAAAAAAAAGGGCGGGTCTTTTTTTTTTTTTTATCTTGGCGCCTAAACATCAGTTATTTTTGGTAGCTTATAATCTAATTAGGGTATTGATATGTATCTAAATATCTACCAGTTCCAGTATAACTATACATAATCGGTCACACCAATAACTTCTCCTAATTGCCAAAAAAAAAAAAAAATTCAACTGAAGGTGCATAAGCAGTCAAGCCAAGGTTTGTTCATGTGTGTGTAACTGTGTGAGATTTTGGTTAGTTGGTTTTAATATGACATTTTTTGTGTTGAAAACTAGAATAATAAATTAGTGATTATTGTTAATCCATATGTAATTATGTTCACAGTTACTGCAAATGTCATCATATGTTAATCCAACTTCTGAGCTTATTCATTTGTTTATCATATGTACAAAGATGTTTGCAGTTGGTTTGTTATGAGTATATATATACATATTGTGGATTGAAATACTTATGTGATACATTTATGTGGATTGTAATTATATATATGCATAGTTTGGATTGTTATTTAAATTACTAGAATACTTATGTGGTACATGTATGCATATTGTGGATTATTATGTATATATATACTTATGTAATTATATATATACATAGTGTGGATTGTTATGTAAATTACTGGAATACTTATGCATGGTGTGGATAGTTAATTATATATATACTTATGTAATTATATATATATGCATAATGTGGATTGTTATGTAAATTACAGGGGAATACTTATGTGGTACATTTGTGCTAGTTCTGAATCACATATATCTACATCTTAGGCTATTCTGATTTCAAGATTATGTATGCTTAGTGACATATATGCTTAGTGTATATTGTAATCGCGATGCCAAAATATATTTGCAATTGCTTTCTTGTGAGTATATAAATACTTATTTTAAATTGAATTTGTGACTACATATTGTGTTTTTATGATGCTGAACTGAAATACATATGATTGTGTAATAACATTTTCTAGTTTTCTATCACATTTATGCTGATCTTAGATATACATGCTTACCGTATATCTAAATTATGTTAGATAATATGTTTCATGATGTTTATCTTGAATACATTATCTAGTGGACTTTGTTCATAGTGGAGCATAAAAAAGGAGACATGGTATTGAGATTGGTCTAGTTTTAAACTTTACCTATCACTTGTCAACTCAACAAATCATGTTCAAAATATTAAAATAAATAAATAAATAAAATTAGCATATATTTTTAATTGATTTGTTTAAGTTTTGACCACATGACATAACATAAATTCATGTAAAATATTGACACCTATGCAATGGACCCAATGCTCTCAAAGCATCTCCAATGCTATAACAATTGATGATTATGTGATAGAATATTTGGAAAATCTTATTATTATTTGGTATATGATCATAAATCAGACCAATAATTACTTTTATTCATCTCCAATACAAATGATTTTAGTAGCCTAATGTTAGTTTTGTATCATATTTATGATGTTTTTTGTTGTGTTTTGTTTAGTCGGAGAAATGGCACCGGGAGGTATACTGAAGAAACATAAATTGGCCGCAAACAAACCTCGACAATATGTCACAAACCATACCTCTCTTAATGCCTCCACACCCCGTAGGCTGACTAGAAAATTTGACGGTCTGAACGAACCACCATCCACTCAAAACCAACCACCTTCACTGAATCTCAACCACCTTCCACTCAATCCCAACAACCTGCCACTAAAAACCAACCACCTGCCACTCAATCCCAACCACCTGCCAATAAAAACCAGCCACCTGCCCCCCAAAAACAATCACCTATCCCCCAAACTCAATCACCTCTCTCTCAAACCCCTCCTGCCCCTCAAACTCAGTCACCCATCAGTCAAACCCAACCTGAGGACCCTCAGAGTCAATCTCCTAACCCCCGGTCTGAATCAACTAACACCCAGACTGGTTCAACTGGGCTTCAGACTAATTCAGCAGGCACTGGACTTCAATCAACAAAAAACACTGAAGACTCATCACATGAAGATGATGAAGAGAAAGGTTTATGATTCTTACACTTCAATTTTTTTCATCTTGGTAATAGTCTTGAATCTACTTCATATGTTTTTTGTGCTTTGATGTATACTAATTTGATACCTATATGGATTTGTGTTATTTCAAATCAGTTGTAAGTTATTATGTTATAACAATTATACATATATAGTACATGACATTGTCAAGTTTCAAAATTGGCAAATATTTCATAACGTGCAACTTTTCTTTTTTTATTGAGATTCATATGTATTAGATTTACTTTGATCTAAAAGTCTGCTATTGTTTATTTGTAGTTCATTCTTTATAGAGTCACCATTTTTTATTTTAGATTCATCTGAGTGGGAAGAGACATTACAATTCTTATTTTATGGTTAACATAGCTTTGCCTAAAAGTTGGGATTACATAGTTGGATATATATGTCAAAATGTGACTGGTTGAGTTGGGCAATATATTAGGTGGGGTAGAACTGTTGATGTGTAAAATAGTTTTAAGTTTGCTGTTTGTTTAATGTATGCATAATATTGTTGATATTAATAATTATGAAAATGAYTTTTGTTAAAAGTTGTTTGGTGGTTAATTTGGAGCAATCTAATTCTTTGTCCTCGTATAAAAACATCTTACTAATAAAAAAATTGTTTATTTAAACATTTTTCGAATACATTAAATAAGGTTCAGTAATTTAAATTTCAAATGAAGTCTTTGATATATACTAATTAGTTGATGTGCAGATGATGTTTCCAAAATTGTTAAAAGGAAACGTGGCCCAACAATGGGCAAGGGCATCATGAAGACATTCGACAAGTTTTCGGGAAAAAAAATGAAGATAGAGGTTGATCCATTTATTGGAAGACCTAAAAGTCGAGTGCAATCTGCTAAGTTCTCAAGTCAGATTGGGGTAGTGACTCGGGATGTCCTTCCGGCGCCGAGGAGGTGGAAGGAGGTAGATGTAGAGAAGAGTCTGGGGCCAGGCATTGACCATATGCAGGTAGGGTTTTTACACTTTTTTCTTTTGATGAATTTTAATCTTGTATCAGCTTAATGATACATCGCTGTGTTATATGCAGATTCATATGGATGTCAATATGGAAAAACCGGGTGTCAAACAGTGCGTGATTGAAAGAATTCAGTCAAGTTCCCAACAACTGCGCTACAGGCTGCACAAGCATTACTTGAAGTACCCTAACATTGAGGAGGCTAAGAAAAATTGGCCACGTTCTTGTCATGAGCAACAGAACTGGGAATTGTTGTGCGACCATTTCAATCCAGCCGAATTCAAGGTAATATAAATCAAAACAAATACTTTTGTTTAAATAGTATGATATATATCATATGTTTGTTTCTTCCATGAGAATATTAATATTTGTGTTTTTGCAGAATCGAAGTGACGCTAATACCCAAAATCAGAAAAAACTGCGAGCTCCACATATTACAGGGCGAACTCCTTTTACTGTACTTCAAAATGAATTTGTAAGTGTTACCAAGATTTTTACAACAAAATTTTTAGATATATCAGTTGCCCGTTAGTAAAATCAATGTTGTGAAATTTGTTGCGATATAAAGGGAAAATCTTTGACAGTGATATATAAATGAAATCCACTTAAGTGTAACGAAATGAAGATTTCAGTATTAAGTTTATTCCTTGGTGCAATTTTTATATTTATGTTCTAATTTTGTTTTATATTCTTTTTTGAATGCTGATTAGTCGGAGAAGGACGTCGATGAATGTGATATTATTGAACTTTAAAAGCGCACGCATTATACAGTGAAAGGTGGTTGGTCAAGTGCTGAGGCGGGAGAAAACTGGGTAACTAACTAAATAACACATGCTTTTTATAATCCAAATTCGTTAATTATCATATTATTATTATTATACTTACATCGATGTGTTTTTAGGACGAGATGATAGCAATGAAAGAAAAGTACGCCGAAGAAGGGATTGAGATCACAGAACAGGAGATAGCAATTGAGGTTCTTGGCCATGCCTCTGGTTATACCAAAGGCATTGGTTATGTACCGAAACCTCCAGGAAAATGCCCTAATTAGAACACCCAACTCCTGCAAAAGGAACTGACAGACACTCGGGGAAAGCTACAGGAGTCGGAAGGTCAAGTGAAAGAGCTCAAGAATGAAGTCGGTGATTTGAAAAATCAATTGACTCAGCAAGGCGAGTGCATCAACAAGCTTATGGCCTTCATGAGAGCAAATGAGTCTGCTTCYYGTGGGGATMCTTCGGGTGGGACCTGATCCATTATATTCCACATAAGTCGGAATTTCCAGTTTTAATTTTGTGAACTTTGTATAGTGTTTCTTTGATGGTTTGATTATAAACTAATTTAGTATAAATTTTAAATATGCAGGCAGTCTGATCCCACAATTGTTTTTGTTTGGCGATGTTGACATGTGGAAAAAGTTTTGCTCAAGTCTTGCTTCATGAACTAACTATTGTGGTTTAGTTTACGCTTTGAGGTCCGTGTTTTGAATATTCAAGTACATTGGTTTTCTAATTTGGTATGTGTTATGTGGATATTTCAAGTAATATTTGGGTTAGTTGTAAGTGTTATGGTGTATGTTCGAAATCGTCGAAGAAATATTTTAGAATATTCTTATCATTATATTGTAATGATAAATTCTCATTTGCTTTCATTTTAATCGTTACGATATATTTTCCTTACAAAAGACTAATGACAAATTAATGTAGGACAATTTATGTCGTCATGAAAGTAAATAATCAAATCGTGTTCACTCAATTATTACAACTTTAAGCGTCACATTAGTATTTCAAATTTGTCACTTTATTAAATTATGACAACTTGTTTTATCACATAATACTTTGAACTTGTCACTTAAACTAAATCATTTATGATGATTGGTTTGTCACCATATGTACCCATTAGATCATCATCGAACATATACCTTTTGTAATGATTATAATATTCGTCATATATTTCTAGTTTTTTCGTGACAAAATACGTCGTCACCTTTCATTGTAAATGGTGACACATTGCTTTGTCATTGTAAATATAGATGTTCAGTGACGGTTAATATCGCGTCACTATAACACAAATCTATCGTGACGAATTACATTATATTTGGTAAATATTTAATACATATTATGACAATATTAGCGTCATTATAACCCAATAAAAATTGTCACCGTAGTTATGTTTGTCACGGAAAGTCAAATGTTTTGATGACAAATTAAGTGTTCGTCATTGAAAATGGTAACATACAGTGGCAAAACCAATCTTTTTATGACGATTTTTGAATCACTTTCGTGACGAATTCAGCGTCACCGAATAGTATCATCTATGGTGACAATTTACATGAGCGTCATGAAAAACAAACATTTAGTGACGCGCTTGAAAAAATTGTCACTTTCACCAATGGTGACAGCAATACTATGACAACCCCTGTGACGCTCAATTTTCGTCACCGTTTCTCTTCAATGACGAAAATATAGACTTTTAGTGACGAAATGTATCGTCATCGAACATCAAATTTCTTGTAGTGCCAATCCCCTATCAAAATTCTTTATCACAATAATCCTTCTTACTTTTACCTTCGAGTGTTTGGTTGCTTATGTTATCCCCTCTTCCCATCCACCACAAATAACAAGCTACAAGCTCGATCTAGTCCTTTTGTATTTTTGAGATACCCATCACATCATCGAGGGTACAATCGCTATGACCTATATTGCAAGAAAATCATGATAAATCGTCATGTAATTTTCGACGAAACTCAATTTCCTTTTGCGAAAATTAAAATTCCAAATCCACCATATGACACGCCAGATACACCTATCTCTCCGTATGTCTTTCAACATCTAAATTTTGATCTCTCTAACCGAGCTAGCTCACCCCCACACAGCCCATCTGGCCCAATTCATGCAAGTATTTCTCCCAGCAGCCCAAATCGTTGCTACAACTCTGGTCCATCTACTAGCAGCCCATCCAACCCAACTACAGCCATCCCAGCTAGCCCAACTGCAATTGTGGCCGGCTCGCTTCCTAGCAGCACTACAAGCCCTCTCATAACCAACCCATCAATTTCAGAACCACAACAACTCCTCCTAGAACCACATCATCCACTCACACGAAGGCAACGTGGCATCTTCAAACCCAACCCAAAATATAATCTTCTCACTCGAATAAAAAAATCACCACTACCTTTTAACCCCGTTTCTGCTCTCAATGACCCAAATTGGAAAATGGCAATGGATGATGAGTTTAATGCTCTTATTAAAAATAAGATGTGAGATTTAGTCCCTCATCCCCATAATATTAATATAACTCGGACTATGTGGATTTTTAAGCATAAAGAAAATTCTGATGGTTCATCTGAGAGGCATAAAGCCCATCATGTAGGTAATGGCAAAACTCAGCAGGTCGGCGTATATTGCGGAGACACTTTCAATCCAGTGGTCAAACCAGCTACCATACGCACTTTTCTAAGTTTGACACTCTCTAAATCGTGTCCCATTCACAAACTCGACGTCAAAAATGCTTTCTTACATGGCAATCTCAAAGAAACGGTCTACATGCACCAACCCATGGTTTTTCGAGACCTCACACATCCGGATTATGTCTATTTATTAAAAAAATCTCTATATGGACTCAAACAAGCTCTAGGGCCTGGTACAAACGATTTGCAGACTACGTGTATACTACTGGTTTTTCTCACAGCAAGTCCGATCACACATTATTTATTCACAAGAAAGGTACTCATGTCGTCTACATTCTCCTATACGTGGATGATATCATCTTAACGACTTCATCGGATGCACTTCGCAAAAAAATATTTACCCTTCTTAGTTCTGAGTTCACTATGAAGGATCTGGGTCCACTCAGCTACTTCTTAGGTATTGCAGTCACTCGTCATCCGCACGGCATGTTTTTATCACAGAAAAAGTATGCCGAAGAAATCATCGAACGAGCGGGCATGTCCTCATGTAAGCCTAGCCCCACTCTAGTGGACACTAAGTCAAAACCTAGTGCTACCACAAACACACCATGTGACGATCCCTCTCATTATCGTAGCCTCGCCGGAGCTTTAAAGTATCTCACATTCACGAGACCGAACATCAGATGCTGGATATCTCACGCGCAGGGATATCTCGCACGCCATGCAAAAAAATTTTCTATTCACGCACAACCCAATGGAGGAACATATGTTTGCTCTGAGACGCATCGTGTGATTCATTAGAGGAACGCTCCACCACGGCTTACATTTGTACCAACCTCGATCGACACACTCATCTCCTACATTAATGCAGATTGAGGAAGATGTCCAGACACTTGTCGCTCGACTTTTGGTTACTGTGTCTTCCTTGGTGACAACCTAATTTCTTGGTACTCAAAAATGCAAGCCACGCTATCCCATTCTAGTGCTGAGGCCGAATACTGGGGTGTCGCAAATGTTGTCTCGAAATCTTGTTGGCTACGAAATCTACTTCTCGAACTTCATCATCCAATCCACAAAGCCACGCTCGTTTATTATGACAATGTTAGTTCAATTTATCTCTTTGGAAACTCGGTTCAACATCAACGCACCAAACATACAGATTAAATGTGCAGGCCCTGCATATTTGGTTGTTTAATACAGATAATAACTTAAATTCTACACATTACATGCTATGCCACATTATTTTCTATCAATTTTTTTTAAATCTGCAAAACTATGGATCACTGATAAAACCAAAAAGACTGGTTACCAAGAATATGGGGTACTGACCTGCGTTATGAAGTCAGCAACCTGAATAACCTTCAATGTCCTTCACAGCGACCTGATAAGCCTCCAAAACTCTCTTTGGCGGTCTAGCCGATCCTGCAACACAACAACTTCAGCCGAGTAGGTGATCAGACTTGGTGAAGGTCCTCCGATGCTTAAGTTAGATAGTGCAAGGAATATTTTGAGAGCTCAAACCACGATCAAAAACAACATAAAAACTAAGAGAGGTATGCATCCCTTTTATAGAGACAAGAGAAGTGTTCCCCAAGCCAGGGTTTCTTTCTCCCACCACAATTCCATAAATACCATGACCGACTTAGAATTAGGATTTCTCTTGTATGCTAAGTTCCCAAAATTAATAAACCTCTTACTTAAATTACCAGAATAGGCCTGGGTCTAATATTCTTTCGATATAGTTTGTCGAAACCACATAGACCATCCATATAAGCCCATTTGGGCCCGATATTTATAAAGCCCATGACCGAGCTTAACAGCTAGCTCCCAACACATAAAAGCACAAGAGGTCGCGACCCTATATTAGAACTCATCCTCATACTTCAAGTCGCTACTGTACAAAACTAGCTCGCTTACCTCTCAAAAGAAACCAACCAGCTCGCTCACGTCCCAGAAGAAATACTCCTTCCAGGAAATGAGGTCGCTTACCATAAATACCCATATACATCACATAATATTACGTATGGATTTTTATTGCCGTATAAGCTAGTCCTCCATGTTCTGGCTGATTGAGGCACGAAATCAGGCAGGACGTGTAAAATAGAGCATTAAAAGATTACAACCATCACAACATAATTAAATCACCCTTTCCCGCTCCCCAAACCATATTATAGAATACCCCAGCTCGGCGTACCAAACTTTAATACCAATCATCCCATTAAAAGTTACCAAATAAGACCGCGACCTCTAAAAAGATCATCTTGCTGAGCTCGCTCGGCTTTTAAGAGAAATTTCCTCCTTGAAGAAGAGATTCGCAAGTCCCCAGGTCGAGTCCCCAGACCCCATACCTGACGACCTAATAACCATAAAGCTACTTTCACACGAGCATTAGTTGTAATCGGGCACAACAATCCGAGAAAACGTAATCATAAATAGCCCAAAAAGTCAAAACACGTCTCTCCTTACCCATCATGTCCCTTTTAAGTTTCATTAAATGTAGCCTGACAGCGTGTCGGGCACATGTCATCCCCTCATTTTCTCGTAGTATAATAAACACGGTGGGCCCAAAACATTCCTTGAAACCCTACCAACTTCCCGCTCTTATCTGTCCTATCTACCTTTTACACCACCCAACACACACAAAAACCCCTTCATCTCCTCCCATTTGCCATTTCACATAAACTCAAGCAAAAGCGCCATTTTCGCTCTACAAAAAAGCTCGTCCACTCTACAATTGTCAGAAAATTATTAACAGCTCACCATTCGTCACCGACCTCCAGGATACCAAAAATGTGTAAGTCCTATAAACCCTCCCCTCTTTGAATAATTTTGAATTGACTATGATATATGTGCTGCATCTGCTGAATTGTTGTGTTTTATGCTATTTCCTTCCCCCTGTATTTTCTGATAGATGATGAAGTTAGCATCCCCCAGCCTTTCCGCTGATTCAAACCCCATCGGAAACCCTTATATTTTTTAGAGAAGACTAAAACAACCCTCTTCCCCCTCCAGCCTCCACGTCGAGAAAAAAGGCGACGTTAGCTTGTCGTTGTTAGAAGCCCAGACTAGGTCTCACTCCAATACACCAATCTCTCTAGAAAACACATTTGAAGACCCTTCTTTCGTCCCCTGGCACATGTAAAGCATACGAACCCACCGCCTTGCGAGTACTTCCTGGAAAACTCAGTGACTGTGGCTCGCTCCATAAATGCCGCTGACCTACATCCCTCAACCCTAACAACCCGGCTGGTCAAGGATAACTATTGCCTGCTCCATGACCCTGAAAAACTAGAAGAATTCAAACACTCAACCTCCCAGAAACCGCCTAAATGATCCTACCCGATATTCTGCACCTAGATACCATGAAACCCTCTCAAAATAACATAACCCTTTTTGATGAGCTGCTTAGAGCAGAATTTAGGTTCCCTCCACACCAAATTTACAATTAGATCTCCCGCCAGTATAAAGTTTACCTTTTACAATTGACCCCCAACTCTATGAAATTTTTGGCGGGGTATGTTATATTGTGTAAATATTATAATACCCAACCTGATCTAGGTTTTTACCAATTTTGCTTTCAAATAAAATATCAACAAAACTCTTTTTACCTTTCTGCCCGCACGGTCCCGCTTTTTAATAAACCCCTCTAATAAAGTTCACGAATGGAGGAAGAGCTTCTTCTTCATTCACAACACGGAGGAGTGGCCCTTTTCGATTGAGCTGCAATACCATACCCCAAAACAAGCCAAACTTCCTAGTCCCCAACACTTACCCATTCTGTACAAAAAATACTCTGATCAGCTCGCGGAATGGAGTAAGCGCCCATTCAAGATTGTGCTACTCACCAGCCGATCTAAAGTTTTCTGTTATGTAGATATTGACTCTCGCCCAGTCGACCCAGATCTCGCCCTGACTGAATCAGAGTTCGGTAGGTCTCCCATGCGTTATGACTTTACACCATCATCCATTGTTATTATTAAGTAATAACACCACTTTGCTATCGCAGTCGCATTTATCAATAGGTGTGCCTCACCAACCTCTGAGGAAGTTACAGAGCTACCTAATCTTAAGCCCCCTGTTATCTCTACGGCTTCCCCGGTCATCGCCGTTGACGAAGTGCTAGATCAAGCCTTTGGAAAAGAGACTGATCAAGATGTAGAAGATGACTTCGAGGAGGAGCCACTGATGCAGAGATCCTCTAAAGGAAAGGGAAAACGTCCTCTCCGACCTGCTGCAAAGAGTCCAAGCCCTCCTAGCTGAAAAGGTCGTTGCCTTCACAAGACGTACGCTGCGACCTCTTCTAGCTCGCCTGACTTGGGCAAAGGATTTGACCAATGCGATAACGCCAAAGAAATCCAGACCCTACTCCATGAGCGGATAACCAAACATGTGAACCTTTAAACTTCCCATATTTATCAAAATAATACCTAAAAATCCTCACAATGTTTCATGAAACAGCTGAATCCTCTGGTCTCTAAGCTCTCTGAGGAACTGATGGCTCGTTCTACGGAAAGCGAGCTCCAAAAAATGTGTAACGAGCTGACCACACAAACTGAGCAACAAACGCAGCATCTATCGCTTACCCAAGGAGAGCTGGATGGCATGAAACACCTGCTAAAGTCTCGAGAAGAAGAGATATTAATCCTGAATAGCCAGGTGAAAAGCCTAAAGGATAAAACAGCTCGTTTGGGGACCGAGGTCAAAAACGCAACCAGTCAGGTCGAGAAGCTCAACATGTAAAATCAAAAGCTCAGGAGCAAAACCAGCAAGTCATTGCTGAAGGTCGTTGGACCTTCCTCATGAGTGCAATGGGAAAAAGGCTCATGGGCGCATATCGAGAAGAATTGCTGAAAGCCTATAAAAAATCATCCATATATTTTGGCAAGATGGCTGGTTGCGCCTAGGAGTGGGTTTCCAAGGCTGCCGACATAATCAAGATCCAGGTCGCGGCGCTAAACGTCACCTACAACCCTGATGTGCCAGCCATTATTGATATGTTGCCTCACTTCAGCACTTTTAAGGGCAACATGAACCAGCCGATCGATGCTGAGTGGTGGTTATCATGCCAAAGTCCAGCTGTTTTGTCCTCCAAACTTTCCTCCGAGCTGGACATGCCGCTTGAAGACATTGTTCCTTCTACTGGGCCAATTACGACTTGATAGCTAGCTCGCTGCCTCGTTTGATATTTCCAAACCTACATTTTGCTCGCACACTTAACATTATTGCTCCTGTATGAACACTTTTATTTATCGTATGAATAGCTCTCCAGTTTTTTGAACCATATATAATCCTGCAACTTACACCATGTGGAAACCCAAACATAAACCATGTAAAAAACCAAACAATGTATAAAATAAACCTATTAGTTAGTATAGTTCGCGCAAACCCATAACCCATCGCAATCATACATCTCCCCGCAGGGTCATGAATACCAAAACACTAAAACCATAAATCACAACTACTCCAACGGAGTTACAACAAGCTCGTAAATATAAGTTAGACATAATAATTCACTAGGACATAACCATCCATAGCCTAGGAATACCATAATGCAAAAAAGATAAGCAAGTCAAGCATATCCTTCTCAAACATGTATACAGAAACCATCATCTCAACCACATTTAAAATCGTAAAAATAGCTCGTCAAGTACTATTATATAAAGATAATTGCCAGTGAGGGTATATCATGATCAGCCTGTCCCGAAGGTTAATACAACAATCATCCCGAGGGGTACAACACACTCTGCCCCGAAGGGTAAGACGCACACAGCCCGCCCCGAAGGGTAAAACACCTCACCGCCCTGAAGGGTAAAACGCACATAGCCTGCCCCAAAGGGTAAAACACATCACCGCCCCGAAGGGTAAAACACCTCACCGCCCCGAAGGATAAAACGTACACAGCCCGCCCCGAAAGGTAAAACACCTCACTGCCCCGAAGGGTAAAACGTACATAGCCCGCCCCGATTGGTAAAACACATCACCGCCCCGAAGGGTAAAACGTACACAGCCCGCCCCGAAGGGTAAAACACCTCATCGCCATAAAGGGTAAAACACTACCAGCCCGCCCTCTAGACGTAATATTTCTTTAAATGACACACATTCCAGCTCCTAGGTAGAACTTTTCCATCTACATCTTCAAGTATATATGCCCCTCCTCGTAATACTTTTACTACTTTTAATAGCCCCACCAAATTTTGCTCCAGCTCCCTAGTTATATGCATTGCATCAGCCCGCCTCCATACCAAACCTCCAACCTGGAAACAGGGATGCTTGACCCGCTTGTTAAAAGATGCCTGTATCCTTTGTTTGTAATGTTCGACCCGGGCCGTAGCCTTATCTCTTATCTCATCTATCATTTCAATTGCTACCCGAGCTAACCTATCATTTTCCCCCACATTAAATGTTGTTAAGCGCGGTGATCCACCCATAAACCAAACTATCTCCGCTGGAATAACCTCGTCCATCCCATAAACCAAACTGAACGGCGCATCCCCCGTGGAAGTTCGGGGAGTTGTTCCATAAGCCCATAAAACCGATACAAGCTCTTCTTCCCAAAGCCCACCTGCCTTTTTCCAATCGCAACTTAAGACCCTGCACAATGATACGGTTAGTATCCTCAACTTGCCCATTAATCTGGGGATGCACCACAGAAGCAAATTGTTGCTTCATCCCCATCTCCTTGCACCAGTTTTGAATTTTCCGCCCATTAAACTGGGTTCCATTATCAGACACCAACACTCGTGGCACATCGAACCTGCAAAATATATTGTTAAAGATAATATCCATCATATGCTGCTCGCTTATACCCGTGACCGCTTCAGCCTCTACCCACTGTGTGTAATAGTCAATTGCCACCACTAGATACTCTTTATTGTCTGGGGCCTTCGGAAAAGGTCCCACAATATCAATCCCCCATTGTGCAAATGGGCATGGCGAGCTCATAACCATCATCTCTCCAGCCAGAATATGAATAACCGGAGCATGCATCTGACACTTTTTACACGTTCTCACCATATCGCTGGCCATTCCATTCATTCCTGTCCAAAAGAAGCCCGCTCTCAATGTTACACCAACTAACGCCTTTACCTTTGCATGATCGCCACAATACCCTTCATGTATTTCTTTCAGCACTTCTAGCCCTTGTTCCTTAGCTAAGCATTTTAGAAAAGGTCCGAAGCGCGACCTCTTATACAATTCCTTGTTTATCACACAGAAACGAGTTGTTGTTCTAACCTCCTTTGTTGCCAATCTCTTTGCACCCTCTTTTGCTTTAACGAGAACATACCAAATAGGTGTTCGCCAGTCATCCTTGAACTCAAGCTCCATTACCTCCTTTTCGGTCTCCATGCTACTATGACTCAATTCCAGCAGTGCGATTTTTCGAGTATCACAAGTCCTAAATGCACCTGCTATCCGAGCGAGCTGATCTGCTCGAGTGTTTTCAGCCCTAGGCAAGTGCTCTAATTTAAACTCCTCAAAGCGTGTTGCCTCCTCTCGTAATTTATTTAAATATACTGCCATGCGCTCCTCCTTAGCTTCAAAAGAGCCATCAAACTGACGTGCTATCAGCTATGAATATGTGTATGCCCATACCCTTCTTACTCCCAGATCGCCCTCCATTTTGATACCCTGCTACATAGCTTCATACTTAGCCTCATTATTAGATGCCTTGTACCCCAGCTTAGTCACAAACTCCAAATTCTCTCCTTCTAGACTGGTTAACACAATTCCTAACCCTGCTCCAGATACCATAGTCGAGCCATCGGTATACAACGCCCATGTTTTTACCTTGTCACTTGAATCAGATGGGCACACCATCTCATGCAAAAAAATTCGCCAATACTTGTGCTTTGATAACTACCTCGGTTCGTACACCACATCATACTCGCTCAACTCCACAACCAACTTCACCAATATTTCAGACACATTTGTATTACTCAAGACCAGCTTGAGAGCTAAATTAGTACGCACCGTCACCCTGTGGCTCAAAAAGTACGATCATAGTTTCCTTGTTGTGCCAATCAGCGCAAAACCCCCTTTCTCCAACTCGGAATAACTTAGCTCAGCGCCCTGCAGCATCCTGCTGATATAATAAATAGGTTTTTGTGTGCCCGCATCTTCCCTGATTAGCACCGAGCTTACCGCGACCTCCCCAACTGATATATATAAGATCAGGTCTTCTCCAGGCATCGGCTTAGTCAACACAGGTATTTCATCCAAGTACTTTTTCAATTCCTCAAACACATCCGCTGCCTCTTTTGTCCACTCGAACTTGGACCCCTTCCGAAGTGCTCTAAAAAAGGGGACACCCCTCTCCGCTAACCTGGAAATAAAATGATTAAGGCCCGCAATACGACCTGTAAGCACCTGTACATCGCGTACTGTCCGAGGATGTGGAATCTCCAAAACAGCTCGCACTTTCTTCGGGTTAACTTCAATCCCTCTTTCCGTCACCATGTACCCCAAAAAATTTCCAGACCGCACACCAAACGCACATTTCTTCCGATTAAGCTTCATCTGGTACTGCCTTAGTATAATAAATGTTTTCCTCAAATCCTCCACGTGGGATTCTGCTTTATTACTCTTGACCAGCATATCATCGATGTAGACTTCCATAGTGGACCCTAACAGATCCTTCAACATTTGATCCACCAAACATTGATAGGTCGCTCCAGCGTTCTTTAGCCCGAAGGGCATGGATACAAAATAATATGTCCCCGTAGAAGTAAAGAAACTCACCTTGGGCTGGTCCTCCTTTGCAACAGGTATTTGGTAATACCCCTGTGAAGCGTCCATCATACTCAGCAGCTCACATCCTGAGGTCGAATCCACCAACTGATCAATTCGTGGCAAAGGATAATGATCCTTTGGGCAGGCTTTATTCAGATCGCAAAAATCCACGCACATTCTCCACTTTTGTCCCGACTTTGGCACCATCACAACATTAGATAATTATTCAGGAAATTGGATTTCTCGTATGTGTCCTGCCTTTAGCAATTTTTGAACCTCTTCCTCGATTACCATGTCCAAGTCAGGTCCAAAATGCCTCCTCTTCTGTTTGACCGACCTCGCCTCCGGTTCCGCATTTAATTGATGTTGTGCGACCTCAGGAGATACCCCGGACAATTCTCCATCCCCAAAAGCAAATACATCGAGAAGTTCTCTCAATAACTTCACCAGCTCGTCCCTCAATGTTTCACTCATTAAGGTCCCCACTCTCGTATACTCTGGGCGACCTTCCTCTAGTGAGATTTCCATTAATTCCTCATGCGGTCGAACTGAATTCTCCCGTTCTTTTACCGTTTTCGTACTAAGTACTCCCTCTGGAAGATCGTCATCCCTTTTGCGCTTATTCTTAATCAACCCTTTCCTGACCGTCATTTGGTAACACGACCTCGCAACCTGTTGCTCAGAAATAACTTCTCCTACTCTATCTCCCACCAAATACTTGATACTCATGTGGTAGGTCGATGTTACCTCTTGGAATGCATTGAGGGAAGGTCGGCCTAATATTTCAATGAATGTTGATCTCCCCCGGACTATAAAAAACTTTAGCTTCTTCCTTGCTTGCAAATTATCCTTCCCTAACACCACTGTTAGCATCAGCTCTCCTTCAGTAATCACATGTGCCCCATTAAAAGCATATATGGGCGTATTCACAGGTCTCACCTTGGTTTCCAACTACATTTGCTTAAGACAATCTGTGTATATTCTATATACCGAGCTCCCATTATCCAAGAAAATTCGGCCGACCTCATACCCCGCCAACTCAGCTTCGATTACTAATGCATCATTATGATCCTCTTGCTGCCCGCGTCGCTCATTAGGGCCAAAAGAGATGATTGGACCAACTATCTGAGGTCGCCGACTCACACTAGCGACCTCCCACGTAATCGGGCGAGCTAACTTAACATGTTTTTTATGCGCGTTGTTGGTATCACCATCCGTTGGTCCGCCCGAGATCATGTTTATCCTCCCCTTGTTGCTTCTTGGGACATTATATCCCTGATTTCCTTGGTGTGGCTGTCTCGCGACCTGATCCTGAGGTGGGTCTCTCAGTGGTGGTGGAGGCAATGGTCGCCCTGGTTCCTTCGGCACTCTATCCCTATAAATAACTTCCTTCAGGTGTCCAGCTTTGATGAGCCTCTCGATTTCTTCCTTAAGATGCCTGCACCTCTCCGTGGAGTGCCCATAATTATTATGAAACAAACAAAAGAATCCAGACTTCGGCTGAGTAGGGATCGGGTGCGGTTTCCTGGCCACTTTATATCGTTGGGTATCAAGTGCTCCATGATAGTAAACACCTTAGCCCGCGGGTAGGCCAATGGTGTGAAATCCTCGTTTCTCCAATTTTGCATATCTAATTCCGGCTTTTCGCTAACCGCAAGACTTGGGGTTAAGAGCCCGTGTACTATCCTTATAGGTTCTCTTCTTATCTCCCTTCTTGAAATACTGCCCCCTGTATCTGCGACCTCTCTTCTAAAACGCACCCGATGCTCTTCCTCAGCCTCCTCCACCTATATGTATTTATGGCATCTCTCTAAATCCTCATCGTATGTTCGCGCCTCCTTTTTTATCAAAGACTTACGTAAGTCCTCTCTTCTCAATCCTTGATGTAAATCTCCTGCCTTCATCTCATCCGTAGCAGTAGGTACTTCCAGAGTGGCACTGATAAACATTTTAACATATTGCCTCAATGATTCATCAGGTCGCTGCACCGTAGTAAAAAGCGATTGTGCCGTCTTTGAAATCTGCCTCACACTGGAAAATTGTTTCAAGAAAGCAGCTCGCAGCACCTTATAGCTGGTAATTTTCCCTCGTGGCAATTGATATAACTAGTTTTACGCGATTCCTCTCAAAGTGGATACAAAGGCTCGACACGCCACAACATCCGTATAACTGTGTAACATCCTCTCATTCTCGGAGAGCTGCAAATGCTTCACTTGATCTGCCATCCCGCGATATTGAAATCCCAATGCCTTATATATTTTAGGCATCGCGGCCTGCAACATATCATCCGAGAAGGGATGCCCCTTATTTTCATCGAATTCCTCTCCTTCCACTCGTTTTTGCAATTTTAACAAGGCCTCCTGCATCACTCTAAACGCCTTAATCTCTGGACCCACCTCACTCTCACCCTTTCCTTCATGGTACCCACTCCGATTCTTGCACGACTTATCTTGAGATTCACCATCCGTACCCGAGGTTTGGGTTCCGTTCTCACTGGTATGTTTACTATACCGGCGACCTTGACGATTATGATGTTCCCGCTTTATCTTCACTCCCTTACCCTTATTGTACTTACGGATATGAGACTCCGTGGACGACGTAGAGCTGGAGGAATCCTCATGTTTTCGTTTACTCCGACCTTTCCTTCCATGAGAAGATATCCTAAACAGAGACCTTCCGCTTTGTTTTGTCTTCCTGGTTGTCGATTTCTCTCCCTGCTCGCCGTTCGATTCATCATTTTTTTTCTTTGAGATTACCAAGCTCGCCTGCTAGGTACTTGTTCAGTTCTTCTCATTTCTGCGGAGGCACGAAATCCATAAGTCCGTCTAAGAATCTCTTTTTGATTTGACAAGGCTTATCCTTGGGTAAATATTTCCATTCCTTCATCCCTATATGAATCGCCTTTTCTGCCACAACTTCCGGCGTCTTTGCTTCCACATCTCCTTCTGGCTCATTTCCTTTGTATTGCTTGGTGAGGATGGCGGCGTTCCACCCGAATTCTGGACCACTGGTTTCTCCTGAGATGGTTTCCGTCCGTCTTTTGTTGGTTCTCCCTTGTTAATCTCCGCCATCTTGTTTTTCTTCTTAAGTTTGTTTGATCCGGGACCAAAATCCAAGGTTCTGCGTTGGATTTTATCTTTCATATTGCGCTTATGAAACTTCTCACATCTTTTGCTCAAGGACTTGATGTTCCTCTTTCCCACAGACGACGCCACTTGATAAAACTAAAAAGATTGGTTACCAAGAATATGGGGTACTGACCTGCGTTATGAAGTCAGCGACCTGAATAACCTTCAATCTCCTTCACAGCGACCTGATAAGCCTCCAAAACTCTCCTTGGCGACCTAGCCGATCCTGCAACACAACACCTTCAGCCGAGTCGGTGATCAGACTCGACGAAGGTCCTCCGATGTTTAAGTTAGTTAGTGCAAGGAATATTTTGAGAGCTCAAACCACGATCAAGAATAACATAAAAATTAAGAGAGGTATGCACCCCTTTTATAGAGACAAGAGAAGTGTTCCCCAAGCCAGGGTTTCCTTCTCCCACCACAATTCCATATATACCGTGACCGACTTAAAATTAGGATTTCTCATGTATGCTAAGTTCCCATAATTAATAAATTTCTTACTTAAATTACCAGAATAGGCCTGGGCCTGTTATTCATTCCATATAGTTTGCCGAAACCCCATAGACCATCCATATAAGCCCATTTGGGCCCGATATTTATAAAGCCCATGACCGAGCTTAACAGCTGCTGCCCAACACATAAAAGCATGAGAGGTCGCGACCCTATATGAGAACTCATCCTCATACTTCAGGTCGCTACTCTACAAAACCAGCTCGCTTACCTCTCAGAAGAAACCAACCAACTCACTCACCTCCCAAAAGAAATACTCCTTACAGGAAATGAGGTCGCTTACCATAAATACCAACATACATCACATAATATTACGTATGGATTTGTAGTGCTGTATCAATCACCTACCCCGTCTGAGTTTCATATCCGTACAATACCACGTTCACCAACTGTTATAAATTGAATAGAAGATGAATTAATCTTCTTCTTCCCATTTTTCTGTGTGAAAGATGAAGAACACATCAATTGTTACAATGAATAAAGCCACACACAAATAAGCTACGCTTGTCAAACGTAGATATAAATCCCCAAACGCAGTAAATATAGCGATAATAAAAGGAAGGTGAAAATTTAGTGGAAATCCCCAAACCATTAATTAACACTTATGGCGATGAGAAACACCGTGTTAGCGAATAACCTAGGCTGGTTTAAAAATATAAGAAATAAACGTAACTTCGTTTTGACTATGCATGCTTTCGATTGTGGTGTTAGTTTTGTTAATGTATGTTTAGTTGTGGTGAATTTATTTGAGATTTGTCGACTTTTGCATTCGGATAAACTAGGGGTTTTCAAAGACAACCACCCCCCTCCCCCCCTGTGTGTGTATGTGTGTGTGTTTTAAATTGTCAAATCGGCACCCCATGTTTTGCTACCGTTTGTGGGTTCGCTTGCGATTGTCTATTTATTACAGTCGTTGGTTAGTCTAATTGTAGTGCTTTGTTAATTTTGGTTCGGCGCAAGGGATTTGATTCTAAAATTCTGATTTTATTTGATGCTAAAATTTTGATGGACAAAACCACGACCTAAAAAATTTGTGAGTTTTATGGATAAAAAAATATTGGACCTTTTTTTGTGTGTTGCCGAGCTTTCAGCACATTTCTTGTTTATGTTTGCCACATTTCAGAAAATGTACGTGATGTTGGCCATCATAAAACAACATCTGCTAACTTGGCCAATTCATCAAAAAAAGAAAAAAAAAGTCTGATCGGGCTTTTTTGCTGAATTGGCGTGATTCAATACTTTCTTATCACTTTTCTTTAATTTTAAATATTAAATAAAAAAAACTGAGAATATTTTCATTTTTGGTCCATTAGCCACATTTCAAAAATGGTACGTTAATTGGCCATCATCAAATCATATCTACTAAGTTAACCAATTCATCAAAAAACGTCCAAAAAAGATTTGATCGGATTTTTTTTCTAACATGGTATAATTCTATATTTTCTAATCAATTTTTTATAATTTTTTTCAATTTAATATTTAAAATTAAAGAAAAATGATAAGAAAGTATTGAATCACGCCACGTCAGCAAAAAAGCCCGATCGGTTTTTTTTTGTACATTTTTTGATGAATTAGCCAACTTAGCAGACGTTGTTTGATGATGACCAACATCACGTACCTTTCCTGCAATGTGGCCAACATAATTGATAAAAAAATGAAATTTTCCCCCGTGATATTGTTCACTCGTGTATTCCTTCGAATATATTTAACACTCTAGCAATATCTTTTTCCATATGCTAACTTTCAATAAAATGTGTTGCTAGTTCCAATTATGTATAAAACTAATTATGGGTATGGCTAAATAAATTATATGTTAATGTTACTTAATAGGCGTGCAAATGCTAAAAAGCATTGAGAGCATCTTTAACAACAATACCCACTCCTTCCTATTTTCCAATTCTCAATTAGGCACATTACCAAATATATTTCACATCACCAAAATTTTATTTCTCTCTCATTCACGTCCCCTACCTCTTTTATGTCATTTATTCACCCTATCATCAAACTTACTTTTTATGGGTCCCACGTGTTCACATTAATTTTTATTTATACTTTCTATATTCCAATACAATTATATTTATCTATTAATCCATTTAAACATTTTATGAGTATAAAAATCATATATATATATATATTAGAATTTTTTCATTTATAATATTAATTATTATGATTACTTCATAATAATTAAAAAATTACAACAACAAGTTGATAAAAAGTACAACAGGTTGGATAAATAATAATATTTTTTTGGATAAGATGTGATATTTTATTTATATATCTATTCTTGATTTTTTTTCAATTATAATAATATTTATGAGTACTTCAGAATAACTAAAAAAATTACAATAATAAAGTGATTAATAATAAAATTTTATTTTTTTTAGATGTGAAAATTTATTTATTATAATAAATTCTTACTTTTATATATATATATATATATA
>BMAC01000664.1:73528-83604 GCA_014905375.1 Phtheirospermum japonicum
GGCGTCCCGTGAAATTGAGAATTCGAACTTTGGGGGTCTTGGTTCGTAAAACCATTTCCCCCTTGGTCGAACGTCGTCGCATAGACGGGTTGTGGGTCTTGAAGAGCCGCCGGCTTGAGGTGCCGGCGTGGGACCGGTCGATACTGGCGGGTGCGGGAACCCCCTTGGTTGTCGTCTCTCGAGGATGGATGTTATCGGCTTATCGGTTTCTTATTTGCTCTTATTGTCGATTGAAATTAAACTAATCTAAACTAGGAAAGCAGTAGTCATTGATTTGGTTTGAGTTTTTATAACTAAACTTTAAATTGAAATAGAAGTTTTAAAAGCATTAAAATACGAAAAGGGAATTAAAGCTTATTTAAAAACGATTAATCTAAACTAGCTAACTAAGAAAACTTATAATTGAATTAAGGAAAAGGGAGGGAAAATTAAAGTCTTGCTTATTTGAAAAAGTCAATATTAATTTAACAAAAATCAAAGTTTTTAAAAAGGAAGATTTAATAAAACTTCTAAAAACTTAGAAATTGATCTAAATAACTAAACAACTTAAAAGCATAAGCTCAAAAGCTAGAAAGCTATAAAATGAAAATGGAAGTTTTGATAATCAAAATAACAACCAAACTATGATCCAAGCATTAACACGAGATCAAAGGAAATAACATGAAAATAAAACTATATTAATAGAAAGATATTACCAAACATATGTTTCCACAAAAAAGCTTGAAGAGGAAAGCTTGAAAATCTCAACAATGGAGATGGCAACTTGAAGAAATTAGGCTTCAACAACTAGTTAATGAAGATCTAACACTTAACTAAACTATTACTAATTACTAGGAATTAATACATAATTAAAATGGAAAAGGAAAATATGAAGAAGTGTTTTTGGGAGCAAGATCCCTCAACCYGAGAGCTGCTGCCAGTTGGTCCTGAATGGAAAAGACGTTCCTTGATTAATACATCACGCAGGGGCAAAAATCGTCCAAAAGTGGCGAAAAATCTGCTTTTCAGTCGATTGACTGTAAAGCAGTCGATCGACAGGCAGTCGATCGGTCACGTGGGCAGTCGATCGACTGCGCTGTCCAAAACGGCAAAAATCCCTGGAATCCAGTCGATTTTGGAGTTCCAGTCGATCGACTAGAAGGGCAGTCGATCGACTGGATTGCTGCACCCGGCTCGATTCCTCGTTCTTTTCACGTCCGCCGGTTTATCGAACCTCGTCCGTTGCGCTTCCTTGCTTGTCCGTCCATTCCCGAGTCGAGTGAAAACGATCCCAAACGAGCGTGGGCCCCGCTTGGACGTCCTACGGCCAAGAGAAAAATGAAAGAGTGAAAAACTACGAAAACTAATAAAAAACGTACAAAAACTAAGAAAACCTAGAAATAACGAAAAACGGCCAACTCGACTCCCAAAACACCTAAAAGCAAGCAAAACACACGTAACGTGATAAAAAAACGGTAAGAAAAATATGTACAAAAACGTGCAAATCAGGCGGCATTTGCCTCCCCACCTTCTCTCTCTCTCTCTCTTTTTCTCCCATTTCTTCTTCCCTTCGTCGCCATATCCCCCTCCCCACAACTTCCAACCCAACCCTTCCCCATCCCCACCTCATCCCCTCCCCTTCCCCTCCTCTATTAAAGATGCTCTGAGTGACAAACATCTTCTGCATTTTTTATATATTTTGTTATATGATAACTTATCATAATGCTAATTTAATAGGCATAAACTGGTAAATACTTTGCAATTTGGTGTTGAGTTATATGATCAAATTATTTTTCAAGTTTGAAACATAAGAAAAATATATGAAAATGGTAGTTTAATATGCACTGCCATCTTCAATATATATCATATTCGACGATGTCTTTTTCTAATATGATGTTTTCAAAAAATATTATTGCTGCTTTATAATATGGGTTTTACTTTTAATACACTATGTTGGTGTTAATAATACATTTGGGGTCTAAACTAGAAATTAATAGTTAATTCTTTTTCTTAATGGCATTAAGTAAACACAAAATAGATATCAAATTCAGTGTGTTATGAATGGTACTTATATAATATAATATTAGTATATGTATGTTATGATGTATTTATGATTATTACATGCAGTATCCAAGATGAAGAATTTAAATCAACAAGACAGCGTGAAACAAGCTGCCGATGTGCCTGAACGACAGAGGGGATGTAGGTTGTGACAAGGGGTGTTAGAGCTAGTTAATATGATAACAATAATGACAACCATGGGCAACAATGAACTGCAAATCACGCAACTGACACTAAAAATTAAATTACAATGGATAACGACGACATCGAAATTGAAGAGCAAGTTATCAAACGTCAAATTGGTGCTTATTGTGGGTGTAGGTTGCAGTTGTAAAAGTAGGTAGATTTAAAAATTGTTGATAAAATCCTCAAACTTATCTATTTCAAAGTGTTCGTGTTTTTATATGGACACAATATGCAAGCATGTTTTTTATTTTGTTTTTAATGTTCATAATGCTATTTAATGTATTATCGTAATGCCACTTTAGGTATTTCATGGTGATTATATGAAATTACCAATCACAAATGCATTCTTCCGTTACCGGTGTTGGCCATACTGCTATCTGAAAGAAAGTAAAGAGCTAATATATGACACATGTGATAATATTTCGATATTAACTTTTCTGTATATTCATTCAATCATTTCTTGATGATTACAGCAGAGAATGTTACACCTATATATAGAAATATGTCTGACAATATAGCCCTGAAATATGTGGTTAGAAATATTACAGTACATTATGCAACATCTACCTAAAATATGTGGTTACTAATGCTACAGTACAATGTGATAGTTGTATTAGTAAGGATGTACTAGACTAGGGATGACATCATCATCTGACGTAGTGTAGGTCAACCTCTCATGAGACCCATTGCTAGCTTCCTGTGCAACCTCTTATACGACCTGAATGGTCGACAATCTTGCGACCTAACGTTGCACTCATCTTCAGGTAGTTGAGCTCTATATGATCATGATACCTGAGTTTATCAGGTCGCTCTCTATATCCCTTCTCAATTCGAGGGCGGCAAAAGGAAGAACAGATAATTTATTTCAAAGCCGAATGAAGAATTGATGAGATAGTGGCTTGGTGAAGAAATCGGCAATCTAATCAACAAAAGGAACATACTGAACTTGAAGTAATTGATTTGCGATGAGGTCTCTAACAAAATGAAGATCTAATTCAAAGTGCTTGGTATGAGCATGGAGAACAGGATTGGAGGCAACACTAATATCACTTTGATTTCAACCCAAATTCTAGGAGCAGTAGGAAGTTTGAGATGAAGCTCGTGAAGCGAAGATTGGATAAATATTATTTCTGCAATAACATGAGTTAGGTTACAATATTCAGCCTCGGTGCTGGACCTGGAAACAGAGGTCTGCTTTTTAGAGCACCAAGAGATAATATTTCTTCCCAGAAAGATACAAAACCCAGTAAAAAATTTCCTGTCATCCAATTCTCCGGCCTAGTCTGAATCTGAAAATCCTGTGAGAGTAAAGTACGAGGTTTTATTGTAGGTGATTTCATAAGGAATTGTACCAACAACGTATCGTAGAATTCTCTTGACAGCTCTCCAGTGTGTGCTGAGAGGGCAGTGCATATATTGGCACACCTTGTTGACACTGTAGGAGATATCAGGCCTAGTGATGGTAATATATTGAAGAGCTCCAACAATACTCCTGTAAAATGATGGATCAACAGTTGGTTCCCCTGGGACTTAGATAGGACAAAAGAGACAATCATAGGTATAAGGGTGGTTTTAGCACAAGCCATACCAGCTCTTTCCAAGAGATTCATAATGTACTTGCCCTGATTCAGATGCAGACCCTGAGCTGTGTGTGAGACCACAATACCAAGGAAATGATGCAGTTCACCTAAATTCTTTAATGAAAAAGCTGAATCAGGATGAGTAATAAGCTTTGCAATTCCAGTTTTGTTGCTGCCCATGACGAGGATGTCATCAACATACACCAACACCCAGATGCAACCGGAGGAAGTGTTGGAGTAGAAAAGAGAACTATCAGCCTTAGAAGCAGAGAAACCAAATTGAATAAGAATAGCTCGCAATTTTCAAACCCGGCTCTTTGAGCCTGTTTAAGCCTATGAATAGCTTTAGACAGTCTGCACACCGGGAGTCTATTACTATTATGTTCAAAACTAGATGGCTGAGCCATGAAGATCTTCTTGTCCGTCTCTCCATTCATAAAAGGCATTATTAACATCAAATTTCTTGACTGACCAGTTACAGTTGACAGCTATAGAGAGAACAACTCGAATAGTGGTAACTTTCATAACAGGCCTAAAAGTTTCAGAAAAATTAAAGCCTTGCACTTGATTGTATCCTTTGGCGACTAGTTTGGCCTTATACCGAGCTACTATTCCATCAGCATGAGTTTTCGGTTTGAACACCCACTTGCAACCAATTAAAGATTTTCCTAGAGGTATCTCAGAGAGATACCATGTCTGATTCTTAATTATATTTGTATACTCTTCAAACATAGCAACTTTCCATCTGGGATGAGTTAAACCCTGAGGGCTCCCTGAAATCAAGGAGCCACATGCTGAACACCTTGGGCTTATAAATTTCTGCTTTAGCTCTTGTTATCATGTAGTTTCTACCTACAAAAGGATTATTACCTGTTCCAGAAGGAAAATAAGAAGTATGTGGAGAACTCATAAGTGGTAATTCAACAGTGAGAGGAATAGTAGAGGGACTGGATTGATTAGAAGGTAGTGAGATTGGCTGATGTAAAGGACTGGAGTGATGGGACATAAGAGGTTATGGTGAGGTCGTGGATGATTGTGAGGAGGTTGCGGATGATTGTAAGGAGGTCACGGATGATAGTGGGGTGTCGTTGCCTGGGGAACTGGTATAAAAGGAGGTGGACCAAGTATATATGGTTGATTATGAGGTCGCTGGAGACTGTGGTGAGGTCACTGATGGTGTAGTAGCTTGGGGAACTATTATATGAGGAGGTGGACCAAGTATAGATGGTTGAATATTGGAGAAGGACTGAGGTCCAAAATTCTTGGAAAAGGGAAATATGAACTCATCAAAGATCACATTTCTTGTGATTATGACATTGCTATTTGGTAGTAAGACTTTGGATCCCTTATAGTGATCACTGTAGCCAAGGAAGGTAATATGTTGAGATCTGAATTGGAGTTCGTATTTGTTGATTGGTCTAAGATGAGGGTAACAGAGACACCCAAAGGGTTTAAGATGAGTGTAGCTGGGAGCTTAGTTGAGTAAGAGGTGATGAGGGATTTTCTATTGAATGGATTTTGAGGGTTATCTGTTAATGAGGTAGACAGTAGTGGTAAAGACATCATCCCAGTATTTGATAGGTAAATGAGAGTGAGAGAGAAGGGAGAGTCATTTGTCAACAATGAGTCTATGTTTTCTTTCTACAAGGCCATTGTATTCAGGAGTGTAAGGACAAGAGATTTTATGATGGATCCCAGAGGAGTGAAACAGGTTCGTGAGAGCTATGAATTCTCCCCCTCCAACACTTTGTACCAATTTTACTTTAGATTGAAATTGAGTAAGGATGAGATTTTGTAAGTGAGTGAAGGCATTGATCACATCTGATTTGTGTTTTAGCAGATAGGTCCAAGTATATCTAGTATAATGATCAATAAAGGAAACATAGTAAGAAAGTCCATTTATTGATTTTATTGGAGCAGGACCCCAAACATTTGTATGTATGAGATCAAAGGGTTTTGTATATTCAGTTTCTGAGAGAGAAAGGGATAGCTTATGGCTTTTACCTTGGAGACAAGCACAACAAGTGGAAAATGTTATTTTATTATTTGAAATGGAGAGATTATAGTTTTTGAGAACTCTATGTAGTACATTATTGGCAGGATGCCCTAATCTAAGATGCCATAACCTTAAATATGCTTCCTTACTGTTATTGCCGAGCTCAGTGATGAAGGTACTAGGGTTTTGACTTCTGAGAGAAACAGGTGCATGGTAGGAATCAGTAGTATGGGTTTTGGCGAGTTGTATGTCAAATTTGTAAAGGTCATTTCTTAGAGAGCCACTTATAAGGGTTTGACGGGTAACCTGATCCCTAACACAGCAAGAAGTAGGATGAAATTCAAAGTACACGGCGTTATCTTGAGCAAATTAAGAACACTAATGAGGTTTTTAGTTATGTGCGGAACATGAAGGAGTTTATTTTATTAAGAAGGGTTCGTTGTTGGATTTGAATTGAGAATTACCAATGTGAGAAATGCACAAACCTAGTCCATTGCCAACCTGAACCTTGTTATTCCCTTGGAATTCTGAGGTGATGTTGAGATTGGCGAGGTCATTGGTGACATGATTGAGGCTTCTGAATGTGTATACCAGCTCACATCACTACCTGAATCAGACATTAATGACAGGACAGAGGGATCAATAGACCGAGTGACTAGATAGGCTGAGTAGGAGCTCGTAGAAGTGTTCGAGCCATTCTGAGCATTATTGAAGGGTGTAGTGTAGGTAGCATCAAATCTATAATAGCACTTGTCATCAGAGTGGTTAGAGTAACCACAAATTTTATAAGGCGACCTGTTTCGTAGTTTGAAACCTCTTCCACCTCTTCCTCTGTTGCTACTATTCTTTCCTCTGCCACCTCTTCAAAAGTGGCGACCTCTTCCTCTATTAGCTCCTGCAGCAGTCCAGGTTTCTCTTCTCTGACCAGAGAACTGAGTAGTGAAATTGATAGTAGGTCTTAATCATTCTGTATTAATGAGACTTGATGAATTTCCAGCTTCTAGTCTTATTTCATATCTTAGTAATATAGGTAGAATGTTTCTGAGAGTGAGTGAGTCACTCCTAGCTGTAACTAGTACCACCACCGGGTCAAAATCTCCTCCTAGCCCAGTAAGAACATGCATTTCTTGATCTTCTTCAGAAATTGGTTGGCCAGCAGAAGCTAGCATGTCACAGCAGGTTTTTTACTTTGTTGACATAGTCCCTAATGCTCATGGTTCATTTCTTGATAGAGGGAAGATGTATTACTGCATTTTTTTTGATGCAGTTTGACTGGAGAAGTTAGCCTCAAGAGTTTGCCATATCTCTCTTGAGGATGAGAATCCAACCATCATGGTAAGTAGATTTTCAGAAAGAGAAGAAAGAAGCCAGGATGCTAACAGCTGATCTTGCCTTACCCAGAGTAGGAACTCAGGGTTTACAGATTCTTCTGCGAGCTGGGTGGAGATCTGATTTCTCCAGTGAGGTAGCCTTCAAGGCCGTATCCTCTGCCAGCTGTATAGACTTGCATTTTCTAAAGTAGGTGATTTGAATCATTTAACTTGATCGAAATAATCTTATTTTGTAGCTGAATAGATGAGTTTGAATTTTATGAAGATAGAGTGTTATTCGGAATTACTGGATGAGAGCTCGCCTGAGCCTCATGTGATGGAGTGGTGTTACCTTCCATGAGAAATAAGAAGATTAGAGAAGAATAAAGAGGGAAGAGGTATTTAGAGTCAGGCAAGAAACTGCTCTGATACCATGAAAGAAAGGAAAGAGATCATATATAACAGACTTTTGGAAGAATTGGGAATCCATTGCTGAAAAGATCACGACATCTTCGCAGAGTAGCACCTGGGAATCCCGAAAAGTCAGTCCTGTGGGAGTATGAGAATTCCACTTGAACGAATGTCTTTTGTGGAGGAAGGTGTCAAATATGGAACTAACAGTGATGACTCCGACTACGCTCCACCGGAGGGTTCTGTTGCGGACAAGGAAGAAATTCCCACAAAACCATTCTTCCCAGACTCTAAACTGGTGAGTCAATTTTGGGCTAAGAATGCCACTGTTGTTACACGACCACAGAAATTGTTCTTGTACAAGCTTGGACATGGCATTCAGTTTAACTTTGGCCAGATGGTGTTTGATACGATCACTCGGTTTGTAACAATGAAGGCCACTTCCTCTTTCTGCTTTCCATCCCTTATATATAGCTTATTGGAAACTCAGAATTTTCAGCCTAACCAAGGCGATGTGTTATCTGGGGAGCCTGAAAAGTTTACTTTGCGTGCTCAGCACCTTACTGGGGCCCGTGTTGTTGATTTGCCTTGGCAAGCGCCCATTCGGGTTGGTGTTGTGTGTGGTAATGGTTCTGCTGTTCCCACCACCCCAACATGGTTTAAATCCCTCCTCAGGTTGTGCGTGCTCAAATTGCTTTACTCGAAAACCAAATTGCCCAACTTCAAGCGGTGCGAGGTTCCTGGTTGGAGGCCCTTTTGCTCTCTGAACAAAAAGGGGAGAGAATGACGTCGCAAGTGATGACGCTGATGATGATGCTGATGTTGCAGCTGATGATGTTTTTGCGGGTCTAGCCAAGGATAAGAGGAAGAAGAAGCTGAAGAAACGGAAGAGGATGTTGAGGAAGAAGAAAGCCCGGGGTGAAGGAACTTCGGCATCCCCTCGTCGATCGAAGAGGAAGTTCAGTCAATGAGTACCTTAACCTTCTGCTTTATTTTCTGTTTTTGAAAAACAATGTTTGTTTTAATGTTGGTTTGTTTAAACAATGTTTATTTGTTTAGGGGGAGTTTTTAACTTAGGGAGAGTTTTTAAATTTATTTTTTTAATTTTTTGTTGCGTCATTTATATTTTGTCCAGGAAGGCAAAAGGGAGAGATTGTTGAGAATTTTAATCTTGACACTTTTCCATTTTGGTTATTTGCTATTCTTGGGGTCAAAATATTTTAGGACTCTAGATTTATTTTCCTAAGTAGAGATTAGGACTTTATTTAATTACTTTAGGTTATCTCTAACTTGTCCATCAAGTCTAGGAGTCTTATTTATGTATAGGAGAAGATCGAGACGCAACAGTGGTGAGACAGAGACGTACGGAGAAGAGGAAAAATCGTAGAGAGCCCTCGACGATATCAAGAATAGAACACAAAGCACGAATCCACTTGGAGCTGCAATTCAAAATCAAGAGATTTTCAACGTTGCGTAACCAACGAAGGAGATCATCTCAAACGTAGCAATAAGTATTTTTGTATCAATTGATGATATAATTTTTTTTCATATATTACTTAGATATTTAATAATTGATCTTGAACGATTAAGTAATATAGTTTTTGGGTTTGTATACCCAAGTTAGTAAGTACATTTACTTACGGGCTAAAAGTTTAATTGGTGTGTTCTATCTATTGTTTATTCCGATGCTGTTTAAATTCGTACTCTGGTTGATGTTAGAATTGGTGTTGTTGTAACATCAATCAGAACATCTGTTGTGTTACAAATTCGTATTTCTCAAACTAGTGAATGTTAGGTCTGGTGATAGTTATTGTTTTTCATGTAATTGTTGTATTTTTTCTCATGTTTTTAATTAGGATTTTATGTTAATTTTAGTAGTTTTTGATTCGAGTTTTATTAGGTTTTTTGTTTGTTTTCTCGTGTTGTTGTTTTTCGTGTTTCTTTTTGATTTTCTACTTAATATGGTTATTTTAATCTTAATTAATTAATTTTATGTGTAAATTAGGTATTTTGAAGTATTTTAGTCTGGATATGGTCGAGCATGGGCTTACGGTTGGAGTTTTAACGGAATCGGGGCTCAAATTGAAGAAATATGGCTGACATTGGTTACGTGATTTGACACTGGGTTACCCAGTGTCCGCCCACGCCTGTCGAGGATCCGAATTGTACCTTGTGCTTGCATGCTTGTACTTGGTGAAACATTGTATTTTCTTACTTGTTTTCATTATTGCTTTGCATTTCCATATTGAGGCATCCGACGAGGCATTCTACCCACTTACAATTTCAATTTCTAGTTTGGTTTAGTTAGTTTAATTGCTTTATTTTCATTTTCCCACTACAACAAATGAGACCAACTGGAAGGACAAAAGTCGTTCCTACAAGTGTTGTTGTCTTTGCTTTTGATCTATAGGAACGACATGTCGTTCCAAAATTGTCGCTCCTATAGGCATTTGCCTGTATATTTATAGGAACGACTTGTGTCGCTCCTGTATCTTAAATACCAATAGGAACGATAAGTCGTTCCAAAATTGTCTCTCCTATAGAATTCTGCCT
>BMAC01000664.1:84503-107947 GCA_014905375.1 Phtheirospermum japonicum
CGCATGCCTGCCGAGCCTGCCGAGGACCTGCGCGCGCCAGCTGCCGAGAATGTCGAGCGCAGTCGATCGACTGCCAGGGATGGCTCGACTGCGCTTCAGAGAGTGGCCATCCACGCGCCGTCCTGCCGAGGCAATCGATCGCCTCCGAGCAGTCGATCGACTGCGCGCATGCTTGTCGAGTCCGCGCGCAGCTGCGCACACCTGCCGAGCGCCTGCCGCCACGCCGCAAGCTCCTGCCGAGCCTGCCGAAAGCGACGAGACTTGCCGACCACGACCGAGCCAGCCCGCCCAGCATCGTAGCCATCTCGGCCCATGTCGATCCACCTTGCAATTTTGTCGAGCCAATCGAGCCCAACTCGACCCAAATGGTCTATTTTGACCATTTTGGGTCAAATTTGGTCAATACATGGAAATCCAAGCTCATAGTATATATATAGGAACAACTTTATGTCGCTCCTGTAGATTGAGATACAAATAGGAACGATAAGTCGTTCCAAAATTGTCGCTCCTATAGACTTCTGCCTGTATATCTATTGGAATGACTTTATGTCGCTCCTGTAGCTTAAATACCAATAGGAATGACATATCATGCCAGTTCCTCAAATTTTTGCGACTCAAAAATCTCATATTTATAGGTCTATAGGAACAACAAAACGCTCCAATAGTGTTGCACAAATTAGAGCAACATGTCCTCCCTATTTTGCCATTCCTATTGATTGTGCACCTATTCAAACAAAATTTTGTTCCAATTTTGCCATTGCCAAGTTAATTAGATATCCGAAAAAAATGTTATGTTAAATTCAAAAGATAAGAATTCATAAATAACTCAAAATAATTTGATATTAAGCATATACATTGCAACACGCAACTTGTGCACTTCAAATTATYTCAACCAATCCTGGTGAAYAATCTTTGTCCTTGTTAGTGATACAAAGTTAGAACCAATACATAAACTGCCAAACAACAGGCAGACTGTGGCCACTAGCTTGTTACCTATCACTATAAGGAGGACTACGGTTAGCACCAACAACATCCTCATAACTAGGAGGTACGCCAAAGCTTTGCCCAGAATATTTACGATCAACACTCCTGCCAGTAGATAAGAAATTCTTTAAATACAAAAATAAACTACAAAGATAAAACAGATATCTCCTCTTTTTATGTATTACTCCACGCCTATACAACATAAACGCACCACCTTTAAATATGTAAAATACTTGAATTACACAATAAAGATGAATGTTAAATGCACTTGCGGTCAGGCGAGTGTACAAATCAGGCTATTAACGCCTCGTTTAGTAATATCAGCCACATCGTTGATAATAGTTTACATTCATAAACTCGCACGGTCGCAAGTGCACTTTGCATTCCTCGATTCGTCAATTTTTTCACTTGATCCAAGCAATATACGATATAKGAATCGACAATGATTCATTATAAAATTATTTTTATTTTTTTTAATGAATTTGAACGGCATATAATGTTATCCGAGGATGCAAGATCGGTTTACCTCTAAGACAAGGGAACCTAATGATATCAATAATAACTTTGTAAGCATTGACGAAAACAAGGTTAGAACCGGGCATTTGAGGCCTGATATCATCTACCTTGCTCTTCAACTGGACATTGAACATCTGAGCTYCTCTGTTTAAACTCTCTACACATCCATTATTCATCYGAACCCGAGCTGTAGCCATTGGGCTACAACCGTTAGGATTGATTMCCATTAGGACAAACTTACGAGCACCCGAATTGTACAACCTCTGTATATCAGAAAACAACATCAATAAAAACTAAACAATAAAATTAAAATTAAAAATATATTTWAAAYAAAAAGGAAGCAAYTACCTTGAGTTTGTTAGAAAGGGTGGTGGTCAAATTAGCAGTAAAAGCTTCAATACAGATATTACTATTGACCAAGATCACAAARAGAAACTCATCAGACACACTTTTAGTGCTTTTCTCACCCAGCTGCTTCTTCAAATCGGGCAGACTCACTGTCTCATAGTTTCTGATTTGTTGGTTCAAACTGATCACATTGCCCTGAAATTATATTGGGTTTGCATTAATATTAATTAACTGRTATAAATATATCATATATTATTTTTATTCTACAAATTGCTTCTATTCAAGACGATATATGTTTTAAAAAAATTACAAATTGCATAGTCAATAGATGTTGTAATATCACAAGAGTTTATTTGAGTTTTTTTCAATTAAGTAATTTTCTAATTATCTGTTTTATTCTTAACTCGGCAGCCAACATTTTTGAATGATACCATTTTATAAGTCTTAACAACATTTTGTGGGCAAAATATGGCTCACAACATCATGCAAAACAAACGATCATGTGACAGAATCACATTAATCCCATCAAAAAAATATTGTGAAAGCATAAGTGGAATGAAATAGGTACCTACAYGCAACCTTAAGCTAGACAAGCAAAATTAAGAAACCCACAACTTTTCCATGATCACTTTAATTTAGGTATTTGGGCTCAGGCCGGGCCGGGCCTCCTAAGAAAACAAAGAAATAAATAGAGAGAGAGGAGTAAACTTACTGCAAGAGCACCAGTGTCATCCAGTATTCCAGAGCCACCAGAAGCATAGTTAACAACCAAGTATCGACAAATATAACACAACATTTCCCATCGCTTTCTTTTTATTTCCAGAACCCCTATCTTGAAGCAACAAATAATAGTTGTGAAATACCAACACTATATCAACTGATAAATATCAAACATGTAGTCGCATTTCAATTAGAAATTAGAGATGGGCAAAGAATAAGAATCTCACAATAGAAAATGATGGACAGGTGGGAAAAATAATAATTCAATTTTAACTGTAAAATAAACAAAACAAAAGGAACATTGAATTGCAGAGGCAAAGTAATAAAAAACCTACATGCAGTTGATGATGTTTGAGTTAAAAAGAAACTCAGTGGAGAGAATCAGYGGAAGTAGAAGATGGTTTGTCGAAATAGCCATCGTGCTCCTCTTTGTCACCTTGAATCCGTGCCGGGATGTGAAAKCCTAAGAACCCACGGATGGGGATATGATATGTAGAAATGCAAGAGAGTAGGGTTTAGAATTGGAGTGTTTGGTGCTGTTTTGGGATCCGACCAGCATCGTCCCTTTCACCACCACTTACTGGATTACATAGGACAGAAATCGAACTCCATGGACAACAGATAATCAACCCAAAGCCAGATCGATCCTTGTCGATCGAACCCCACCAGCCGAAGTGCGCCTCGAATGTAGATCGTCCGCGGCGTGTGCCTGTGATTGTGTGTGTGAAATCGACGGGGGAAAAAAGGTTAGGAGTTAGAGGGAAAGATTTAAAGACTTACACAGGCAACTGTATGTCGCAAGATCTCTTCCGTTTGTTGCTGCCGCCAATTGTGACACCTTAGAGTGTGATAAATCCAAAAATTAGGGCATAAGAGAGGCGGGAGGTGAGATTGAAGTAAAATTAGAATTTGGCCATAAGAGAGGCGGGAGGTGAGATATTTTTCTTTGGCCATTATTTTGTCCGCGGCGGGAAGTGAAAATTTTTAGAAGTATTTTGAAGTTACTATTATTTTGTGTGTGTATCATATAATTTATAGTAAAGAAAAAAATGAATTTATAACTTAATTTAAAGGTAAAGGTGGAATACTATATTTTAGAAGCTCTCGTCCAATATAATTTATTTAATTTTTCTTATGTAAATATCATCATGAGATGGAAAGTTTTTAAAAGTCTCATATATTTGATCGTCACTGGGTCGAACTGATCGAACTAATGTGTAAAATCAATTATCGACTGAATCGGTCAGTTTCGAGCCGAAGCTATTTGATTATTTTTTTTATTTTTTTTTCCATTTTTTGTCTTTTCTTTTCCTGTAATCCCTTTATTTTATATACATATATATATATATATATATATATATATATAATATATATATATATATATATATATATATATATATATATTTTCATTTACTCATATTTCAGATAAAAATAAAAATAATTGAAATACTCAAACACTACCAAAAAAATGTTGAATGGTGTTATTTTAACTAATTAGCCTATTATACATGTTATCTCAATTAAAAAAAAAATTGTCACTTTCATACTTAGCATAAGCTAATTCAAAAAGAATTTTATATATATATATATATATATATATATATATATATATATATATATATATATAGAGAGAGAGAGAGAGAGAGAGATAGATAGATTAGATGGGGTTTCATCATTACATGTGGGACAAGCCATGTAACCTTACCCGCTCCACCCTGACAGAGTACTTCTTGCTGGGAAGTCATTAATTGTCCACATTAATGCTGCTCGCATGCGAAATAAACCACGATTTTTTGTGGCAGCGTCAAGTGTGTCCACACCAATTGACCACATAATTTTCAATTCATCAACAACAGGGCGTAGGAAAATGTTGAAATCTTTTCCCGTGGATTTAGGTCCAGGTATCAATAGTGTCAGCATCAAATACTCCGATTTCATGCATAGCCATTGTGGAAGATTATAAACTGTCAATATTAGTGGCCATGTGCTATACACCTGACTCACATCACCAAATGGGCTGACGCCATCAGCCGCAAGTCCAAGACGAACATTGCYTTGCTCATTAGAAAACTCTGGATGTCTAGCGTCAAATGCACGCCATGCTTTGCCATCCCTCGGATGAGTCACAACATCTGCACTTGTATGATACCCAGTACTATGCKAACGCATAAGTTTTGCGGTATATTTTATTGCAAATAACCTCTTCAATCTTGGGATCATAGGGAAATATCGCATAACCTTATGTGGYATTTTGCTTTTAGAACCTTTTCCACTATTCTCTCGCCAACGTGATTCTCCACGGACTGGACATGTTTCTTTATTGGCATGCTCTTTATAAAACAGTGCACATTCATACTTACATACATGTATGTTCTCATAGCCGAGACCCAAACTTTCAAGSAARTTCTTAGCCTCATAATGTGAGTTGACAAGTTTCATCGATGGGAATGCAAGTTTCAATAACTTAAGCAACTCATTAAATGATTTATTTYTCCACTTGTCATTCACCTTGATATTCATCAACTTRACAAGAAAATTTAATGAAGAGAATGATGACGGACCACGTCATCAATCATTTCAAAGTCAACGGCTGACGGACAGGTTCGTGTTCTGGTAAATGCTCTTCGTGGTGAGTCCAAATATCATATGATGCATCAAACCCATACCTSTGAATATGCATCCGAATAACTTRCAACTTCGYAAACTCCAAATTTAAACACTTGTTGCACGGGCACTTAATCAAGCCTGCCTTATTCACAAGAGGCCCACACATATTAATAAATTCARTCACTCCATGCCTAAACTCTGGTGATATTTTATTTGTAATTCGTTTCCATCTCTTATCCATCACCATATTTGAAAMRTGAAAAAAGAAAACCGACCAAAATAATTAGGTAAATTCTTAGCTCCTCTATTATAAATTATTTACAAAATTCATCTATTTTATATTTATTTACAAACACTACCCCTAAGGTGTAGGTTAGATTCTTTGATTATTATCTTTCTATTTTGAGTTTTTTTTATCTCATTTATTTTATGCATATTTACATAAACTACCTTGTTTTTTCAGTATTTAACATATAACTATGGATTGATTAAAAGGAAAAAAAAAAGCAAAAAGCACAAAGCACAAAACAACCCAAAAATATTAGAAAACTATAATACATAAAATTACAATTTTCCTTTCTATTTGAGTGTGCGTATGATGTACATTAGCAKACTTCTATTCTTTTATTTTGAAAACAAACACAAAAACAGACAACTTATTGGAACGATAAAACCAAGATTTTGGAAGGACGAGTCCTTCCAAACACAATTACTTAGTACACGACAAAATCAATTTTCTGGAAGGACAAGTCCTTCCAAAAACTAGAAAAACAATTTACCCCCAATTTATCAATCATTGCTGCAAATATCTTGAAATATAACAAAAAATAAACACAGGCAGGGAGAAGCAATTTATCAATCATTGCTGCAAATATCTTGAAATATAACAAAAAATAAACACACGAGGCAGGGAGAAGCAACTTATCAGTCATTGCTGCAAATATCTTGAAATATAACACAAAAACAAACACAAGAGGTAGGGAGAATTGAAATTGTACCTGCATTTTGTTTTCTCAGGTTCAATTATTGGAAGGACATCATAACTTTCTGTGGAAAGACAAGTCCTTCCAATTACCAGAAGAAAAATTTCCACTCAACCGTGGCTGCAAAAATATTTGGAGATGAGAAATTTTGAGATGATAAATGCCAAAACTGGAGGAGAAACATGAATTAATATTGAAAAAGAGGAGGATAAGGTGAAAATTAGGTGGAGGGTATTAAATGAGGTTAATGATATTTTGAAATGACTTTTGTTTAATTGGAAGGACTTGTCGTTCCAATAGATACAATATTAAATTGATGCTCTGTTGGAACGACAATTATATTTATAGGAACGACAATTGTCGCTCCAATATATTGACATTCATTTGGAACGATAATTTTATTTATAGGAACGACTAATGTCGTTCCAATAGGTAAATGGACCTACAGGAACGACTTTTATATGTCGTTCCTATATGTTTACCCTATAGGAAGGACAAATTTGTCCTTCCAATTTTATCCTTCCAATAGGTGTCATTTGTTGTAGTGTCCTTTTATTTTCAAAGCTTGAAACACATTGAATTCTACAAACGAATCGAATTCCGATAATACCGAACCATGAACCCGTTGATATATTTCAACACCACTAAAACACTTCAAACAGTTATCACGAAACTTAACATTATTTTTCAAAATCATAGATGTATAAAACAACACACATATTCTCTCTATGAATAAATCCTTGGCATAAAAACAAAAATGGAAAGTTTTGAAATACAAAAGACTTGATACCAGAAAATGGCTAAGATACATATATCAATTGACTGGTTCTCAGATACAAACATAAAAATACAACATCTTAATTTAAGATAATCGAAAGGAAAATAAAAAATTAGAAATTGGGCCAATGACAAAACTCTACCAGGTGTAAAACCAGGCCGTTGTTGATGATAATAAGGAAAACGCATCGTAATGAAACCATTAGAGGAGACACTGGAATTAGAGAAAGAAAAAAGCTAGGAACAACGAGTTTCTACGTAAATGACAAAAAGGGCTTAATGAATCAAGTAATGACTTGTTTTCAGTTTAAAACATCTATGACCTTGAGCTAGATATCGGGTGTGAACTTCCGAAATGCCAAGGAAGTAACATTTTAGGTTCTGTATCATGTCCTAAAGAAACGATATGAGGGCAAATTTAGATCATGTATTAATTAATCTAAGCAAACACATTTTAGTTCGTTTAGTCCCAGAAATGGAAAATGATGGTCTGAAATTCACATTTGGCAGAAAATACTTTTTCTAAGAGACTGCACAAATCTAATAGATCTAAATCTATGCGATTCTTGGTATATATTATTGCAGGCATTTAATTTCAACTCCTGATTTATTTATATTTTGGAAAATCTAAATTATCATATGAAATTAAACAAGAACATGCATAATTTTCAGCTCAGAGCCTATGTGTTGCTTCTTGTACCTTCTTCACCACTAAGTGAAGTTAACGAATACAATAGGCGGATTTTCAGCCCAGAGCCTCGAGTCAATAATTTGTCAGTTGGTACGAATTAAGCTTCCACTTATATGCAATAATAGATTTGTCACATTTCTTAAAAAAGGACAGAAAAGAAAGAGAAAAAGATTAATTTATTCATACATTCAGCAATGGTAGTGTAAAGGGAGAAATCAGAAAGAGCATTTTTTATATTATGACCTGATTGTGTCGGCTTCAATTCAATGTTGAATTAGGTTAAATTCTTACCATATTTCTTACTTAAGGACTTGTTTGCAGTTATCCTTAATTATAGAAATAAATGAACCTTATTATTTTCTACTACCTCATTTTGTGCATTAGCCAGTAACTGAGAATAAAAGTTCCTGAGAAACAAAAACAATATATAATCAAACATTATTGAATGACGATGAAACATAATACAATGTTTTTTTAGTTCAATCTTTTCATACAATTTAATAAATTTGAAAATATTGTAGAGTTTGTAATTAAATACCTCATTTTGGGCACGACGATCTTCGCTTTCCACCGTCTTCAATCCTTGAAGCTCCATCATAAGTTGCGGAAGGGCAAATTAAAGAAATCAATAAGACGATATCCTTCTTACACTCCCTAATATGGAGTTGTTGTTGTTCTCTGTGATTAAAAGAAAGTGTAAGAAATCAATATGATGGATATCCTTCTTGCGGTTTCTTGTTGGAGATGAAAATGGAGATAGATAGGCGGAGGGATTAGAGCAAATTAAAAACAAATGTTCTTTACATTTCGTATGGTCTAAACTGATTATACTAGAACGGATTTAACAATATATGTTCTATTTAATTGAATGTATAAAACTGTATTAACAATATATGTTCAATAATTATGTATATAAATATACGATCTAAAATGTGAATATTATAGAACTGATTTTATAATAGACGTTCTAGATATGATCAGTTTTCGGTTATGTAGAACGTTAATTGTAGGAACTGTTATAGTATACGATTTTTTTAGTAATGTTACCAAGATGTGGCGTGCATTCAAATGATTTGTATAATATATTGATTAGAGTTTGAGTTGGTCACTATTTGCAGCAGCCGAAGGGACCAAGTCTAAACTTGTTTAGGGAGTTTCATGCTTCTAGCACTATGGGTTGTTAATATTCCCTTAAAAGCTATTTAGGCTGCCACATTCCAAAAGGCACGCACTTGCTTTAGAAAAGTGCTTTGAAACACAATTTAATAATACTTTCTCGGTTTCGAGACTTGAAGCTCAAGCCATCTAGTATTCGTTGATAACTTTTACATTTAGAGTCGAAAAACAAAAATATTAATAGTCAAAACAAAATAGCCAAACTTTTCCAATTCTTACTCTTAATATATACCTGCATTTTGTTTGACACCATTAAACTATAAATTGGACGGTTTAAGAAGAAAAATATCCAAGGAACCAGAAAACAATGACAGCAAAACCAAGGAGTATTATGCCAATTGTGAGCAAAGTTTACTGTTCACCTTCCGAGGTGGTTCTGGTGGTAAGGAGGAGGCCGAACGTGGCGAATGGTGGTGGCTTCGTGGTGGCGGATTGCAGCCAAAGGGTTGTTTTCTGGGTAGATGGCTGTGGGATTCTTGGCCGGAAAGAAGAGCTGATTCTTAGAGATGGCCAAGGAAATACATTGCTTCTCATCAGACGAAAGGTACCTGGGGTTTGGGCTAATTATATTTATGCAAATTGATATTTATTTTCAATATTATTTGGTGCAGGGAGGAATTATTGAGGCGGTGAGCCTGACAAGGCAATGGAAAGGCTTCACCTATGATTACTTAGGATCTCACAAGCTTGTTTTCACCTTAAAAGAGCCAAATTCATGTTTTTCAAACCAAAATCCAATTAGAATCTCCATGGAATCAAACGAATATTTTGAAATCCGAGGGGACTTCCTAGACAAATGTTGCAGTATTGTCAACTCCAGGGGAGATGTAATAGCACTGGTATTAATGTTAATATTAACCGTAATACATGTGCAAAATTCATCTTCACATTAATTTTGTTCCCTTAATCATAATAAATACGCAAAGTTGGGTAACTTTTTTTTAATTATGGCAAGCAGATTGGTGTGAAGAAGGAGGTGCAGCAAGTGATGGCAAGCAGGGAGTTGTACCATGTAGAAATAAAAGCTGGAATCGATCAAGCTTTCGTTTTCGGAGTCATTGCTGTTCTAGACTACATATATGATGGATCCACCAGATGTTGAGAACTCAAGATATTTATGCAAATAACTGGTCAAATTGTCACCATCAAATTTATTCTTAGTGTTTAGTTTGGGTTATTAATTTGTTGATGTGTGTGCTTTTCGAAAGAGAAGTTGTATATTGACTGGGTCTCATGTTTTTGTATCGTATGTAGTATAATATACTAGATGTCATGTATAATAACAATACTGTTTTGTACACCTGCAATTTGGATGACATAATTGGAATATCCAATTGAATAAGAAAATAGATGTGGCATAATTGCTTCAACAATTAACTATTATACAGTTTTTTACTAACTAAATAAAAAATCTGCTAAAAAAAAAAAAAGAAAGAAAAACATAAAAAACGCAGCAAAATAGATCCAACTCACCAATGGATGGCTGATTTAACTTGCGTCTGTTATACGCAACTCAATTGTGTTTTTCTTTCACTTCATTTGCACGTTTCCGTTCAAAAGCATTTAGTTTAGATATTCTTCGTCAGGAAGAATTAGATCTTTGGTCAGGAAATTGATTGGTGCACATTCGTGCCCATAAATTATGCAAATTTAAATGTAAGTAAACAAAAGAAATATTAAGAGTAGATAAGAAAGGGAACAAGTTAGAAACAATTCCTTCTTGTATGCATGAAAGGGGTCATTTTATTTGACCCGAGATCCAATGATTGGCCATATATAGAATCAGGTGCGTGGTCTATTAATTACTCTTCTAATAGCAATAAACGTACTTAACTTATTGTACTCTTGTTCATACAAAATTTAAAAGCATTTCCGTGGAAGTGAAGTAATGGAATACGTATAGATGTACACAAAAGTAGTAAAATGAATAAAGTGGGGAACTTCCCCAATGAAATGAAACTATAACATACTAATGTATATATGTCGCAACCGGCTTTCTAACCTATTAAGTTTCAACCTCTAGATCATGATCATATACAGAGCATAATAATGTACATGTTTTGATGCGACTAAAATGATTGGTGCTTTAAACATAGGGGTTACTGACTTTAAATATATAATCAACGACCTAAATAACTTTAAATAATAGCGCAACAACTCGGCGACCTGTTAGATCCTGCAAAATAAAACTCAACTAAAATAGAGGATGGATCCGACGTAGACCTTCTAATACTTAAGTTAGAGAGTACGTGAGAGATAGGTGAGAGCTTTAAAGTGACAGAGATCTCAAAAACATATGATGTAAAAATCAACTTAGAGACAAGAGAAGTATTCTCAATGTAGGGTTCCCCTCTCCTACTATAATACTATAAATAGTGAGACTGACTTAGAATTATGATTCCTCCTATGTGCCAAGTTTTCATAAATAATAGAATTTTCCCCTGAATTACTATACTAGCCCTGGGCCGATAGGCCTGTTCATAGAATTAGTCCGTCGTGACCCCATAATATAGCTTGCATTAGCCCAAGAGAGTCATCATAAAGCCCAAACCTCAACGCCGAGCTACCACTCAGCGTCGAGCTGGTATAATAGTACTTATATCATAAGAGCTCGCCACCTTGCATAAGAGCTCGTCACTCCTATACATCAGGTCGTTTCCCTCTAAAATAACTCGCGAATCAAACTTAACACACATACTTTTTAAATGTGTTTGTGAAACGTTTAAACTCGCTCGCAAGAGTACGGGGTCACTCGTATGTTGGTAGTTCACTCAAGTCGGATCTCTCGAGGAACTGACAATCGGAATTTCCAATGTTTGTTTAATCACAAAATCACACACGAACATGTATAATGGGGTTTTTTGAATTTATCAACTACTAATTGAAAAGCAAGATTAATTTTCGAAACCTAATTATGCTAATCAATTAAACTAGAATTTAAAACTAAATTAACCAAGACTTACGAAATAGGGTTCTTAGAAATTAAAGAGCAATTAAATAGAATGAATAAACTACGATTATAATTACCAAGCATAAATTAACAAAACGGAAATTAAGAAGCGAAAGATTACGAACTATATTAATCATGAAATCCAAAGTACCAAAGCATCAACAATTCAAGAACAAAAAATAAAGAGCAATTATCTAAAAGCATAAATTAACTAAGAATTAAACTAGAAAGACTTAAAGGTTTAGAGTACTTATTATGATCTAAGAAAGAAGTAAATCTCGAACTATTCCGGAGAAAGGTAAGTGATCTTAATCGAAGAACAAATCGTAACTCAATGAAATGAAGTTTGGAACTTGCAATCTTGGATCTTCAATCTGAATCTTGTATCTAGGTAACGACGGATGGAAACGGTCCCTCTCTGCATCTCGTAACCCTAGGAAGGTGTAAAAACATTCCCAAGACGGATTTAAGAAGGGTATTTATAGTTTTCCAAAACATGGATCACAAGTTTCCTAATTTTTCACAATTCTGGGCCCGATAGCGATAGCTTACCAGTAAGGGGTACCGCTAACGCTACCGTTAACTCTTGTTTTCGGTCTCTGTTGCCACTTAGTAGTTAGGCTAACGGTAAAGGTTACCGTTAAGCTCATCGCTAACTCGTCGCTTACCGTTAGAAACACTTTTCAAGCTTAACGACAATGATCAACTGCTAACGCCACTGCTAGCATGGAACAGAAGGTCTTAACGGCAAGCTTAGTGGTAGTTCTCACTGCTAAGGCTACCGTTAGCGGGAACAGAAGAACTTAGTTGTCCAGTTAGTGGTAACCCTAACCGCTAAGATTACCGTTAGCAGGGTCTGACCACTCGATTTTCACAAATCCGTCCCCGTCAACCGAGGTCGCAATCCAACACGATTTAGCCACAATCCAACAAATTTTTATTAGCCGCAATCCGGCAAATTCTTGACGTTGAGCCACAATCCGGCCAATCCCATTCCCTCTAAAGACGTGCCACCGGGCATTTGAGCGAGACAATTGGTTGCAGCTGTATCTTTTATTGTTTTTTGTTTGCTTTTTCTTAAAAAGTTTTAAATCCATAAATATTAGTTAGCTTGTTATTTGTTTTATTTATTTGTTTGTTTTCGTAGTTTTTGTTCAAGAAAAATGACATCACGCGAGACAAGGGATGATTGCACAATGCTACATGGCGCGGCTCGACTACTCAATCTTCAGGGACGTTTTTCTTATTCTCTTCATCTTTTGATTTGATTTATATATGTTTATGGCAATACGGAGATTGCCAGATTTTTAGGGAGGAGAGGATGGTTGAGTGTGATTTGTAATTTATAATTGTGCAATTTGAACTAATAATTAAACGTGATTGATTGCTATTGATGCGCATTATTGTGTTTGTCTGGCTTGCCTGTCAAAATAAATTAAGTGTGATTTGAGATTTTTGTCTTTGAGCGTGTATAAATGCATAAATTCTCAAAATTATTTTACTTTTATATATTGTAAAATGGTACTTGTTCGCAAATGATTTCGCAAAATCTTAAAAGCAGCATCAATTTAAGACTTTTCATGCAAAAGCCAGTGAGTAGCCTCAGTGTTTATCATCTTTGCATGTACTTGAGTGAGTTCTGTTTTGAGATCTCTTTGAAATTACTATGTGTAGTTAGCTTTGAACATGACGTTAAGTCACAGAAAAAATCCTATTTCCGGCCATATCCATATATATCAGCCACTATAAATTTTGAACGAGCCCCTCATAGCCAAATAACTCATTTCCTATAGCCATGAGTGTTAACGAGTTGACTCTTATGTCATTAAAAGTGTGGGGTAAGAGTTAGTTATTTTTATTGGTTATTTATGTCTTGGAGTTACGATCAGGGATTTATCAAAAATTATAATAAGTGTTAAGAATTACCATCCTTTAAACTAGAAAAGCTCCAAAAATAGGCAAATCAAGCAAAGAGTCGTTAAGGCTCCGAATGAGCCCCTCATATCCTAATAATCCATTTCCTATAGCCATGAGTGTTAACGAGTTGATTCTTATGTCATTAAAAGCGTGGGGTAAGAGTTGGTTATTTTTATTGGTTATTTATGTCTTGGAGTTACGATCAGGGATTTATCAAAAATTGTAATAAGTGTTAAGGATCACCATCCTTTAAACTAGAATGGCTCTGAAAATAGGCAAATCAAGCAAAGAGTCGTTAAGGCTCCGGAATAGGCAGTTTTTTTGATTTTTGTACACATCAACACACGCATCACCGCACCACCGTAATTAACTGAATTAAACAGCATAAAAATACAGAAAATAAAAGAACGAAAAATCAAAAGAAACATTAAAGAAAAGAAACGCTGGGGTTGCCTCCCGAGAAGCGCATCTTTTAACGTCACTTGCTCGATGCAATTTCATGAGATAAATTTCCACCTTGAGGTGGATTTCCTAACTCTAGCACATCATGAGCTTGAAACTCATAATAAATTTTTTGTTGGGGTTGATATCTTCGAGGTCAGCTTCAATTTCACGAAAATCAATCCCAAACAACTCAGCTACCTCCTCCCCAGTAAGAAAATCATTGTCGTCCTCGACTTCCAACTCGTCCAACACCGTTATGCTTTTAAGCTCTTAGACGCAAGACTCAATTGGGCCAACAAACCAACATTCCTCTCGCATGACTGAAGAAGGGAATTATTGATATCTTTCAATGAAAAAGTGACCTTCTCACCAAGAACTAACATGGTCATCCTTACTTTGTTCACATCTATCACAGCATGAGAGGTGGACATAAATGGACGACCCAAACGTATAGTATGTCACTTGTTCTCATTTGGCATCTCCCCAACATCCAAAACCACAAGATCAATCGGAATTATTAATTCAATAACTTGCACCAAAACATCCTCGATAATATCCAACGGATGTCAGATCGATCGATTCGGCAATTGGAGACGCATGGTGGTTGGCTTCAATGGTCCAAGATCAAATTGCGTATATAAAGAATATGGCATCAAATTAATACCTGCGCCAAGATCAAGCATACCTCGCGCTCTCTAGCTATTCGCGAGCGAAATATCGATGTAAAAACTTCCAGGATCCTTTTCTTTTGGAGGTAATGTCTCTTTACAAATTGCACTAACCTCTTTAGTTAGCTCCACGCGCCCGTTCGTTGCCAAACGCCTTTCTCTAGAAGCAAGATCCTTGAAAAACTTCACATATACCAGCATCGTCTTGATCACATCAAAAAGAGGAAGGTTGATATTTACATTATTCAACAAGTTGTAAAGCTCCATGAACTTTTTATTCTCTTTAGCCGAACATAGGCGACTTATAAATGGAACTCGATCGAAAATTGGGGTCGTTCTCTGAGCTGGCTGGGACTTCAACGACTCATCGGTTGGTGTAGGATTAGGGGCTGAGTTCGAAATTGTCCCCTTAATGAATCCCAGAATATAAGGATTCAGAGATTTATGGATTTGATCCACCGGTTTGGTCACGCCTTATTTTTTTGAGACCGACGTCGGAATAGGGGCCGCCTCCTCTTGTTCCTCCCTTTGCTCGACTACACCATTATCAATTTCTTCCCAATACAGAGCACATGAACAGCTAAAGCCTGCTCTGTTTGGCTTCGAAATTTGTCTTTTTTTCGATAATTTTGCAGAGTAGCCGCCATTTGACCCATTAAAGTCTTGAAGTTCTTCATAATTCTAGAAAGGTCATTTACCTGCGTAGGTAATTTACCTGCACTGTCAATTGTGCAAGATCGTCTCGGTTACGAAGGGTCTCCATCACTTGATTCTGCTGCCAAACCAACAATTGATCGTCCGGTTGAACCGGATTAGAAGCTTGCCCCTTCGTAGTAAATTTGTTCAGTGGAGGCGGTGCTAGATATTGAGGATCCGTTTGTTTGGGCATTAGTACATAGTTAGGACTCGTTGGGCCATACTTAAAATTCGGATGATCACAGAATCCGGGTTTGTATGTGTTTGAGTAGGGATCGTAGTTCTTGGTGAATTTCTAGCCCGAATTTTTGTTTTGCTGAATGTTTTGAACGACGTTCACCTCCTCATCCCCATCTTTGTCGAATGTCATCGGACAAGCATTTGCTCAATGCCTAAATCCTCCACAAATTCCACACATTTTTTGTGAAGGTTGATATGACTTCTGCTCTCGCTTCATCATCATGCTTGTCAACAACTGATTAACGCATATTTGTCCTTATTTTTATTAGTATTTTAGTCAGTTTTTATTATTATTTTTGGTATAAGTTGGGTAGATTAAGCCTAATTTCATAATTTTATACTTCCAGCTTATTTTACCGCATTTTGATCATAATTGATGCAAATAGGTGAATTATCTCTGTTTTTCACCTTGTAGCTAAGTAACCGGAGGAGCTCAGCGAGTACGAGATGAAGATTGATGATTAAGAGACAAGAATCGAGCGTTCTAATGAAGAAGTAGCTGAAATTGCAATTTAGCGGTAACACTTACCGCTACCATTACCGCTATCTTACCGCTGAGGATGGACAGAGAGCTCCCAGACCAAAATAACGGTAACTTTAGCAGTATCTTTATACCGTTATTTACACCATTAGCAAACGACTGAGAGCTTAACGATACACTTAACGATTACAAACCGTACCGTTACCAACACCGTTAGAGAGCAACAGAGACGTTGATGATAGCTTTTGAGGTAACTCATACCCCTAAGTCTTACAGTTACCTGCCCAAAAATGCATTTTTACCATAACTTGTGCTCCAAGACATGGGAGAACTATATAAATCAATCTCTTAATCCGTCCCAAAAGACACATATCACAACCATAATCCTAGTTTCCATCCTTAGACACCGAAATAACATACTTTTACATCCCATATCATAATAGAAGATCAAGATCAAAAATTCAAGAGTCACAAGTTCCCAAGCTCTGATTTTTAGTGCATGATTCGATTTTCGGCAAAGATCTACGCTTTTTCTCCGGAATAGCTAGAGGATTTACTGCACTTCTTAGTTCTAATAAGTATTCTAATCTTTTTAATTGTTTTCTTAGTTTAATTCATACAATTAAGTAGTTGTTTTTATTATTGTTCGTGAATTATTTTTATGCTTCAAACCTTAGTTACTTTTGATATTTGGATTCGTAATCTTTCATCTTAATTTAGTTTAATAAATTTATGCTTTGTTATTGGGGATTTAATATTGTTCATGCTCTCATGCTATTTAATTACTTTTATGCTTTTCATGTTATTTCGTTCATATTATTTGATTCCGTTTACATTCGTTCATGATAATTGTCTTTCGTTTACGCTAGTTATTTTCGTTGTGTTTTATGCTTTTAGATTCGTACATGCTTTTTAGATTTCTTGGAAGATAATTCATGATATTAATTTCTAGTTGGTTAATTAGTTCAAGTTACTTAGTTTTCATTGATGTTATTGAGTTTTAAATTCTTAGATAATCAAAACAAACAAAAACCCCAAATTGTACAAGTTTTCGTGTTACTTTGTGATTAAACAAACATTTGAGATTCTGATTGCATGTTCCTTGAGATCGACTCAGTTTAACTTACCAACCTACATGCGAGCTCATACTCTTGCGAGCGAGCTTTTGAATAATTGATAAATACTTATAAAGTAGGAACACAAAAGTTCGAATCAAAATTTTCGCGCCGATGCTGGGGAACAAAAAAAAGCAAAGGTTTTAAAACAATGTTTGTTTGTATTATTTTCCGTTCAACCGTCTATTTGTATAACTAGGATTAGTTTTGTCATTTGATACGTTTGATTTATTGTTGAGTGCATGCAAGGTAGAAGATCACTTCAAATCGAACTTGCACCATTCATAGATAACATTCATCGTTCCAATCAAGCAAGACCTCCTCACCTTTCTGAAAGTGATTCGTCTATCACCACTAATTTTGTTTGTGACATAACTCCTGATACGATGTTAAGATGAGAAAATTCTGTTCACGACGATATCATGAATGATCAACCAATTAAAAAACCCTCCGATCCGTAATAGAGACGAATATGGGAGCGAACCAGTTCGCCCCAAAGGACCAGCACAACCACGTGAGTATTGGGAAGAAATCCAACGAAATGTGATGGACAGGAATGAAGAACAAGAGAGAGGTGAAAATAGAAACAATCATCGCTACGACCAAGATACTTATTCAGAGAGATCCTATCTCGGAGATGAACAAATTGATGACTGGATCGTTAACCAAAACAACCACTACAATGAAAGACACGAGTATGATAGAAACTACACGAGACCTAATAATCAAGAGAGACACCCTAGGGGGCGCGCGAACCAAGACAATGAGATTTCACGACTCCTCAAGTTGGCCCTTATAGTTTTGCTATTGTGTTGGGATGGACTGCAGGAGACTTTGAGCTTAAACCTCATATAATCAATAACCTTCCGACATTTCATGGTCTCACCCATGAAGACCCGTCAGCTTTTCTTAAAGAATTTTATGCTGAAGTGAGTAGAATCCCATATCCGGGACTTCATCATGAAGATTTACAAATGGTGTGTTTTCCAAGATGCCTGAAAGATAAAGCTAAATATTGGCTACTCTCATTAGAACAAAGATCACTGACCGACTGGGATATGGTTAGCGATAAGTTCATAAATCAGTATTACTCAGCTCAAACGACGGGCCATATCAGGAGACAAATAGCAAACTTTGTTCAGCAAGATGGAGAGTTATTACACGAAGCATGGGAAAGCTACAAAACACTCTTGCAAGCTTGCCCACATCACCAGAACTCTCCAGGTATGGTTAATCAATTTTTCTACGAAGGGCTATTGGACTCCTACAAAAATCAAGTCGAGATAGCTGCTGGAGGAGATTTTGGGTACTTTACCGCCACGGAATCAAAGCAGTTGTTCAAAAAGATGAGCGAGAAATCCAGACAGACGAGTTCTAGACCACGAAAAATAAGAGTCAACGAAGTGTCTGAGGTACTAAATGATGAGGAAAACACTCCTTCAAAGGTCAATGAAACGTGTACTCATTGTGGGGAGCATGGGCATATAGTGGATGTGTGCAATATGGCATATTTTGATGAATTCAAAGCCAAGTCAAAAGCCATACAAGATCAGATGCGTCAGCACAAATTTCCCCTTCCACAAAAGATACCCACGAACAAATTTCAAGCGCATCGTAATTCTCCTTATTTTAAATGGGGTCCTGAAAACCCACATCACACTCCTACCTCTACAAAAAAAAAATCACAATTTCCGAGGGATTTTTCCCTCGGTTTTAAGGGAAAATCCCTCGGTTTTGGTTAAACCGAGGGAATATTTCCCTCGAAAATACCCTCCTCGGAATTTTGTTCCGAAGGAAATATTTCCCTCGGAAATATGAAACCGAGGGAATTCCGAGGGATAGATTCCCTTGGAATGTTCTCCGTGCAATCCCTCGAAAATCCGAGGGAAATTCGAGGGAACGATTCCCTCGGATTTTTTATATTTCCGAGGGAAACAAAACCCTCGGAAATCCGAGGGATCATTTTTCCCTCGGAATTCCGAGGGATTTGTTTCCTTCGAAAAATAGAAAAATCCGAGGGGCAACAAATCCCTCAGAATTCCGAGGGATTTGTTGCCCTTCGGATTCTTCTATTTCCGAGGGATTTCCGAGGGAATATCCCCTCGGTTTTGTTTTTGTTTTTTTTTTAATATTTTTACTTTCCGAGGGGGTTTTCCCTCGGATTTATTTATTTTTTTTTGATTAATTTTTAATTTTTAATTTTAGTGCCTATTCAATTATCAAAATTCCCAAAAAATTGAAAAAGTAATTAAAGAAAAGACAAATAAATAAACCAATCATTATAAAAAAATATCTGAAAATTTAAGAATAATTACATACGTTCGATCGACACAGTAACAAAGTTTATATGAACCGTAAAAATGTTCTATGGATGGGGAGGGGGGTACTGCTGATAGGGAGGGGGGTATTGCTGCTGCTGATGTGGAGGGGGCAACTGCTGCTGGACACAAGCATACATCTCAGCCATCTGTGCCATCTGGGCAGCCATGTGCGCCTGAAAGTCCTCCTACTGCCAGCGCTCCTCCGCACGTTGTCGCCTTTCCTCGGCTGCCTCCTCCGCACGTTGTCACCTTTCCTCGGCTGCCTGCAGATGAAACGCCTCGACCTGCGCCGTCTGAGCCTCGACCTGTGCCTCAAGATCTCTGATCTGACTCCTATCAGCCTGGGAGGAGGTGGAAGAGCCGCCCTTCAACAAACCCTTCGCAGCAGCCACAATCTTCCCATACGCACCGGTGCCGTAAAGTCGTCCCTTGCTCAACCCGGCGACGCCGAGGAAAACCTGGTCCTGGTCAACCTCGTTACTCTCCTCCTGGGAAGACGCACGTTCCTGTTCCTGGGTCAGATGTCGCTCGTACTCCTCCTGAAATACAACTCATTATTAAAATTTTAAGTTAAAATCAAAGAATAAGTTAAAAATAAGAAAGAGAATCATACTAATAAGACTAGATCTCCTATCGATAAACGCTCCGTCTTTCTTTTGGTGCGTGCGTTTAAAAATATCGTAGCACGTAGCCGGCGAACCCGTCTCCCGCTCCTGTATTCAAATAGAATTTTCAAATAATTAACATTAAAATTAAACAAATAAATATTATATTATTATAATCTAAAATTACTTACTATATCCAAAGCATAGTCGATAGTAGATCTAGCACCCTCCGTGTGCTTCGACATCCCAGTACCCGGCCCAGCAGGCTCGCTCTTCCTGTTCTTGCTGCACTGCTCGGATTTTTTCTTATTCTCGGGCTTATCCCACTCAACCTTCCAAGCCCTAGTTGAAACGGATGATATATAAGATACGATATAAATTATATGTTATAAATAAAAAATTCTAATTTAATAAGAAAACGCATAAAAGGATCGTTTACCCATAGATCTCCGCGGTCAGGCACTCCGGCCGACRACCACCATGGGAGGCAATATGCTGCTTATACTCATTAAACTTCTTCCCGTAAAGTTCCCCGATCATAGAAAAAAATACCTTCCGTATGTCTTTCTCACTATACTGCTCCGGGTCCCAATAACAAATATCCTGCAAAATAAAACAATAATTACAATTCAATTGAAACATATGATTGTGTTTTTACGGTAAATACTAAAAAATTTGGACACAAAATAATAATTACCTTGAACATCTCCCACCAGAACCCCTTAATATCCTTTGGGACCGCCTTATAGCACCACCCGGCGGGATGGAGATCCCTCTCAAAGATCAAACGGAGTATAGTGGACACCTTGCCCCCTGTGCTGTGCAGCCTGTATTCAATTGTGTTTTTATTTTTTTCCCTCGGTAAAATTTAATCATAATGATAATTATAATTTTAAAATCATTGGTTTACTTACTTCGCCCCTGCAATATAAACCTGAGTCATACCCATCTGCGGTGGGACCAACTGTCGTCGGGTCCGTGATGTACCCGCATCGGACGGAGTCTGTGATGGTGTATGCGACGTCGGGGTCTGCGTCGGTGTCTGCATTGGGGTCTGCGTTGCCGGATGATCACTACCGAGACCCATGTAGTCGGTGTCGAAATCAGCTAAACGATGAGTCGATCCCATGTCTGATCGACCGACGCTACCGGATCCTCGATGCAACGGCATCTGATAAATTTTTAGATAATAATACGAGCATTTTACATAATACCAGTATACAAAAAAAGTAGTTATAAAAAAAGTGTGTTTTACGATAAGAATAAATTACATATATTTCAACCAAACTAATCACTTTCGCTATTAAATGTATCATCAAACTCATCTTCATCCGTATCTTGATCTGTATCTTGATCGGTAAGTAACTCTTCTTCTGTATCATCATTTGTCTCGTTATTACCAAGTTCCTCCACGTAATTATCATTGAGGTCGTGCAACTGAAAATCTATATCGTCGAGTTGAATCGGACGGCGTGTATCTATAGCTTCCTCTTGAAATGATTCTTCTGGTAGAAGCTCGATAAACTCAACATTTGATCTCGCCTTGATCTTACACGTTGCCCACCAGTCCAATTTGTCTCGTCTCAAGCTTGGGTATGCACAGTAGTATACTTGTATAGCTTGGGAAGCAAGTYCAAAAGGTTCATATCGGTTGAACCTACGCTTATGATTGATATCGACAATCTTATAATTTGGATGGACTTTTGTGCCTGCACTTGTTGGATCAAACAATTCGCAATTGAACAATAGTGTGTTTTCTTCATTCGGCCGGTGTATTCGAGCTACACAATTTCTATGAGACGATCGTAATAATCATATTCGGTGGCCCCAATAGTTGACCCTTTAATACATACTCCACTTCTCGATATTGCTTTGTTAGATCCGTGCTCCAATGTGTGAAATCTATAACCATTTATCTTACATCCGGTATACGTTTTCACACATCTTGATGGACCCTCAGCTACACTCCTAATGTTCTCGTCGATCACATTGTTCGAACGATCTCTAGCCTATGACATTGACAAGTTATTTTTAATTTTGGAAATATATTATATAAATAGATACCATAATTATATGATATGCATCTCTGTATCGAACGTCTTACATAATGTTTGAACTAATTGGCAAATTCATTTTCCAATTGTTCGTTGATCCAATTTTCATTAATGTTTGGGTAGAGACGTTGAATGCTCTTCGTGTAAATACTACATATAACGTTTGTATATCCAACTACGATCATTTACCATCCTAAGATTTTTGAGTGTTAAGCTTGTTATAGAATTAAAGAAGGTGGCAAGATTTCGGCAGCATTACGAGAAGAATGTGGAATTCGAGTTATAATTGGTAAGGCTTCTATCCCATTCAAGAACGTGACATTTTAGTAATATGTATTATCTTAACATATGTGTTTTTCTTAGATTCAGAATTTCGGCAGCATCTCCCCCCAGTTCTCGTAGTGCACGTATATTTCAGTGCACCCGAGAACAATCAGGGAGATGCAGGAACCGAAATTTCAAAACTAAACAAAAAACATACACATAAGATAACCATACTACAAGTCACATTCTCAAACTATCCAAAAATGGGACAATTCGAAATTTAGTATCAAACTCTATATTTGATACTAAATCTCAAACGGGTCTAAGGAATATTGGAATAATTCGAAACTTAGTTTCAAGTTTTGCTATATGATATTAATTCTGAAACAAGTAATCTATATGCATCGCGTCACTTCGCCAAGGTTCCAAATAAGCAGTTACCAGCGTCACATTTTTTTAAAAATATTTTGAAAACTTAAATAAAATCGGGTGACACCCTATCACGTTTTTAAAAATAAGATTTGAAAACCCGCTATTGGAGGGACAAAACCTCCCGGCCGGCGCCGTAACCCACATCAACATCCGACGGTATACAACCAACAACACCAATGACAATATTATATATAAACAAAATTAAACCCCGGCCGATCACCACGGCCTCCCATGCATGAACAATATATATACAAATTTTTTTTAAGTCCCGACCGATCACCACGGATTCCCATGCATGAACAATATATATACAATAATTGAACCCTAATTAATCATTTCTTCCTAAATTGAACCCTAATTATGTAATTTTTGCTAAATTAGCCCCTAATTAATTGCTTGTTCTCAAATTGAACCCTAATTATGTAATTATTACTAAATTAGCCCCTAATTAATTG
>BMAC01000664.1:108424-133727 GCA_014905375.1 Phtheirospermum japonicum
TATTTTTTACTAATTCTTCTATTTTTTTGGGTTTTTTTCCATTTTTTCATTTAAAATCGAAAAAAAATAGAAAAAGCGTCCTAAACGATCGACGCCCGACCCCCGTGGTTCCACGACGCCGATACGCACCCCTCCTCTAATATGGAAAAATCACGACGCTACGTCGCTTCGCGTTTCCAACCGAAGGAGTTCATCGATCGATCGTATATTATTGTTGGTCGAATCCCACGACATGTATGGACACGCACGTGCTCGTTGGTATTTTTCGATCGAACTTGGGGTCAAAACCACCCCACGTGCCTAAGATGATAGGATCGGTTTCGTTTTTGCGATTTTTCTATTTTTTTTCTATTTTTTACGATTTTTTTATTTTCTGAAACATTCCGAGGGAATCAGAAATCCCTCGGAATTCCGAGGGATTTCTGATTCCCTCGGAATGTTTCAAAAAATAAAAAAAATCGAAAAAATTAGAAAAAAAATAGGGTTTATTTTCGGGTCGCCGAGGCGCACCCCTCCCCTCCCCGGTCGTAATTTCTCGGGTCTTCTTACTATTTTTTCTATTCTTTCGAGTTTTTTTTCATTTTTTTTATAAAATAAAAAACAATAGAAAACGCGTCCTAAACGATCGACGCCCGACGCCCGTGGCTCCACGACGCCGATACGCACCGCTCCTCCAATATAGAAAAATCACGACGCTACGTCGCTTCGCGTTTCCAACCGAAGGAGTTCATCGATCGATCGTATCTTGTTGTTGGTCGAATCCCACGACACGTGTGGACACGCACGTGCTCGTTGGTATTTTTCGATCGAATTTGGGGTGAAAACCACCCCACGTGCCTAAGATGATAGGATTGGTTTCGTTTTTGCGATTTTTCTATTTTTTACGATTTTTTTTTATTTTTGGAAACATTCCGAGGGAATCAGAAATCCCTCGGAATTCCGAGGGATTCTTTCAAAAATCCATCGGAATTCCAAGGGATTTCTGATTCCCTCGGACTGTTTCAAAAAATAAAAAAAATCGAAAAAATTAGAAAAAAAAATAGGATTTATTTCCGAGTCGCCGAGGCGCACCCCTCCCCGCCCCGGTCAATTTCTCAGGTCTTCTTACTATTTTTTACTATTTTTTCTATTCTTTCGAGTTTTTTTTCATTTTTTATAAAATCGAAAAAAAATAGAAAACGCATCCTAAACGATCGACGCCCGTGGCTCCACGACGCCGATACGCACCCCTCCTCCACTATGGGAAAATCACGACGCTACGTCGCTTCGCATTTCCAACCGAAGGAGTTCATCGATCGATCGTATCTTGTTGTTGGTCGAATCCCACGACACGTGTGGACACGCACGTGATCGTTGGTATTTTTCGATCGAATTTGGGGTCAAAACCACCCCACGTGCCTAAGATGATAGGATCGGTTTCGTTTTTGCGATTTTTCTATTTTTTTTTCTATTTTTTACGATTTTTTTTTATTTTTTGAAATATTCCGAGGGAATCAGAAATCCCTCGGAATTCCGAGGGATTTATGATTCCCTCGGAATGTTTCAAAAAATAAAAAAAAATCAAAAAAATTAGAAAAAAAATAGGGTTTATTTCCGGGTCGCCGAAGCGCACCCCTCCCCGCCACGGTCGTAATTTCTCGGGTCTTCTTACTATTTTTTCTATTCTTTCGAGTTTTTTTTCATTTTTTTATAAAATCAAAAAAAAAATAGAAAACGCGTCCTAAACGATCGACGCCCAACGCCCGTGGCTCCACAACGCCGATACGCACCCCTCCTCCAATATGAAGAAATCACGACGCTACGTCGCTTCGCGTTTCCAACCGAAGGAGTTCATCGATCGATCATATCTTGTTGTTGGTCGAATCCTACGACACGTGTGAACACGCACGGGCTCGTTGGTATTTTTCGATCGAATTTGGGGTCAAAACCACCCCCACGTGCCTAAGATGATAGGATCGGTTTCGTTTTTGCGATTTTTCTATTTTTTTCAATTTTTTTACGATTTTTCTTATTTTTTGAAACATTCCAAGGGAATCAGAAATCCCTCGGAATTCCGAGGGATTCTTTCAAAAATCCATCGGAATTCCGAGGGATTTCTGATTCCCTCGGGATGTTTCAAAAAATAAAAAAAATCGTAAAAAATAAAAAAAAATCGAAAAAATTAGAAAAAAAATAGGGTTTATTTCCGGGTCGCCGAGGCGCACCCCTCCCCGCCCCGGTCGTAATTTCTCGGGTCTTCTTACTATTTTTTACTAGTTTTTCTATTCTTTCGAGTTTTTTTTTTTATTTTTTTATAAAATCGAAAAAAAAAATAGAAAACGCATCCAAAACGATCGACGCCCGTGGCTCCACGACGTCGATACGCACCCCTCCTCCAATATGGAAAAATCACGACGTTACGTCGCTTCGCGTTTCAAACCGAAGGAGTTCATCGATCGATCGTATCTTGTTGTTGGTCGAATCCCATGACACTTGTGGACACGCACGTGCTCGTTGGTATTTTTCGATCGAATTTGGGGTCAAAACCACCCCACGTGCCTAAGATGATAGGATCGGTTTTGTTTTTGCGATTTTTCTATTTTTTACGATTTTTTTTATTTTTTGAAACATTCCGAGGGAATCAGAAATCCCTTGGAATTCTTTCAAAAATCTCTCGGAATTCCGAGGGATTTCTGATTCCCTCGGAATGTTTCAAAAAATAAAAAAAATCGTAAAAAATAAAAAAATCGAAAAAATTAGAAAAAATAGGGTTTATTTCCGGGTCGCCGAGGCGCACCCCTCCCCGCCCCAGTCGTAATTTCTCGGGTCTTCTTACTATTTTTTACTATTTTTTCTATTCTTTCGAGTTTTTTTTCATTTTTTTATAAAATCGAAAAAAAATAGAAAATGCGTCCTAAACGATCGACGCCCGACGCCCGTGGCTCCACGACACCGATACGCACCCCTCCTCTAATATGGAAAGATCACGACGCTACGTCGCTTCGCGTTTCCAACCGAAAGAGTTCATCGATCGATCGTATCTTGTTGTTGGTCGAATCCCACGACACGTGTGGACACGCACGTGCTCGTTGGTATTCTTCGATCGAATTTGGGGTCCAATAGACCCACGTGCCTAAGATGATAGGATCGGTTTTGTTTTTGCGATTTTCTATTTTTTCGATTTTTTTTTTGATAAATAGGAAAAAATAGTAAAAAATAGAAACAAAACCCAAAGAGGGGTGCGCCTTGACGTCCCGGAAATAAATTCTATTTCTTTATTATTTTTTCGATTTTTTTTATTTTTTTGGGGGTTTTAAAAATATTAATTAATATTCCGAGGGAATCTGATTTCCCTCGGAATTAGTCCGAGGGAATACCTAAACCCTCGGAATTATTCCGAGGGAAATTTGATTCCCTCGGAATGTTAATTAATATTTTTAAAAAAATAAAAACTGTTACGAGGGAATTTGAATTCCCTCGGAAACATTCCCGTCGGCCATCCGTCGGTTTGTTCTTCGGAAATTGTGGCGGCATACTTTGGCGCGCCAGTATTCCCGAAGGAATTTCCGAGGGACCCTTTTTCCCTCGGAAAAAACCGAGGGATTATAAGATCCTTCGGTATTCCCTCGGAAATTACCGAGGGATTTAATTTCCCTCGGTTTTTCCCTCGAAAAACTGCTGTTTTTTTGTAGGGTACATAAACCAACTCACAACCCGTACCACGGCCCCCACCAAACAAATATCCAACGACGAGACCAACACCTGCTCCAGTTCAATCAACTGTTAATTTGGAAACAAAACCAAGTCATCGAGACGATTCGAAATCGAGACGGGCTTGCACAATTAACTACGCAAGTAAATAAGCAGGGAGAAAAATTGAATGATCTCTGTAAAATTATGAAGAAATTAGAGACAGTGATGGGCCAAATGGCGGCTTCGATGGCAAAATCAGAAAATGAGAAGGGCAATTTTCCAAGCCAACCTGAGCAAGCTTCAGCGGTTCATATCTTGCAAAGTGGAAAGAAAGTGGATAATAGAGTCGAGATAGAAAAAGAAGAAGAGGAGGTGGCCGAAATTCAAACTATGGCTTCGCCTAAGAAAGACGATTCTAAACCAGTGGACCAAATGCATGAGTCACCGAATCCATATATTCCGGGATCACTGAAGGGGAAATTCTGAACCAAGTCCCCACTCCAACAACAATTGACGATTCCGCCAAGTCTTCGACTCCGCAACCGAAACAGTCAACAACTACGATTCGTGACAAGGTTCCTTTTCGAAGTCATCTACGCCCAGCCAAAGAAAACAAGAAATTCATGGAACTCTACAATTTGCTGAAGAATGTCAACATTAACCTTCCTCTTTTAGATGTGATCAAGACAATGCCATCATAAGTTCAATTGTTTAAGGAGTTAGCCTCAAGGGAAAGATGGCTGGCAACGACACAACAAGTAGAGTTTTGTAAGGCGGTGCATGAATTCTTTAAATCGGGGCATCTTTTGAAGCAAATAAACCACACAATCCTTGCCATGATTCCCAAATCGGATCGGCCAAGCTCAGTTGGGGACTATCGGCCTATCGCTTGTTGCAATGTCACGTATAAAGTGATCTCAAAGATCTTAGCATCGAGGCTTGCATCCACCTTGGGCACAATCGTGGATCAAGCTCAGTSAGCTTTCGTGGAGGGGCGCAGCATGGTTGAAAATATTCATTTGGCTCAGGAGCTTTTGAGGAAATATCATCGCATCAAGAAGGTTRCCCCCCGTTGCATCCTCAAAATRGACCTTAGGAAGGCTTTTGACTCGGTCAGTTGGGACTTTCTTAAATCCGTCCTCGAGGGGCTAAATTTTCCGGGCAAGTTTGTCAGTTGGGTCATGGAGTGTGTGACCACCACCTCTTATTCSATTTCYCTCAARGGGAGCRTGCATGATATCTTCGAGGGGAAGAGAGGCTTGAGGCAAGGRGACCCGCTRTCCCCYTTCCTTTTCYTTTTATGCATAGAGTACCTATCGAGGTCTTTGAATATTGCCACGGCCAACCCAGATTTCAACTTCCATCCGAGGTGTGAGGCGAATCGAATTACCCACCTTGCTTTTGCCGATGATCTTATGCTCATGGCGAGGGGCGATCCCACTTCGGTCCGTATTCTCATGGAGTGTCTCTCCAATTTCAGCGACAAGTCGGGGCTAAGCATGAATGCTTTGAAGTCGGACCTTTATACGGCGGCAATTGTGGGGGAGGACCTCGAGGAGATCCAGGGTATCACGGGCATCCCACTCGGCACGATGCCCTTCCGCTACTTGGGCATCCCTCTCTCGGCTCACAAGTTGAGGRCGATGCACTACGCGCCCTTCATTGACAAGATTGCATCTTATATCAATGCTTGGACGYCATCATCTCTTTCTTATGCGGGACGGGCGGAGCTCATKCYATCGGWACTCCAAGGAGTCGAGTGCTTTTGGCTATCCATCTTCCCCCTCCCGGCGGGGGTCATCGATAGAATCACCAAGTTGTGCCGAAATTTCCTTTGGAATTCCAAGAACGCTCTTGTTGCTTGGGACGAAGTGTGCCTTCCCAAGGCCGAAGGGGGACTCGGTTTTAGGGGCATCAAGGCGTGGAACGAGGCTCTGTTGACCAAAGCCTTATGGAACATTCATAATAAGAAAGACACTCTTTGGGTTCGGTGGGTGCACAACATTTACTTGAAGAATTGCACCTTGTGGCAATGGACTACGAGTCGGGAGGACTCGCCATTGATGAAAGGCCTACTTCGCATAAGGGACAAGCTTTGCACCCGGGAAGGGACGTTCGAGGCTGCCATCCAGAGGATTCAGAGTTGGGACAATGGGGACGGGCTCAGCATAGCCAAGGCCTACGATTACTTTCGGGACGTCGGGACTACTAAGCACTGGGCTGCCGATGTTTGGAATGCTTGTGTCACTCCGAAACATGCTTTCACCTTGTGGCTCGGCATCAAGCAAAGGCTTCTTACGAGGGACCGATTGCACTACCTCGATATTGACAAGGCTTGCGCCTTTTGTGGCCGTGTGGACGAATCAGTGCAGCACATCTTTTTCGAGTGCACTTTCAGCGGGGCAGTTTGGAGGGGCATTCGGGACTGGATAGGCATCAGGCGCTCCATGACGACTATTGCTAGCGCCTTGAAGTGGATCAAGAAAGAAGGTAGGGGCACCACTTGGCACGGAAAGGCCAAGCGCATGGCACTAGCGAGCACCGTCTACCACATATGGACTGCAAGGAACCGGCAGATTTTTGAAGGCTTGTCCCCACAAGTGGCCGACATCATTTTCAAGATCAAAACGCAAGTGTACAAGACCATGTTCATTATGTATCCCGATGTACTAGTTCATTTCGAACATGTAGCTAGGGGTGGTTGATTTGTAACTTTTCGTTTTATGTACACCTGGGTATGCCCAGAGTATTTTGTATTGCCTACTATGTAGCGCCCATTTTTGATCTAATATAATTTACATTTCGATCAAAAAAAACAAAAGAAGTGATCACCATTTGCAAGGGTCCATTACCCCCTAAAGAAAACGATCCAGGGAGTTTTTATATAACTATCACTTTAGGAAATGGGCAAATAGCACGTGGAATGCTTGACCTTGGTGTCAGTATTAATTTGATGTCGTATTCACTATAAAAAGAATTTGACCTTGGAATAATGAAGCCAACTACGATGCGACTACAATTGGTGGATCGATCGATCAGACAATCTCTCGGCGTCATTGAAGATGTATTAATACAAGTCGGCGAACTTGTAATTCCAGTTGATTTTTTTATACTTGATGTAGGTGAAATTCCAAAGGAAGGCACGGAGCACACTATTTTGCTAGGCCGGCCATTCATGTCCACCTCTCATACACTAATTAACATGCACAAAGGGAGAATGACCTTATCCATTCTGGGCGAGTTAGTGAAGTTTTTGCTTAAAGAAATCCACAATACTCCCTCTCCATTAATGCACGACTATTTTTCATTTATTGATCCTATAGCATCTTGCGTTCACGAGCTAAAGGGAATCACCATTTTATATGAGTTAAGCATCGAGGACGACACATAATTTTTGAGCAGGGTGGCAGAAATATTAGAAATTGATTTGAACAAAATCACTGAAGATTATGAAGGATTTGAAGATTTTGATGAAGAATTGTGCGAAATAGCTGACGCACTCGAGCTCGAGCCAAAAGTGGAGTTGAAACCACTACCAAGTCATTTGAGTACATTTTCCTCGAGCCCAACAAAACAAAACCCATCATCATATATTTAGCATTGGCAGAACATGAGGAAAGAGAATTGATTCCGGTGCTGAGTACCTACAAAGAAGCCATAGGATGGAGCATCAGCGACATAAATGGGATAAGCCATGTTACTTGTATGCACCGAATCGAGCTAGAACCTGATGCAAAGCCTGTAAGAGACAGCCAACGAAGACTAACGCCAACACTTTATGAGGTGGTTAAGAAGGAAATTTTGAAGCTTAAAGATGAAGGGATTATTTTTGCTATCTCTGACAGTAAATGGGTGAGCCCGATCCATGTGGTTCCAAAGAAAGGAGGCATCACCATAACCGAAAACAAAAAAGGCGAGATAGTTCCAACCCGAATGACTACTGAATGGCGTATGTGTATCGATTATAGAAAATCAAATGCATCCACTCTTAAAGACCACTTTCCTTTGCCATTCATAGACCAACTTCACGACAAAATTGCCGGACATGAATTATATTGCATTTTGGATGGCCTTTCGGGCTATTAACAAGTGGCCATTGCTCCGGAAGATCAAAGTAAGACGACATTCACGTGCCCATTCGGCAAATTTGCTTTTCGAAGGATGCCTTTCGGTTTATGCAACGCACCAGTAACTTTTCAAAGGTGCATGCTTTCGATTTTTACAGATTTTATTGATGATTTTCTTGAAATTTTTACGAATGATTTTTCAATTTTTGGGTCTTCTTTCGAACATTGTTTATCTAATTTGTCTAAGGTTTTAGAACGTTGCATTGAGAAGAATCCTACGTTGAGTTGGGAGAAATCCCATTTTATGGTAAAAAGTGGTACTATTTTAGGACATGTTGTTTCTAATAGGGGTTTGGAAGTTGATAAAGCTAAAATTGACGTTATTGAAACTCTTCCTCTCCCTCGTGATGTGAAAGGTATTAGGAGTTTTCTTGGTCATGTAGGTTTTTATAGACGTTTTATTAAAGATTTTTCAAAAATTAGTCGTCCACTTTGTAAACTCTTGACTTTAAATACTCCTTTTGTTTTTAATGAAGAATGTATGAATGCATTTAATGATCTTAAAGAGAGCCTTACTTCTGCTCCTGTAGTTGTTGCCCCTGATTGGAATCTACCTTTTGAAATAATGTGTGATGCTTCAAATGAAGCGGTGGGATCCGTTTTAGGGCAACGTGTGGATAAATTGCTTAGGGTTATTTATTATGCAAGTTATATGTTAAACGATGCCCAACGTAACTACACCATGACTGAAAAAGAATTATTAGCAGTTGTATTTTCACTTGATAAATTTAGATCTTATATAGTTGGGGCGAAAGTAATTGTACATACGGATCATGCTGCACAGTGTCACTTATTTTATAAACCTTAAAGAAAACCACGTCTTATTAGATGGATTTTATTGCTGCAAGAATTTGAAGTAGAAATAAAACATAGACGAGGATGTGAAAACGTTGTAACTGATCATTTGTCTAGGATGATAATTGAGGAAAATAAAAGTGAAAAATTTATGATTAATGATTTATTCCCTTATGAGAACGCGTATAATCTTGAGCAATTAATTACTCCTTGGTATGCTGATATTGTGAATTATCTTCCTTTCAATATTATCCCTAACCACCTATCCTACCAAGAAAGGAAGAGATTTTTGAATAAATGCAGGGATTATTTTGGGGACGATCCTTATGTGTTCAAACGCTGTAAAGATGGGCTAAATAGAAGATGCGTTCCAAACGATGAGATAGAGAGTATATTGCATTTTTGCCACAATCAAGGAGGGCATTTCGGAGCTCAAAAGACAGTATTTAAGGTACTGCAAGCCGGATTCTATTGGCCTAGTTTGTTTGCTGTTGCATACAAATACTGCAAAACATGCGACAACTGCCAACGAACCGGAAACATAGGAAAACTTGATGAGATGCCACAAGTGCCTAATCAAGTGGTAGAGATTTTTGATGTATGGGGAATAGATTTCATAGGACCTTTCCCAAAAGCGAAGACTTCGAATAAATCCTAGTAGGAGTTGACTATGTATCCAATTGGGTTGAGGCCCTTAGTAGGCCATTTATCTGTTGGATCAAGGGATGGAGGACGAGAAAGACCTACTCATCAATGATGAGGTAGGTAGCGGTGGCAACACAYGCATAGGGACCCTCTCTCTCAACTCGTGTGGCCTCGAATAGAAACCGAGAAATCTGGCCCCTACAGTTTCTTTTTCATAACTTAAAAATAATTATATGTTAGTTCATAAACACTACCACTATTCCTGAAAAGGAAAAGAACCATTCGTACTCATAACTCAAGTTGGATAACTCAAAGAGATGATCTACACCGAAATAGAGAAAAGACATTAGGAGCACTCATTCCTTGTACCCGGGGAACTTATGAATAAGGAAGGGGATCTACACCAGAAAATCCCCGCGCGAAGAGCAAATGCGGAGATCGTACTTAAATTCTTATAAGAAAACATTTTTAGTAGATTCGGAGTGTTAAGAACGATTATAAGTGATGGAGGGAGACATTTCTGCAACCGAGCCTTCGAGAGGTTGATGATAAAATATGGAGTCTGGCACAAGGTAGCTACACCTTACCATCATCAAACTTCTGGACAAGTCGAAACGAGCAATCGCCAGCTGAAAGCTATCCTCGATAAAATAGTTGGACCAAATCGGAAAGACTGGGCAGCAAAACTTGTTGATGCGCTATGGGCTTATAGAACAGCCTATAAGACAGTGCCATGTATGAGTCCCTTCCGACTCGTCTATGGGAAGGCGTGTCATCTGTCCATTGAGATAGAGCACCGAGCAAGTTGGTCCATCCGCAAACTAAATATAAATCACGATGAAGAGGGAGAATATAGGAAATTGGAATTAACCGAACTCAAAGAAATTAGAAACGAATCTTATGATGACGCGTAGAGGCAAAAGAAGATAATGAAGATACGTCATGATCGTAAACTTGTTGATAAATGATTGGAGGTAGGTAAGTTAGCTTTAGTCTATAATTCTCGATTAAAGCTTTTTCCAGGAAAGCTAAAGTCAAGACCGAGTGGTCCGTTTGTGATCAAAGAAATTAATATTTTTGGAGCGGTCACTCTGTACGATGCGAAAAAGGATACAACATTCCAAGTAAATGGACATCGAGTAAAGCTGTATCATGATGGAGTGGCAGCAAATCAAGATCGTGAAGTGTTGAAGTTGGTGGACCCGCCTCCAGCTAAAAATTGATGGCTAAAATTTGACTCGGTTTTATATTTTTGGCTGTAGAATGACCAAGCGGGACCCGCGCACGCTTAGGGCATTCCATTCGACTCGCTATGGAACGGAAACGTGAAGAAAAGTAAGGGAATATAGTGAGAACAAGGAACGACAACCGGCAGACGTTTGGAGCAAAAAACGAAAAAAACCGAGTCGGGTACAGCCATCCCAGTCGATCGATTGACATGCAGTGGATCGACTGCTAGTCCAGTCGATCGACTGACCAAGCACAAATCGACTGCTCGACAGAGGCTGGGTTGTTTGAAGATGAAGCAGTCAGTCGATCGACTGCATCACAGGAAATTTTTTAATTTTTGGCCTATTTTGACGATTTTGCCCCTGTGACTTTATATATATATATATATCCTAGCCTCTTCCCCAAGAACCTTGTCCTCTCTTTGACTGTTTTTGAACTTGTTCAATCTCCTCTAAACCCTTTTCACTATTCCATTACTTTTTAAACTTTGAAACCCTAGCATAATCCTTAGAATAGTTTAGTTAGGTTTAGATTTTCATATTTAGTTGTTGGAGAAGGTATCACTCTCACCTTTTGTTGAAGTTATTTTGTTGAAGTTGTTCTTGATATTTTGAAGATTGTAAGCTAAACCTTGAAGTTTCTTTGGAGTGAAATTGGCAGTAATCTTTCTCCTTCATATTGTATGTTGTTCTTGTGTTGTTGTATTTGCTTTTGTGTTGGTTATTAAATTTTAGTTTGTGTTGTTTTTCATTGCATTTCAAATCCTCCTTTGGTATTTTCTAGCTAGTTATTTCTCTTTGTGCAAATCTCCATTGAAGCATCATCTTGAAGCTTTTTACTCCTTTTGTCTAAACAAATATTTGGTCTTTGAAAGATGTATGAGACTTAACTCTTTGATAAATTTGACATTTTTCTATTTAATTCTCTTTGACTTCTTTTAATTTTAAAACTTCAACTTTCCCTCCATTTTCTTTTTCAACTTGCAAGCTTTTCTTAAGTTAGTAGTTTTAATTTATTTAAGGTTTTTAATTAGTGTTTAATTAATTTTCTCAAAATTAGTTATTTTCAAGCAAGTTTTAAATACTAATTCTCATTTACTTTAATTAGTGTTTTCAAGTTTTCATTTCAATTCAAGCATTAGCATTAAAAACTCAAACCCAATCAAATGACTTATTGTTTTTTAGAGAAATTAGTGTAATTTAGATTAACAAGACATTAACCTAAAACACCAATCGCCGATAACATCTATTCTCGAGAGACACAACTCGGGATACAACTCTACCACTCTACAACCGACTCCCACTACTACAAAAATACCTTTCTAAGGCTGTTAATTAAAGGCAGATTTGGAAAAACCGCCGTTAAATCCAGAATTTAACGGCGATATTGTTCAAAACGCCGTAGAACCCTACATCCCTATGGCGGTTTTAAGAGAACCGCCATAAAAACTCACTCATTCTACGGCGGTTATTTGAAAACCGATGTAAAAACCGGAGGCCAGCTGATTTTAACGGCGGTTCACAAACAACCGTCGTAGAATGTATGTATATGATTTTTTCACCACACGTGGCTATATAAGATAATAATATAATGCATTGTTTAACCAATCATTTTCAAAGAGGAAATGTTTGTTTAATCTTAATTTGCTGAATTAATTCATTTTTTCTCTTCCAATAAAATGAATAATGAACGTGGAAAATTCCCCAAGGATTGGAAATGGAAAAAGAAAATAAGACACAAATTCATTTTATGTTTCTTTAATCTTTGGAGTTTAATATAAAATTTTATTTTCTGGCAAGACCCGTTCTTCATTACGGGTTGTTTGTTCTAAGACTCCCAATACTAGGATTGAAATTCTGAATCTCAATTTTCGTTTGTTATACGATTATAATTTTTAACCTACAATCAACTATTTCTTACACATAACCCCACACTCATCTCTTTTAACACATTATCATTATATTTAAAAATTTAAATATTATTAAATACAATATAATAATACACAATCATTCACTTTTAAGACATGATTTGACATCAAATACAATATAAAAATACATCATCATCCACTATCCATACATGATTTGATATTTACAGAAAAGTAAAAGATTCTAAATTTTATAACAAACAAATATTCTTACTATTTATAGAATTCTAAATACTCAAAATCCTGAATACCAGAATTCTGAATCCCAACTACGCCTAGTCCAAACAAGTGGTTTTCTCAGCCGCACAAAATCACACCCTCGCCGCTTCCATTTTATTCTACAAACGGTCAGGAGATCATGACGGAGCCACGGTGTCTACAGCTCGATCTCAGCAGTCAAATCAAATCCTAAGAGAATCGGCAGGGCAGGCTATCCATCAGTTGCCATTGACGAAGGCCACGGTCGGTTGATCTGGTCCAAGAACTGATTGCTGGCCACAGTTGGTTGCGAAGCGAGCATAGTTGGAGTTGCTATTGCTATCAATCGCCAAAGGTTTTGGTCGGCCGCGGTAGTGAGAGGCGAAGTCCAACAGGTTGTTCGATTTTTAATTGTTGATTCATGAATTCTACTTTCAATTACAGTATAATATCTGTAGAATCATGTTTTTTGTATAAATTGTTTTTAAAAATCGCCAATCAACCCTTATCTCTGCCTAATTGATTTAGATTTTGTTCTTCTTTGATGGGAAATTGGTGATTTGTTCCTTTTATTCTAGTTTTTCCTTGCATTATTTTCTCTTTCCAGATTTGGTTATACCATATTGTTAGCTGTGCTGAAATTGAATTTGTTTGTTACTTGTACGGCCTGCCTGCTAAGTGCTTGATGAATTGTGTAGGAAAAATTAATTCGTGTGTATTCAAATTTTCATTCTGGTGACTAACTGTAAGAATCATTCTAGTGAAATCCGTGGCTTTCGGTTTTCTCTGGAATGGAAAACAGTTATACTTAGTCATCTGTACTTGGTTTCAGGATCCGGGAAAACAACATGTACGAAATACGCATACTACCATCAGAGGAAAGGATTTAAACCAGCTCTGGTCTCTGCAGATATATTTAGAGCTGGTGCTTTTGACCAGCTCTAGCAAAATGCAACTAAAGACAAAATTCCTTTTTATGGAAGGTATTTCTCAGTCTTTTTATGCAAGGTATTTCTCAGTCTTAATTTTGTTGATTGTTTCTTTGGTCTTTGTACTTGATTGATACTTGATAATTTATTATTCAACATATAATTTGATGCTGTGTTAATGACAACTTCTGTTTTTTAATTCTTCAATTTATTTGGTATGGAGGCATTTAGATTTCAGAGCCAAAGTATATGAGGAACAAAGATATTAGACCACTTAGATGATTGATTTTGTTGATATTGTAAACTTTATACAGATTTTGTATAAGCTGGACAATGGCTTTACTGTTTTGCTCTTAGTAAGGCATAATATATATATGAATCATTTATGTTATGTTAGTTTTACGAGAGACCCGCCTTCTCTATTAGTGAAAAAGGCTTTAATTAATGTGGATGTCCCGTTTTGATTCCTTTAGCCAATAACTATAGGAAGTGACACCACGGCGGTAGATAGACTCTGGTATTTTCTAAAATGTGTACCGAGTATTATTTGTTTGGAGATGGATTCAATTTTAAGGTATATCTGTCACCAAATGCTGTGATGTTAGCACTTCTTTTCTGTTTTGTAGCTTGTTGAAACTGATTTTTGATTTTTTCTTGAAGGTATATATTATCACTACTGCAGAAAGTTCCAATTCACTGAATGTGAACATAATGATGTATGACGCCACTAACCTTAAAAATATTCGTTATTCTTATCAGTTTCTATTGTTGGACTGGTACTCATGGCGACTTTGTTCTTGCACGAGCTATCTTATTATCTATCAACATATATTGTACACCAGGTTACTTTTCTTTTTCTTTTTTCTTTTAAACCATTTTAAATATTTTACTTTCTATGCTTTCAATCTACCATTGTTAATCTTGACCAGTTCTTAGTGTGACATATTACACTTTGTCAGATGGCAGTTGACAAAAAACGGGGAGAAACGCTTCCGATCCATATAAATATGACATTCCCCTCTCTGCCCTGTGATGGTTAGCCTTTTTTTAAATTTGTTTAAGTATACGTCTTCAACAGTTCAAAGGAATCTGAAACACTTTTCGCAGGTATCTTAAGCTAATATTAATTCTATGTCTGCAAAATCAATTTTCTAATGCATATGGACTATATATATATGGAGTTTGCAATCCTTTGCTCTTTAATTATGTATGTATATATATATATATATATTAGTTTTTTCCTCAACTCAGCTTTTGATTATTTTTAACATTGTGTTGTGAACATCCGTATCTTGAATCGGTAAATAGGTATAGTACTGGAATAACGTATGAGCTTGAGAGGTGTGTGCGAACAAACAAACCCAAGCTCGAAAGTGTAAGTTCTTTTTATCACATATAACATGGGACCACTGCCTTAAGTTCTTCTATTTGGCCCTGCTAATTAACCTGATAAAAAACAAAAAACAATGTGACGTTATTTAGGATAAGAATCTTGGTTGGTGAAGCAAGTAGTGTCTTCTATGTATAAACGCAATATTCAGAGGTTGACTCAGACATATGTGACTCTATCCCTCCAAGACATTGCCAATACCATCCAACTAAATGGCCCCAATGAGGCTGAGATGCATGTGCTTCGCATGGTATGTACACGCTTTGTCTCTTTGGTAATACTAATGCCTGATATGTATTCTCACTATAATGTTGTTTATTTTCCTTCTATAGGTCCAAGAGGGCGAAATTTATGCAACAATTAACCAGAAGGACGGGATTGTTAGGTTTCTGGAGGATCCTGAACAATGCAAAACGTGTGAGATGATTGACCGCGTTGACTTATCCATCCAGAGGTTTGTGTATGTTAGAATTATAAATTTTCAGTTTCTATACAAGTGATGAGAAATTGACAATTCTTCTGATGTGGCTTGCACGATTATTAAGTTTTTCAAAGAAAAAAATAGTGAATTTGTACGATTTTTCTTACAAAATTCCTCTTGCCTAGCATGTCTCCGTCCAAATAGTGTTAAAAAAAATAGTTAACTTATTTGTTTAAAAAATAGAAAATCACAGGCCCATCCCATTTTGTCCTCTGGCCCATTGTTGATGATTATGATATTCCCGTTTAGATCTTAATGAAAACCACAACAATGCTTATGTCACTACTGTCGATTTTTTCCCCCAGGATTATGATGCTCTCAAAGAAGCTGAACAGCATGAACACAATTATGTCACTTGACCCCTCTTATCTAGGAAAGGTACAGAAAGTTCTTAGAATCAATTTGCTTTTACTCTAGGGTTGCTTAGTCACTTTCCTTGATTCACACACTTGCAATTTTCCGGTAACTAATTCGCATTATTTTTCCCCTTAAATGTTTGAATACTTAGGTTGGTAAGGAGTGCCAAAGATTGGACTTTGATGATTTTAATACAGCTCCTTCGATGATTTTAATACACGGTTAGTTTTTCTGGAACTTTATATGGCAATTAGTTCTGTAGTCAATCTCTTTATTATCCTATGTGAAAAAAAGAGGAATATTGTTTGTAACAAAATTGTTGTGAACACTGCTCAGATGACCAGAAAGATCACCATGAGGAGTCTGACCACAAAATTAAGCTCCAGAATCTTGATGAAAAGGCTAAAAATATGATCAAGAAGGTGAAGCACGCATTGGCTAATGGCGAAGGTTGCAGGGTATGCTCTTTTTCTTTGTCCCTTTTGTCAGCAAAATTTCGCCTTTGTTTACAAGTACAATGGCAGAAGGGATGCCTCTACTTTTTAACTTTCACCAATGAGTATGATAATGGAAGGGGAATATACAAGCTCTGATTGGTTTTCAGATCTTTAATCTTTCATTCAATCCATTGATTGTTGCAGGTGTATGGCGTTTTAGATGTGCAAAGGGTTGCCGGGAACTTCCATATCTCAGTTCACGGATTTTTGTGGCACAAATGGTCAATTGACTCATTTACTTAAACTTCATTGGGTTTTGGCCCTCTGTTTATGCATCATTCGATTTCGGATACAGATTAATTTATTTGTCCATTATTTGCCAAAGGTTCCCATAAGAACACACACGAAGAAGCATCGGCTTTTTTGAAGTTCGATGACTCGGGGATATATGTTCATATTATATATTCTTTAGATATTATGTAACTATTTACCACAACATATTATTGTTTTTTTCCCTTTGAAACTTAAATAATTACTCAGATTTTCTATAATTGTAAGATTTGTATATTATAGTTTTGCACTTGTATGGTTAAATAATTATTAGTTTCTGCTTAGCATAATTAATTTCCTGCTTTTATTTAATTTTGGTGCCCCACTCAGATTGTCAATAATTGTAAGATTTGTAATTTGTAGTTTTGCACTTGTATGGTTAAATAATTATTAGTTTCTGCTTAGCATAATCAATTTCCTGCTTTTATTTAATTTTGGTGCCCCTACTTTAATTTTTTTTAATTTCTTTACTACTTTCTAGAAGGTATTTTTTATGAACCGACGTAAAAAGTACACTAAATTAATGGTGGTTCTAAAAATTAATATAAAAAGTGCACCAATTAATAGCGTTCGCCGTAAACTTAAGATTTTACGGCGGTTATAAAATCGACGTTAAAACTCACTGAGAACCGTCGTTAAATCCTGTTTTTTTACGGCGGTCGATATAATGGCGGTTCGAAAATCGCTGTTAAAAACGCAAAAAAAAAAAAACGCCTTTAAATCCCCTTTCTGCAGTAGTGTCCATACTATTACGGAGACGATTTCTTAAACTAGATTGTTGAGAAATCATCGATCATATTCTGTTCAAAATTCTTCTTGCAGAATGTTGAATCCGTCTTCTCCGAGCAGAATTCAAGAACTCCCGGCGGATGTGCGCCGCCCCGGTAAACAGATTCCAGTGAATTTGCCAAGGTTCGCCTCTATGTACGCGAAGAACTTGGAGTTATACCACCAAGCCCATCACCAACCGAAACCACTATTGCAAATCCACCTCCGATCAATCTACAAGACCTAGTGCCTGTCACAACCGCCTCTGATGCTATTCTAGAGGTACAGGTTTTTCCCGGCCAACAGTGAAAAACAAAATTGACGTGGACAATCCTCCAGATTTTCCTTTTATTTTAGAAGTGTTTGGTCCAGTTGGGAACCCGACCTTGAAAAGGTCGAGAAGGCTACGTAATATTCCTCCAGGCGTGATTTCGGCGACTATTCTGAAGAGTCGAGTAGGGGAGCAATGTCATGTGCCTATTGAGCACATGACTTTTGCTGAGGACGTCACTGTCATGACGGACTCCAATGATGAAGATTTTGTGCCCTCTGAAACTTTTCCCGCGCCACCGACCACTTCTACTCCACGGTTGACTCCTCACAGGAAGCAAACCATGAGTTTGACTAAGAAAAAGAATTCGCCAGCATCTATCAAGGTGTCGCCGACCTCGACTGAAACCAGCTATTCTGATCCCCCTTACGAAATTATCGATTTTTTCACTGTTGCAAGCTCTTCTCACCCATTGGTTGCTGATCCCCCTTTGAATCCATTTAACATAACTCATCCTGAGTCTGCTCCTGAGTTTGATTATTCATCTGATTTTGATGATGCTTTTTCTTTATCTAAACGTTTGTCTGTGATAAGATCCGCGAAAAAGAAGCCCAAGGCTGCACAGAAGATTGGTGAGAGTTTGGGTGTTTCGTCACCGAACGTAACACCACCTACTGCTGCCCAGACAGTCGATGTTGGTTCTGGTGATGTGTCACCGAACTTGACATCTCCTGCCGCTTGTTCTGCCTCCTCGTCCAGATCAGAGTTTGCTGCTATTGCCCCTGTAAGTGCTCCATCCCTGTTTGTTACATCAGAAGAGCTTTTCTGGTGATTCTACTAACGTTGCTTTTCAGGACATCGAGATTGAAGACATGGTGCCTGTGTCGCCTATGTTCCAGACCCAGGAGGCTGATGAGTTATTCACTGGCTATAAGAATTGAGGCATGATCGATGAGCGCCGAGTCTCGGTTTATATCTTCAAGAAGCAGAACCTGATTGCTTTCTTCGAACACCGATGTATTCCACTATTTCATCTGCAAAGCCGTTTGTCCAAAATATTGTACTGGAGTTTTATGCAAATATGTTGCCTTCCATTTCTAATCAAAGTCTGTGAACTTTTTAAAAGTATTTGTGCGTGGAACTGTTTATTCTTTTACTCCTGCCTTGATTAATGATTTATTTGGGACTGAGGACTATCACGGTGATTCAACGCTGGATGATATAGACGAAGTAGTAGGTTTTCTATCTGGCGGTTTGACGAAAGCTTGGCGTGAGCAATTGCAGAGCACACGACTATCCTCTTTTTATTCCGTGCTGCATAAAGTGGTTGTCTTCAATTTGGTCCCTACCAAAAATACCACAGTTGTCACTCGCCCTTAGGCGATGTTTTTGTTTAAGATTGGGTATGGGATCAAGTTCAACTTCGGCCAGCATGTGTTTGATGTTATCACTAGGTTTGCTGTGACAAAGGCCACGTCCTCCTTCTGCATTTCATCTCTCATCTACAGTCTTTTGGAAAATCAAGTTTTTGAGCCTACTACGGAGGATGTTTTCACGGGGGAGATGGAGTGGTTCTCTTTCCGTGGCCAGCACACGACCAGAGCGCGGGTGGTTGATCTCACGTGGCAATCACCGGCTATAAATGTTGGTGCGACTGATGTTGGTTCTGGTGTTGGGAACACCAGAACTAACACAGTCCAGTTTTGTGCTCCGGTTGTGCGAGCTCATGTAGCCTTACTTACTCAACAGATCGACCAGCTACAAGCTCAGGTTGAGTAGCTCCGGGATCTTCGAGCCTCCTTTGAGGAACCCCTTTTGCTTTCTGCCTAAAAAGGGGGAGAGAGTGTGAGTGACGACACTGGAGAAAGTGCTGATGACGACGGTGCTGCTGAGGTTTTGGCAAGCTCTGCCAAGGACAAGAGGAAGAGAAAGATCAACTCAAGGAAGAGGATGTTGAAGAAGATGAAGAAGTTAATGAGGAAGTGAAAGGCTAGGGATGAGGGGACGTCTCCTCATTGGTCGAAGAGGATTCGTAGTTGTTAAGCCCTTATGTTGATTAACATTTCGTTATTATTAATTATGGTTTGTAATTTTTAAACAATGGTTATTTGTTTAGGGGGAATTTATTATTATTTTTTTAAAAATATTTTGTTGCGTCGTGGGTATTTTGTCCAGAAAGGCAAAAGGGGAAGATTGTTGAGAATTTTATTCTTGGAAATTTTTTCTTTTTTGGTTGTTTGCCTATCTTGGGCTCAAAATAAATTTGAACTCTAGATTTGTTTCCTCGATTATGTTTAGGACTTTATTTAGTTTCTTAGATTATGTTTGAGACTTGTTTACTAAGTATAGAGTCTTGTCTATTTAAGACAAGAACAAGAACACGCAATACACATGACTTTTAGAGAGAGAACGTAGCAAGGAGCTACACGACGTAAAGCAAGAAAAACACGAGCACGAGAAAGACTTGAAGCCGTGATTCCAAACACGGAGATCTTTGAAGTTGCGTAACCAACGGAGAAGATCTTCACAAGCTTGGCTTCAAGTATTTTAGTATCAAGTGTTGATACTAGTGTTTTTCATACATTACTTTATAACTTTGTAATTGATCTTCAACAACTAAAAGTAATATAGTTTTCGGGTTTGTACACCCAAGTTCGTAACCACGTTTACTTACGAACAAAATTTAAATTGTTGTGTTCAAATTGTTTTTATTATTCCGCTTCTTTTATATATTGTGTGATGTTAATTCGGGTGTCATAACACCAGTCTTAACATCTCTTTTTATTTCCTTATTTATAAATCTGAAATTGTTTGATGTTAGTTCCAGTGTTGTAACACTGAACTTAACATCGTTTTACTTATACTTATTTCAACAACCATAATGACTAAGAAACTACAAATTGTATAGTTAAAATAAAATAAACTTAAAACAAAATATAAACTTTAAACGAGAAAATTCAAAGATGAATGATTCGTAGATGATGGTTTGATTGATAACTCATAAATTTTATGATAAATAATCATTTAATACAAATTCTAATCCTATAGGACTACATGAAACTAATCCATACTCGAGTTACTTAAGTAAAGGTGTGTAGATAAAATTACACTCATGTCCGTACACCTCAGTCAACACACGTAGTTTATTTAGAAATAGACCCTAAGATTATAATAGCCCTCGTCAAAAATATGAACATCCCGTACCCCTTCTACGTCATCTATCTTATTGCCTTAATATTATTTTATTCACATTAACGTATATTTGATATTTGAAATTAAACGTAAACTTTAATTAAGTGCTCACAAGAGATCAAAATAAAATAGAACAAACTGGTATTTGAACAATAAATAGATAAAACAATTTAATATCATAAAAATAGAATCATAAATTTACTCCCATGTCCAGAATCAAAGCGGTTTAGCCTTAGATGGTTATAACAAAACACAGAATAATGTTTGTATAACACATGAACAAACAAAATTAAAAAAACAACAAGAGAATGGAGAACCATTCTGAGCCGTGGTGACTTATGGGGAACTCCATTGTTCCATCACATGGATGGAATTGCATAAATCATTCATTCTTAGGCTCCCAATCTCCTCAATATGATGTATTTTATAGAGTTTATGGTCCTCTAAGATGTCTTTTTCGTTCAAAGGCCGCATGGTATTTATAGGAGTCCAAGAGCCCTTATTTTTGACCTAAAACGTTGATATTTTAATTCTATTCACGACTCTGCATCAGACCTACTTTCTCGAGTGTGTTGTTAGGTGCCTGGTTAGGTGTAGCCTAAGTTTGCACAGGGGTGCCAGGTCGAGCACTACAAAAATAGCATTTTACAAAGGGGAAAACCGTCGATAATTAATAAAAAGCCCTTAGTAATCAATTTACCGAGGGGAAAAAATCGAGAGCAATTTTCCCTTAGAAAAACCCTCTCCTCGGTAAAATGTTTTGAGGGGAAATATTCCTTGGGTAAACTTTCTGAGGGGATTACTGAAGGTTTATTTCTTCGGTAAATCTCGGGGCCTTGAATCTGATTGTCCTTGGAAAAATCGAGGGGAGTATCACCCTCGGAAAAACCAAGGGCATATTCCCCTCGGAAAAGACGAGGGCATATTCCCCTCAGAAAAACCGAGGGCAAAATGCCCTCGGAAAAATCGAGGGTATAAAAGCCCTCGGTTTTTCTGAAGAGACGACACCCTCAATATTTCCAAGGGGAATATGCCCTTAGTTTTTTCGAGGGCGATACCTCCCTTGGTTTTTTTATCTTTTTTTAAATATTGTTTTTAATCCATGTTATTGAAATACCCAAAATATTTAAACATATCATTAATAAATAGTGAAATAAATTAAATAATTATATAAATTTCAAAATAATTACAATTATTAAATTTGTTCAACAAAAGTGTGAGTAAAAAAGTTTATAAAAATATTCAATACAAAAGAGTCCTATGACAGGGGAGGCTGTGGTGGGTACCTCTGTAATCAAGCTAACAGGTCGTCTATCTGTGCATTCACTTGCGCCTGAAATTGTTGCTGCTCCTGCCGATGTTGCTCACGTAGTAGCTCAGACTCATTATATCTCTGATCCATCCACTACTGAGCTCGTCTCTCTAACTCCCCTTTGCATCTGGAGTTGCGCTTTGAGTTGACTTACATGAGTCTTATCATACTGGGAGGAGGAAGAACCAACACCTCGAAAGCCCTTCATAGAAGCAACCAACTTCCCGAAGCAGCCAATGCCGTAATGTCTACCCTTACTCGAACAGACAACGTTGAGATAAATAAGGTCAGTGTCAACCTCGTTATTCGGATCCTGTGAAGAAGTACGTGTCTTATCCAGACGTCGCTCATACTCCTCCTGAAATATAACTCATTAGTAAATTTACATTAAAAACAAAAAATAAGTTAAATAAAAAGAGACTCACATTAGTATTAGTGGATCTCGTATCGACACACATGTCGTCGTCCTTCTTGTGCGTACATACAAAAACCAGGTACGCACTGGCTGGCTCACCCGTCTACCGCTCTTATATCCAAATGAGATTATCATATAATTAGCATTAAAAATAAATAAATAAACAATATATTATGATTTTAAACTAGTTACGATATCATAAGAATAATCGATCGTATATCTAGACCTCCCTCTATGCTTCGACATCCTAGTACCTGGACCAACAGGCTCGCTCTTTCTATTAATGCTGCATTATTTGGACCTCCTCCTGTTCTCGGGCTTATCCAACTCAACATTCCTTGCCCTAGTTGAAATGCGTGATATATAAATTTAAAATCATATGTAATATAAGAATACATAACAAAATCATTTACCTCCAGACCTCCTCGTTAATGATCCTCGGTGGTTGACCAGTCTGATTACGAAACTGCTTATACTCATTAAGCCGCTTCCCATAATTGTCCACCATCATGCAAAGAAATGTCATCTGCATATATCATGGAGTACACGGTCCGTGTCCCAATAATGAATCTCCTACAAAACAATATAATAAATATAATTCAATTGATACATAATTCTCAAGTTACAATAAAGATTAATAGATATAGACACAAAATAATAATTACCTAAATTATGTCCCACCATAATGCGCGAATCTCCGCAGGGACTGCCTTAACCTGCCACCAGTGAGATGAAGCCCTTCTCCATGATCTCGTGAAATATGCTGGTCAGCCTGACCTCCCTGCTAGTAGCCTATAATTATTTTTATGGTTACAAATATAATTTAATAATAACGATAATTAGAATTTTATAATTATTAATTTACTTACTTTTTCCCACCGATATAAACAAGGTATTGCCTCTCTGGTGGGCCTGAGCGCTGTCGGGATGTACCCGCATTGGATGGGGTCGATGTCGTAGCCAAATCTGGGGTTGGCGCCGAACAATCAGTACCAAGGCCCACGTAATCATCATCAAAATTCGCTAAACTATTAGATGACTCCATATCTGATCAACCTAGACTGGATCCGTGTCCATGACCTCTCATCATCTGATAAAAGTAAATATGATATGAGTATTTTACAAAATATCAATATATATATCAACCATTTTAATAAATCCAAACACAAACAAATTAGTTAAAATAAGAGCATTTTACAATATGAATAACTTACATATATTTCAACTAAACTAATCATCTGAACCGGCACTTTCACTATTTAAGTTATCACCAAACTCATCCATCTGTGTCTTGATCTGTATCTTGATCGGTGAGTAACTCTTCTTCTGTATCATCATCTGTCTCATCACCTAGCTCATCCACATCATTATCAGTGGGTTCGTGCAACTGAAAATCGACATCATCTAGTTGAATTAGATTGCGTGTATCTACAACTTCCTATTTAAATGATTGCTCTGGTAGAGGCTCAATAAACTCAACATTTGATCTCGCCTTGATTTTACACGTTTCCCACCAGTGTAACTTATCTTGTTTCAAACTTGGGTACGTATAATAGTATACTTGTTTAGTCTGGGCAGCAAGTACAAAAGGTTCATATCGATTGAACCTACGATTGTGATTGATATAGAGAAGCTTATAATGTGGATGAACTTTTGTGTCTGCAGCAGTTAGATTAAACCATTCGCACTTGAACAATAGTATTTTTTTCTCCATTCACCTGGTGTATTCGAGCTTCACAATTTCTATGAGACTACCGTAATAATCATACTCGACTGCCCCATAATTTGATCCTTTAATGCATACTCCAATGCTCGATGTTGATTTGTCTATTCGTGATCGATTGTGTGAAATTTATAGCCATTTATTTGACTTCCAGTATACATTTTCACACATCATGATGGACCCTCCGCTAGGCTCCTAATGTTTATGTCGATCACATTGTTCGAAGGACCTCTAGCCTATGATGTTAAAGAATTATTTTTAATTTAGAAAATATACTAGATAATATATACGGTAATTAAATAATATGCATCTTAGTATTGAACATCTTACATAATGTTTAAACCAATTGACAAATTTATTTTCAAATTTTCTGTTGAGCCTATCATCAGTAATGTTTTGTTGGTGACACTGAATGCTATTCGTGTAAATACTACATCATTTTTTAGAAAGATGAGTAAAAAAGTATTAGTACATAATATAGACATTTACAGTAGAAATTGAAAAGAGTATTTGTACTGATTTTCATCTTTTTGTACATATTTTCATTACCGTTTTTATTTCACGTTGCGTGTTTTTCGCTTGCTTTTTGTTGATTTAGGAGCCGGGTTGGCCATTGTTTCGTATTTCTAGATTTTCTTAGTTTTTGTACGTTTTAGTATTGATTTTCGTAGTTTTTCACCTTTCTGTTTTTCTTGGCCGTAGGACGTCCAAGGGGGCCCACGCTCGTTTGGCATCGTTGATACTCGACTCGGAAATGGATGGACAAAGCAAGGAAGCGCAACGAACGAGGTTCGATAAACCGGCGGACGCGAAAAGAACGAGAAATCGAGCCGGGCGCTGGAATCCAGTCGACCGACTGGATGTTCAGTCGATCGACTGCATATATGGTCGATCGACTGAACCCCCAAAATCGACTGAATTCCAGCGACTTTTTTGGCATTTTGGACATTGCAGTCGATCGACTGCCTTACTTGGCCGATCGACTGCTGTCGATTGACTGGGTCCTCCGAAGATCGACCGAATTCCAGGGCTTCAGGCCGTTTTGACATCGCAGTCGATCGACTGCCGACATGATCGATCGACTGCCAGTCGATCGACTGCCTTTTT
>BMAC01000664.1:152005-168632 GCA_014905375.1 Phtheirospermum japonicum
GGGTTTTCTCCTATTTTTTGCTAATTTTCTAATTTTCTCTAGTGTATTTTTTCAATTTTTTATTTAGTAAAAAATAGGAAAAAAAAACGAAACACGCACGGAGCGACTCGGAAACCGACCCCCGTGGATCCACGACGCCGAGACGCACCCCTCCCCGCCTCGTTCGTGAATTTTTTGGGTTTTCTCCTATTTTTTGCTAATTTTCTATTTTTCTGAGGGTTTTCCGATTTTTTATTTAAAAATTCAAAAAAAATAGCAAACGCGCACGAAACGAGGCACGACCGACCCTCAATGTTCCGGGATCCACGAGACGCACCCCCCGCCCCCTCGTCGAGATCACGACGCCTCGTCGCTTCGCTTTTCCAACCGAACGACTTGATCGATCGAGCGTATCTTGGTTGTTTGGTCGAATTGCACGAAACGTGTGGATACGCACGTGTTCGTTCATATTTTTCGACCGAAATTGGGCCAAAACCTCCCCACGTGCCCGAAGATGATAGGATTTGTTCAATTTTACGATTCTTCTATTTTTTCATTTTTTTTTTTTCATTTTTTTACAAAACCGAGGGTCCTCTTACCCTCGGAAATTTCCGAGGGTCCTGGTCCCCCCTCGGAAATTTCCGAGAGGTACATGAGACCCTCGGTTTTCTAAAAAATAAAAAAAAAAATAGGAAAAAAATACGAAAACGCGCACGGAGCGACCGGAAACCGACCCCCGTGGATCCACGACGCCGAGACGCGCCCCTCCCCGCCTCATTCGTGAATTTTTGGGGTTTTCTCCTATTTTTTGCTAATTTTCTAATTTTTCTAGTGTATTTTTTCAATTTTTATTTAGTAAAAAATAGGAAAAAAAAACGAAACACGCACGGAGCGACCGGAAACCGACCCCCGTGGATCCACGACGCCGAGACGCGCCCCTCCCCGCCTCATTCGTGAATTTTTTGGGGTTTTCTCCTATTTTTTGCTAATTTTCTATTTTTCTGAGGGTTTTTCCGATTTTTTATTTAAAAATTCAAAAAAAAATAGCAAACGCGCACGAAACGAGGCATGACCGACCCTCAATGTTCCGGGATCACGAGACGCACCCCCTGCCCCCTTGTCGAGATCACGATGCCTCGTCGCTTCGCTTTTCCAACCGAACGACTTGATCGATCGAGCGTATCTTGGTTGTTTGGTCGAATTGCACGAAATGTGTGGATACGCACGTGTTCGTTCATATTTTTCGACCGAAATTGGGCCAAAACCTCCCCACGTGCCCGAGATGATAGGATTTGTTCAATTTTACGATTCTTCTATTTTTTCCTCTTTTTTTTTTATTTTTTTACAAAACCGAGGGTCCTCTTACCCTCGGAAATTTCCGAGGGTCCTGGTCCCCCCTCGGAAATTCCCAAGGGTACAGTAGACCCTCGGTTTTTTTGGTAAATTTTTTTGATTTTTGATTTTTTTTATTATTAAAAAATCGAGGGGAGCCAAAGACCCTCGGTTTTCCGAGGGTCATTTGCCCTCGGAAACTACTCCCCTCGAAAATCTCTCAGAATTACCTTCGGTAATTATGGCGGTAAATATTGGCGCCTGATTTCCGAGGGGAAAACCGAGGGGTGATATTTTCCCTCGGAAAAAACTGAGGGCTTCATATTTCCCTCAGTCTTTTCTGAGGGGAAAAAAACCTCGGTTTTTCCCTCGGAAAATTGCAGTTTTTTTGTAGTGTTAGCTCTTGAAAGATGTATGAGTTTTTTTTCTTCTTTGGTAATTTGTCTTGTTCAATTTTAAAGCCTTTGACTTTTCTCAAATTCAAATGCTTTTGATTTTCCCTCCATGAATCCTCTTTTAATTGTGAGATTTATTTGATGCAATTAGTTTAGTAATTACGGGTTTAGGGTTTAGGTTCGTTTAGAACCATTAATCGGAGCTTTGTCGAGAATTGGGATTGACGACCTCAATACTTGATCGACATTTGGGATTGACAACCCCGAATTGTGGATTAAGTGCTCGGCGAAAACCGATTAATCGTGGAGACGAATCGAACACCCTAAACCCTCATTTTCATTATTTTCATTAAAGTGTTCTTTTAAATTCAAAAATCAAACCCAAATCAATGACTTAATGCTTTCTTAGGAGTATATTAGTGTAATTTAGCTTAAAAAGAGAATAACTAAAACCACCAACCGCCGATTATATCTATCCTCGAGAGACACGACTCGGTTCGACTGGCCGTACTTCAATTGGACAACATAAAATACACAGGAAAGTGTCCACATAAGGGCTACTCCTAATTGGAAATCTTATTTTTTTAGATATATCGTATGAGGGATACCCAACCATCCACAACTTATTCTACTCGATGATTAGAGGTTGTAGAAACACATCGAGTTTGTCTTTTGGATTTTTTGGCCCTGACAAAAGAATGCTGAGGAACATGAATTGCTCTTTCATGCACATCTACGGAGGCAAGTTATAGGGTGTAACTATGATAAGCCACGATGAATATTGTGCGTTAAAACTTCCAAATGGTTTAAAACCATATGTACAAAGACCCAATCTCACGTTTCAGCCGCGAAATCTGGATGAGTTTGGTTGACATGTTTCCAAGCTTCTAAGTTGGATGGGTGGCACATAACATCTTCTCCAACCACGTGTTCAGCATGCCACCTCCTATCTTTTGTTGTAGCCTTAGATGCGTACAACCTCTATAGACAAGGAGTCAATGGAACATCTTCTTGTACGCGACGCGAGCCTTCTGTCATTTTATTTTGCCTTGAGAAATGGGTTTAAACTAAGGTGCATTGCAAGATTTGTAGTTTGTCCAATTAGAATTATCTCTCTAGTAAATCATACAATTATTCTTGCAGCAATCTATCTTCCAAAAAATCACGATGCTTCATTGCTTTGTGTTTCCAATTTAACAAATTGATCGATCGTATCGTGGATACTGTTGGTCGAATTACACGGCACGTGTAAATATGTACATGCTTGGAGATATTTCCCTAGTGAAACCCGGGTCAAAATCACCCCACGTGCTTAATAGGATATGGTTTATTTTTACGCATTTATATTATTTCAATTTTTTTAAATTAGAAAAATCGAGGGGAGTAGATTCCCCACAAAAATACTGAGGGGATGTAATTCCCCTCAGGTTTTTCGAAGGGGAATCAACTCCTGTCGATTTTTTTAAATTCAAAGAAAAATATAAGTTATGCTATTTCACAATTGTTTAATAAATATTATAAGAAAATAAAAGAAGTTATGTAAAAGTTAAGAAAACATGGGTGAACTGTCTATGAGGTGCCAACACCGTCATTAATTGTGCTATTTCCCACTTAATCGTGACCTTGCATATTTCTCCCCTTATGAGACATTCCAGGCCCGAGTTGATTACTTCTATTCATTCCTCTCTTTCCCGAAAAGCCTTTTTCATCTTCATCGACCCAAAAGCTCTGTAATTTTCTCTTCCTTTCTTTTTTCCCTCCATTTCCTTACTTTGTTACTCTATCTCCTGATCAATTACTAATTCTCGTAGTTCTAAAACAATGAAACACACCTCAGAAGGGGTGTGTTAATACCCTTTGAAGAGTTATTTCACATAAACAAGATGAGTATCATTAAGGAAATGCACTAAGAATACAGTTCCGGGCATGCATGTTTGAAGTCATCTACCGAGGTAAGTATGTGTGATGTGACTTTTTTTTATCCCAAAACGAGATAGCAGGTGTGGTAAGTAATTCAAGGGAATGATGTTGAGATGATGCTCATTCCAGCTGGTGATTTGAGCACGGGGGCTTCTAATCGTGGTAGGCTGCTCTCTCCATCAGTTTGGTGGGAAAAAGCCATGTGATAGTAGTGCGAAGAAAGAAGAACCTGATCTTCTAGCGCACGTTTGAAGGAAAGTTGACTAGGAAATGAGATTTCTGATGAGAAGTCAAGTAGAAGGAGATATTTCTGGAACCTTTTAGTACAAAGAAAAATAAGAAAAATCCTACACCGGGATCTATCTCGTAGTATCCGCATAAGATCAGGCTACCATGAGGCGGGTTGAATTTGGAGGAAGTTGATTAAGAAGAAGATGACACTTGTCAGTGATAACAACAAAGAAAGAGTGGAAAGGCAAGTGAAGATTTCTATGGGATTGATCCTCATAGAAGGTAAGGCCTCCTTTAGGAAGGTTGTTCGTGGTGTGTGAAGGACTTTGTTAGATAATGTTGAATTCATCTAACAACTCGAAGAAGTCAGCTAGGTTATACTGGGTAATATGGTTCTTTGGTTTGGCTGGAGAGTGGGCCGAGTTGAGCATAGTTTGGCTCGTGAAGTGTTGCTTTCAAGATCGCCTTCATAATATGTAGAACGGCGGGTTGAGGTTGGTTGTTGAGTGGAATCATCCGATGGCCCAAAAGGAAGCACGGAAGAAGATGGCTTTTTATCGGCATAATTTTCGACTAAGGAGTATGATTAGTTCTTGAAATCAGAGTTTTTTGATGACATGCTTGCCACAAGGGATTGTGCAAAATAAAAGATAGCTTAGACGGGAGTAAGATAAAGTGAACTAATTATGCTGCGATATTAGGAGGATAAATGTTTAACAGAAAAGAAGAATAAAGTTAGAGAGACTTACCCATGTTATTATTTGAGAGGTAGTTTAGTCAGGGTGAATTGATTGGCGATGAACTGAGAAAGAAGAGCGTGTTTTCTTGTTAGGGTTCAATTTTTAAATATTAGTGACACCAGAGGTTGGATGCTAAGACCTTTTATTTATAAGCAAAGTGGTAGAATATGAAAGGATGATCTAGAATTCTGAAATTAGAAATCCCAAAGTTATTAGTCTCAATCTAGCCACGATTGCGGCACTGGAAAACTGGAAGTTCTTTTTGCCACCTGGAATGCCTAATTTATTGCAGCTTTTGCAAAAATTCTAGAATATTCATGAAGTAATGACATATGTATTGGTTGTGTGGCTTAGTGTTCATCTAAGTTTACTCAACTCGCTCCTACCCTCAAGTATGTGAACTCTTGATATGGTAAATAATGTTACCTCGGTTGGACAACCCTTACTGAACTAAAGTCATGCCGAGCTAACATTCCTCAGCCTGCAGTGCATTGGGAGCAGCTCGACCTGATAATGACAAGTTCAATCTAGCGCCACAGTGCGTGAGTTATGGGCTTGTGAGGCCCAGCAGCTGTTAGGGTTCGTAGTTGAAACTCGAAAAAGAGTCTTAAAGGAAGATCTCTCCTTTTGATATTAGAAGACCTAATTTTCTTATAATAGATGAATTTCTTACTTTCCTTTTTGAAAAATAAAGTTGAATGTAAACCCGAAAAGTCTAGATTACTTAGATGACAAGCTGAATTTAAATATTATGATTATGAGATTGTCATTATAAAATCTCATGAAAATGTTCTTGCAGATTTTTTAACGAGAGATGAAGGGATCAGAAATTGATTCATTCCTCAAGATGGCGAGGCATCTAAGGGAACACCTGGAGATGCTTCAAAGCGAGTTCAATGCATTTACCCTCAATATAGAGGTAGCCAGAAGGTTACAAGAGTTGATCGGGAAACAGCTTCCAATCGAATACGAGGTTGTTTACAGGCCAACGAATAATTATGGTCTATAATGAGAAAGCCACTTCACCGGGCGGCATCTTCGATGGTGAAAAAGGAGACACTTCGAGTACATGGCTCAAGACCTGTAGTAGGGGATTCAATTACCCCTAGCACGAGAACTAAGGAGGAATCAAGTACGAATGAACTGCCTCAAGTTAAAACCGAAACTCCGGAGTTAAATCCCGAGCCTTCGAGTCAACCCGCCACCTCAGGGTATAATGAGTAAGAGATCGATCTTAGGCCACAGACAGGCAAATCTAAGATCGATACTTACGAGATTTTGAAAACTTTTCATTTTCAGGTTTATCAACATAGATGAGAGAAGTTAATGACCAGGGTGGGGATTAATCCGGCCAAATATCTAGTAGATGTGTCTGGAAGATATCCTAGAGTGTGGATGATGCCAGAGTCTCATCCACAAGACGTAAAAAGCTGGTATGAATTCGGAGCCTTAGCATCGGTTCTTGCAAGATCACCAAGTTTCTTGGAAATATCACAACTTCCGAGATGGATACAAGATGCAGTGCATAAGACGTGGGCAAATAACCCACATCTTGCACAAGGTGATGTATTTCTTTAGCGCATCACCAGAGTCAATCGGAAAAGGAATGCATGAAGTGTTCCATTTTATCAAGCTCAGACGACCAAACACGAAAGCAATGAAGAGAATCAAAGCACCTGCGTCCGAAGGAATTCTGTTAGTAGCAGCACTCACGGAAGATGAAATGTCCACAAGAAGGGCATGGTCTATCTCATCGAGATGGATAAGGTCAAGTTCTCGTTCAAGTTTTCTCAAAATACGGTGAATGGGTCTTTCCTGTTAAATACAATGACTGAAAATACAATAGGATTAGCACAAGATCTATTTGAGAAAAAGAGAGCTCTTCTGTGGAACAACAAGCTGCTGGGAAGTAAAGAAACTCGCCGGAAATATTACAACATGTCCCACGTCTAGAGGTGGACAGAGAAGATCTGTCGAAATGCTCAAATCAGACGAAGCCGGAGTTTGGTACAAAATCCAAACAGAACAAGACGGATGGTTAGGGACCACCAAAAACACGCTTTGCCCGGGGACCACACAAATCAAAAAAGTAAGAGGCCACCGACAATAATAAAGGGATCATGTGATATTCGGGTCCCCAAAGAACGTGCTTCTGCAAAACAAAAATTCCACCAGCTAGCAGGGGACAATAATGCAATAAGTGACGTAAGCAATGACGTCAATTAAATTAGGAGATATATGAAGTCCGAATTTCAAGTCCGCCAAACTTCTATAAATTCAAGATTTGGAGGAAGCAGAAGACATCACTCATTACGTTCTATTTTCTCATAATAATAAATAAAATCTAAAAAGAGTGTTTTGTGTACAAAAATAAAGAGTGTTTTAATAATTTGTATTATAAAGTTTATGTATTTACGAGTTAAAAGGTTTTCTCCTTCCAAAAGGAGATTACTAATGCAATAACTTTGATTTTAAGTTCTTAATAAAATAAAGGTTTTTGGTTCATCATGTCTGCTTACATCAACACATGATTAACATCATATTAAATAATCTCTATAAATTAAGTATCTCATACGCCTGGAGCAGGAAACGAACCAAGGCTGTGCTGAATAGTTGCTGAATGATTCGGATAACTTGTAGTTCAACTTCTGAGAATAGAACTTAGACGGTGATACCGTCTGTAAAATGAACTAGAGGCGATAATTTTTCGCCCGGTGGCATCGCAACCCATCTTACCCGTGGCTATTTTGGTCAAAGAGATGTATGAAATTATAGAGGAATTTTAATTTTACGTAATCATGTTGGGCCTAAGTACTATCTGGTAATTGTCTAAGTATTATTTATTCTGTACCTAAGTACAAAGAATGATACAATTAAATACTCAATTTATTGCACAAAAAATTTAAGGGCATACATGTCACAAGGGAGTAAGCTTTAATTTATATTTTGAGTTAGGGAATAAAAAAAAAAATTAAAAGTGGAGTAAACTCCAGAATGAAAGAAGGTAAAAGGAGTGGTCCAAAAAACCCCGATAATAAATAACTATATGTCATCTTAATAGCACTTAGGGTGTGTTTGCAAAGCCTGATCGGATAGGATCGGATGGGATATCCCACCTTGTCAGGCATTTGAAAACGTCCTCGCAAGCCCAGGAGACTAATCCTGGCCCGGGTTCAATCCCTCATAGATGAGATTATTCCATCCCGCCCGGACCCCTCAGATTGTGTAATCTCATTTCGGCCAGCAAAGAAAATTACACCTGTATCCCTGAAATAACCGTCTTTGTGTCCATTATGCTCTCCGTTGAGCATTGAATTACGACTAGAAGACATAAATACCTTCTTGCTAGACAAAACCTAACCCATTACCGCGGAGATCGTGGTTGAGGCGACGAGCGATTGTGAGGAATTTTAGGGCTCTTTGTTTGTTGCCAACTGCGATTGCCTATTTGGCAATGTTGATGCATCTCAAGGACTCGTCTTTGTTACTATCCATAATGATCTTTTTTTCTCAACACAACGAATCCGGTTTATGAAATGCCCCGAAATTCAATTCTGGGATTCAGAAACCATGAAATTTTGCACCACACAAAATCATCAATTTGAATAATCGGTCAATACCCAGTATGTGAGATTAAGCATTCAATCTGCTGAAAACCCTATTTTCTTCCGAGTATCAGATCCAAAATCCCATGGCCGACTCTGTGAGAGAGAAAAGAGAGAGATTAGGACCGAATTTGAGAGGAGGCTGCTATTGTTGATTTTTCGAAGGTAATACTTGTATGGATCCTTTTTTTGGGGTAGTGGGTGTGGGTATGTGGAATCATGGATGAATTAAATGGATGGTGGTTATTTTAAATAGGCGATACAATCAAATCCAGCAGCAGGTGAGCCTTGGAAACGCAGAGGCCAAGCTCGGGCTACCTTGGGAGAATCTGCTAAGGTGTTCTTTTCATATCTTGATAATGTTTTTGTTAGAGTTTATGTTATTTTCCAGCCATGTATTAGTTTAGTTTGAATTTTAGTGAATAGAAGTGTTAAATCTTGTAAAGGTCATTTCTTCTGCAAGCTGATTTCTTCTGCCAGCCATGGCCTCCCGACGATATGTACGTTTCTGTAAAATAATGTGTGGAATTTATTTATCGTTTGAGATATGTTATTGTTCCATTAAATCATTCCTTGATTCGTGATAATCTCATCGTTAGTAGTTGACACCAGTTTTGTGGATTTTATTTATACGTATTTGCTTTCATTTACAGAAAATAGATTTCGACCCCAGTTCGAGTGCAAGGTCTCGATAGCTTAAAAGTGATCGCAGCTGGAGCTTTTCATAACTCGTCTCTCCTTAATGATGGAACTGTAATGGCATGGGGGAATAATGAGTATGGCCAACTTGGAACTGGTGATACACAACCTAGATCACAACCTATTGTCGTGCAGAGGCTCTCTGCTCTTAATTTGGTCTGTATTGTTATTCTCTATTGTCAAATGGATGAGGTATAGATATTTTTCCTCACACACAGTTGTCATTTTTATTTTCGAACCCTCTTTGTTCCATTGATATGATACTTATTCTGTATTTAGGCATCGTGTGTTCTTGAAGCGTCTTCGTCTAACCTCAGCCGCCATTAATATTTAGTTATAGTAGTTTGTTAGATGCATCAAGAGTTTAACCTTGTTGTGTTGGGTATGCATATTTGAAGGAGAGTGATATCGATCGATGCTTCCGGCGAGTTGGTTTCCCCTTGTCCCGTCGGTGCAACGACATCTTCGTCAGGAAATGCACTGCGGAGATCGACTTCGGAGTCGATTCTGAGGACGCACCGGGCTCGAACATCACAAATCCTCTACCCGTGGACGACTCAGACGAATCTATGCCTGACCACGATGAGATTGATAACTCGAGCGAGGACTTTGATTGTGATTATTTGGGCCCTTTCGCGCGGGATGTGTAATGATCTGGAAGCAAAGGTGTTGTCGTTGCTCTTTTCCTACTTGGATTAATGCTTATCAGTAATTGTTGCGGTAAATATCTTGTTTGCCTGAGAAATTATATCTAGTTGATAAACTTAGCGTAATCACTTTTTCCAGTTGAATTGTCTTGTGAAAAAATAAAATTAGCAGAAAATGGAGCATTAATAGCTGTTTAATTATTGAGTTATATTATTGATCAATATGAGTCAAGTAAAGAACACCTTCATTCTTGGTTCTATTTTAGAGTCAAACATCATGATTAATTATATTAGTTCTTGTTCATGTAGTTTTTAATCTCCCATGAATCAGATTGTCGTTCCATCTCATAGTTCCTTGAAGATGTTTATAATCTTGAAGTCCTTAAGATCGATCTTGTTATTATATATTCAATTAAGAATGCTCATGTTTAGTTGACCCCAAAAAAAAACTTCATACTGTTTAGCTTAATGGTTTATAAATTTGTAATACCTTAAAAGTTAATATTTACTTCAAAATAAATCTCTTATTATCGGATGCTTACTCATTACTATTTTGCTCATCGAGATTATTTTATGTGGCATGGGTACTAGTTTATTGAAATGGGGCCTCTTCAGCTTCTATGGCTCTACGTTAGTGTTCATGTGGATGGTCTGAGGAAGTTCAAAGTTTTGTGCATGCAAGGAAAAAGTTGTGTCAAGAAGCAGGCAGTGCTACCCCGAATGACCGTGAGATGAAAAATTCACTGATTTTACAGCGAAGAGGAATTTTTTTCCTAAGGTTTTTTAATTACTCAAAGCAAGATTAGTTTGAACGGCTCATATTGTTTAGCCAAGAAAATGTTGTACATTGGGAAGCATCAGTTCTTGTTAGTCTTTGCAAGATTAAAAGGTTAAACGATTTTAATATGTACTACTAGTATTTATTTGTGTAAAGCATCAGTTCTTGTTGTGTTGCTTTTCCGGTGATGTTGCTCCATAGACTTGGTTCCGTTTTATGTTTTATCAACCTATTTTATGTTTGATTCCGTTGATGTATGGATATTTTAGACTGAAAGTCGGTTTGGTTGGTTTCTAGATAATTACTCCGATAATTTTGATGTATAATATTTTTCGGAGGAAATGGCCTCGTCGAAGCACTCCTGAAACCGTGGTTATGTTATGGTCGTTATGCGTTTTGTGATTTATTCATTATAATACACAAGTGTTACACATATCAGAGTTAGGTAAGAAAAACAGGTTGTTCCTTCTTCTGGAGGGTAGATATGCCTTTTCACAAATGTTTCGGGACAATCAAGGTTAACAAACGTTGTGATCGGGATAGAAACATATACTAAAGACTAAGACTATCATGTACTACAAACAATAAATTAAATAATCTCAACAGTGCAATCATGTGGGATAAAATTAAATTATCTTATCTCACCCTACTTTGTAAACACACCCTTGGTATATATTATTATCACGTATAGATTTATTATGTCGTTTAATTCGTCAATATAAATCTCTTATATTCAATAACTGGTGATAAAAATTGAGTCACGTTTTTTTAAGCTTATGTCTTATCAACAATGTTGAAGTCAAAAGTTTCTATTTAAAAATATCATTTTTGAATAAAATTTGAAAAAATATAATTGCTATTTATTCACAGAGGTATAAATTCTTTATAGGATTTAACAAGTGTGTAATCAACGTTATTCTTGTTTATTTTTTTTATTGTTTTAAGGTGATATTTGAGGGTTTTGACAAAAATATTTGATGGAAAACCAAGGTTAAATCGTGTTGTACCCAATCAATTTATATTAAAAATCCAGAAACAATGGTTGAAAATTTAAGAACTCGAGTACAATAAAAATATAAATAAAAAACAATTTATTGACCAACTTGCATAAATTGAACTGGCGATAATAGTCTTCACAGGCATGTGAATGAAGACCAAAAAAAAAATACAGATCGAATCATCATTTTACTTTTACAGATACATCATCCCACAAATGAGATTTGAGGGGAAAAAGAAAAAGAAAAATATGATCCAGAACTATATGGTAAATGGAATACGTTGGCAAAAAGAAAAAGAAAAAGATATATTCTACTAACAATAATAAATATGATCGCTAATGGCGCTGAATTTGAAGGGGAAATTCAGGAGCCAATCCCAGCCACGCCTCCCCCGAGGCCGGCTTAGCCGGTTTGGGAGCCTGGTACGGTGCATTTGCTGTGACCCTGTCAAAGAAACAATATCAGAATTATTTTCAATTTCAACATATTTCACAAAATCGCTTATACAATTAATCAAGAATCTGTTCTGAATATTAAAAAATAATAATAATAAATAACTTCGGATATTCGTGCCTTTCTTTTCTCTTCTCCAGGAACCGGGCTAATGAGTTTTTCCTCGCAATAGGTAAACCTGCAATAAAAAAATAAAATAAAAATTGTTATCAGCATAAATCTATTTCACAAAATAACATTATTTTTCTCTCCAAACTTGGGCTGTATTAAAAGACGGTTTGGCATAACTATATCTCACCGGAATCAAGAGGCGGCTGAGCAGAGCAGTGAGTGCGGCGTTCCTGAATGCCAAAATTAGTGGGGAAAATGTGGTGAACGCCGGTGCCGGATTCCGCCGGGATCTGAGCCGCGTGGAGCGGAGTGATCTGGACAGTGGTCGACTTGCTAGCTAAATTCATGATATCATTGGCCTTGTCCGCCGGAAAGTTGTCGAAGACTATGACCTGACCGGCGTAAAATATGGTCATCTGCGCACTGCAAACCAACAATTAGCGAAATTTTCGGGTGAATGAAATGAATTGAACTCGTTGAAGAAGAATAGTCGTTTACCTGAGATCGGATTTCTTCTGAGGGATAAAAGTGGGCGGCACGTTGAGGTTTCCGGAGCCCGAACCCGGAACCGATTTCTCGATCATCGGCAACAAATTCTTTGTCTCAGCTGTAGACCCTGCTTAATTCCACAGGTTTGAAAAAACAATTTAAAAAAAAAAAATATATATATATATATATATATATATATCCAGCAAAATTAGAAACGAGATCTAGCAACTAGAGCGAAAGAGGAAAGAATAAACAATTACCTTTGGTATCCAGGCTGCAATTCAAGCCGAGCTTAAGGTCCCCAAAGCTGCCCTTCTCTTTCACGTACTGGCTCAGAAGGGTACACATCTGGGAGAAATTATACCGACCGCCGGAAAACCTAGCAGAGTCAACAATCTCAGCGGAACTCATCTTTTATCCAAGCAAATGATCAAATGGAGAGATCAATTAACCAATATTTTGCACTTACAATTTCCAGATGAAGTGAATTATTTGGGGGCAAAAGGATGGTGGTTTATATATAATTATTATTATATGTGGGGTTATTTTAAAGAAATAAAAAAGAAAACGGAAATAAGGCACGAGGAATATGTTGTGTTATTAAAAGTAGAAAATACATGAAGAAGTAAAGAAAGTGGCTGACGCGACGCCAAACGACTTTTGGGGGTTATTTTATTTTTTATTCATTTTAAGTTGAAAATGGTTGCCACCATTTGAAACACGTGTTGTTTGCAGTCCTGATCAAAGGCAGGCATCGTAGGTTGTTGGTTGCGTGTTGCTTTGCAACTAGGAAACTGCTCAAATTCCAACACGGGTTTACGCCGTTTGTTCCTTTCGTCCCGTTACGGCGTTAATCTCCGTTTTCTTTTCGTTGTTACCGAAGTGTGGGCTCAACTGAAAATCATCAACAAGGAGGTCGGCTGATATCACACTTCTAAAACATTTCTTATCGTGTCGTCTAAGTATCTATTTAATTTGCCGATCTTTTTCTACAGTATATAATTCTTTCTACTTTTTTAAACTTTGCTCAAACACCCTACTCTACCGTGTAGGATTTTTACGACCGGTCTTCTAAAAGACCACCTTAATTTTCGCCTAAATTTGTCAATATTTCAGTATTCATCAAAATATCTCACCTTACCTAAGTTTTAAAATAAATTAAAAATGATAGTTAACTCAGAATTGATCCACTCATATGTTTGTAATATATATTTTATTATTGTATTTTAACTACATTTATATTTTAATTTCTTATTTTTTTTTGTTAAATTGAATTATCTTAAAATATTAATTTTAGATTTAATCATGCAAAATTATTGCCAAATTAATAATATTAAGTAATACCATAATTTTAAATATTTTCAAAACTATTTATTCATTGAAAAACTAGAAAATACTTTAAAAACTCTTTACACATTGTATTGTTTTCCTTACTTAATTCAAAATAATTAAAATAATATAAAAAAATTAAAAATGTCTTTCGCCACCTAGGTTTCGCCTAAGCGCATATAGGCTTTAAAGATTTGAGATTGGACCTCGCCGGCTGAACATGCCTTGCGTCATTTAGAACACGTAAGTGATGAACTTAAAACCTATTATATATAGCAAATATATTTATAATAAGGTAAATACTTGTTTCAAGTCATATTCATATATTATCACTATGATATATTATTAGTTTTTTATTGTGATCTATTTATTTTTTGCTTAAAATATTAGTTTTTCGTAAATTTTTTATCTAATATTATAATATATTAGTTTTGGTAGCGATGTATAATGTATATAAAGTATTGGTATTCATATCATAACTGTTTCGGGGTAAAAAAGTATGAGATCATCACAACAGGTCGAGATAGCATTTTAAGATCGGGATTAGCCTTTCAGCTCAGAGGTTTAGCCTAAGAACTCATGGCTAAGGCTCCATGTCAGTTGCTCGAAAATAGCTCAGGGCTCTAGGTCATGACAAAATAATAAGAGAGGTTTTAAAGGATGATGGCCCTATTTCGGGGTGATGAGATCCTATCAGGTCGGAGAACCACCGGTGGGATCAGGTATTTATACTCAGGTTAAGGCTGATGCTTAGATCGGGATATGTATACAGCTCGAGGGTTTTTGGTCCAGATCAAGATCATTTGGCAGAGCTCGGGGCTCCAACTCAGGGCAGAGTAACAGAGAAAAGAATCTGGAAGGGTGACGTGGCATAACGACCCTAATTTCACGGAAACCCTAAAAAAGTACACCTATAAATAGATAATCATAAAATTACAGAAAGGTAACTCATTCTCTAATCAAGTCCTTACTCTGCCAAATTTTTCCCGTACGCTAACTTAAGCATCGGAGGGGGTTCGCGGAAAACCCTTCCGGCCCCCATCTGACTTTCTTTTTAGACGCAGGTTTTGTCTATCGTAGAGATCAAGTTCCATTTTTGAAGGATCAAGAATCATTGATTTAGATCTAGTTTTCAGGTAACAAGCAACTGGCGCCGTCTGTAGGTTTTCAGATCTAAGACGTGAGTATCTGGTTGCAAGTATGGAGGAGTTGAGACGAAACCTTGCTGAGGACTTAAATAAAACACCAGCAACAAGTACAACGGGGAAAACTGTGGAAGGAGCGGGTGTTCCGCAGGACAAATCCCTAGATCCTGTTGAACCAACCCCTAACCCAACACCTGGGCCGGGATTCTCGGCAGGGCAAGAAGCAAGCCCGCTGGGATCGCTATTTTTAGAACAGTTGTCAGGTGTCATAGCGCGAGCTGTAGAGGAAGCGGTGGACAAAAGATTGGCTAGCATGGGCACGCCGCCGTCAACACCAACTTGGGGAAACCATCTAGCGGGAGACGCTATTGGAAAGCCGGTCCACGGCTCGAGAGCGCTAGATGATAAGAGCACAGTTGTATCAACTGACGACACTTTCAGCAAGAACGTCTCCGACTTACCAGAGGTGGTAGAGGGTCTGAACAAGGAGGTGAAAGAGCTAAAAAGGAAATTTGAAAGCCATGCCCTCCCAGCAAGAGCTCGCCGAGCGACTCCATTTGTGGAAGAGGTCTTGAGAGATGACTTACCTATCGGTTACCAATCGATGGGACTTGAGTACGATGGTACTGCAGATCCGCTTGATCATTTGTGCAGGTTTGAGAACTCAGCGATGGTATACCGCTTTTCAGACGCAGTAATGTGTAGAGTCTTTCCCACTACCTTTACCAAGTCAGCACAACTCTGGTTCAGTCAGCTACCACCGGGGTCGATACACAATTTTGAGGAGTTCAGTGCAGCTTTCTTACACTAGTTCGCTAGTTGTAGAAAATACCAGAAAATGGCGTTAGGGCTATTCATCACCCAGCAAAAGGAGCGAGAAAGATTAAGGGCCTACATAAATAGGTTTACTACGGCTAAGTTGGAGGTCCCGTCAGCCTCAGAAGAAACGCTAATGAATGCACTAGCCCAGGGTCTGAAAAAGGGGGATTTCTTCCAGTCTTTGGTGGTGGAACCCCCGAGGAGTTTTGGAGACCTTTTGGCTCGAGCTGAGAGATTCATTCACTTGGAAGAAGCTTTGCGAGTAAAGGAGGAGGTCGATAGGCGTAGAGATAGAGGAGAAGAGGTCAGTAGCAGAAGGGAGAAGGGAGAAGAGTGGGATCAAATAAGAAAGCCATCTCTGAACCAGGAATTAGTAAGGCACGAATAGATCGGTATTGTAACGCCCCGATTTCACTTTAGTCAAAATAGGATTTATATTTTTAAATAATTAAATGGAGAAATCTTGGCATCACAATAAATGTCTAATTTTCACGATTTTAACATAAAAGATTCACGTATTTCAAAACGTTCAAGAAATTCGCAGCGGAAATAATCATAACGCAAATAACCAAGTTTTCAACAGTGGATAAAACGTAAAACAAGATTAAACCATAAAATCCAATAACAAGAGTTTTCATTCCTCTCCTCGTTTCCCTTTCATTCGATATCTTCATTTGTACKTGAAAAACACGTCGTTYATTTGGGATGAGCTCAACGTACTCAATAGTTACACCGACTTAACCAATGCAAAATCATACAACTCAAAAACAGCACAAATGACCATAGAATTCATAGTTTTATCGTAGAAAATAAGTTGACTGCAGCTAAAACGCAACTCAAGTTAGGATTTAATTATAGAAGGTTAGGGTTGAGGTCTTGGTGGGCTCGGGCTAGTCGTTGGGCTCGTTTTCAAGTCCAAAAAAATCATTCCAATTGACGACTTAAGTTTAAATCGAA
>BMAC01000664.1:168657-187200 GCA_014905375.1 Phtheirospermum japonicum
AGACGTGAGTATCTGGTTGCAAGTATGGAGGAGTTGAGACGAAACCTTGCTGAGGACTTAAATAAAACACCAGCAACAAGTACAACGGGGAAAACTGTGGAAGGAGCGGGTGTTCCGCAGGACAAATCCCTAGATCCTGTTGAACCAACCCCTAACCCAACACCTGGGCCGGGATTCTCGGCAGGGCAAGAAGCAAGCCCGCTGGGATCGCTATTTTTAGAACAGTTGTCAGGTGTCATAGCGCGAGCTGTAGAGGAAGCGGTGGACAAAAGATTGGCTAGCATGGGCACGCCCGCCGTCAACACCAACTTGGGGAAACCATCTAGCGGGAGACGCTATTGGAAAGCCGGTCCCACGGCTCGAGAGCGCTAGATGATAAGAGCACAGTTGTATCAACTGACGACACTTTCAGCAAGAACGTCTCCGACTTACCAGAGGGTGGTAGAGGGTCTGAACAAGGAGGTGAAAGAGCTAAAAAGGAAATTTGAAAGCCATGCCCTCCCAGCAAGAGCTCGCCGAGCGACTCCATTTGTGGAAGAGGTCTTGAGAGATGACTTACCTATCGGTTACCAATCGATGGGACTTGAGTACGATGGTACTGCAGATCCGCTTGATCATTTGTGCAGGTTTGAGAACTCAGCGATGGTATACCGCTTTTCAGACGCAGTAATGTGTAGAGTCTTTCCCACTACCTTTACCAAGTCAGCACAACTCTGGTTCAGTCAGCTACCACCGGGGTCGATACACAATTTTGAGGAGTTCAGTGCAGCTTTCTTACACTAGTTCGCTAGTTGTAGAAAATACCAGAAAATGGCGTTAGGGCTATTCATCACCCAGCAAAAGGAGCGAGAAAGATTAAGGGCCTACATAAATAGGTTTACTACGGCTAAGTTGGAGGTCCCGTCAGCCTCAGAAGAAACGCTAATGAATGCACTAGCCCAGGGTCTGAAAAAGGGGGATTTCTTCCAGTCTTTGGTGGTGGAACCCCCGAGGAGTTTTGGAGACCTTTTGGCTCGAGCTGAGAGATTCATTCACTTGGAAGAAGCTTTGCGAGTAAAGGAGGAGGTCGATAGGCGTAGAGATAGAGGAGAAGAGGTCAGTAGCAGAAGGGAGAAGGGAGAAGAGTGGGATCAAATAAGAAAGCCATCTCTGAACCAGGAATTAGTAAGGCACGAATAGATCGGTATTGTAACGCCCCGATTTCACTTTAGTCAAAATAGGATTTATATTTTTAAATAATTAAATGGAGAAATCTTGGCATCACAATAAATGTCTAATTTTCACGATTTTAACATAAAAGATTCACGTATTTCAAAACGTTCAAGAAATTCGCAGCGGAAATAATCATAACGCAAATAACCAAGTTTTCAACAGTGGATAAAACGTAAAACAAGATTAAACCATAAAATCCAATAACAAGAGTTTTTCATTCCTCTCCTCGTTTTCCTTTCATTCGATATCTTCATTTGTACCTGAAAAACACGTCGTTAATTTGGGATGAGCTCAACGTACTCAATAGTTACACCGACTTAACCAATGCAAAATCATACAACTCAAAAACAGCACAAATGACCATAGAATTCATAGTTTTATCGTAGAAAATAAGTTGACTGCAGCTAAAACGCGCCGGGATATACCCGATGACCCTTTTCCCCGGTCACAGACACATTTGGTCTACGGCTATATTAGTTTTTGGAAATATAGAATTGCATGATACACATAGCACGTAAATTTGAGTACATAAAATTTAACATAGGTAAGTCAGTGGTCCCTACCTCGTAAAAATGTCGTGGAAAGTCGAGTGATATGCACGTAGTTGAAATCCTAAGTCCCCTTAATGCTCGTCACCTAATAAATTAGAAAAAATATATTTAATTAGTATTTTTCATATTTAATGTAGTAATAATAATAATAATACAATAATAATGATAATAATAATAATAATAATAATAATAATAACAATAATAATAACAATAATAGTATTAATAATAATAATCTAATAGCAATAATAATTTAAAAGGACTGAAGTGCAGTTTTTTTAAATTTTGTTTTGGGGCTGGATAGGGGTTATTGGAAATCTGGGGTTTCAATTGAAAAGGGTTAGGAAGCTGGGGGGTCAATCTGCAGAATTGGAAAAAGTTTGTTGGGATAAAAGGGGAGCCCCAGCCCCTTTCTTCCCCAGAGCCCGTCGTCCTCTCCTCATTCTTCCTTTCTTTCTCCCAAAACTTAGAAATCGGCCACGGCAATGGAAAATAATTCCTTTGTCAACCCAATAGTATTTTATAATTATTAAAATAGTTATAATATAAATAAATTATAAAAAATTTCAGAAATCGAGATTTATTTCATATATGACTTGGAAGTAATTTAAATAAATAAATTACTAAATAATTATAATAATTTATTAGAAGTTGATATTATAATTTTATTTGAAAACGAATTATAATTCGTTTAAATATAATTTTTAGATTATATAAAACTAAAATAGGAACTTGTTTATGGTGACGAGCTCGGGACTAGAATTATATTTTTTTAATGCATGATGATAATTAAATAATTAAATAAAAATGCATTGGATGTATGGATGTTACAACCTACCCCCCTTGGAAAAATTTTGTCCTCAAAATTCCGCACTTACCCGAACTGCCGAAATTTGGATACTTCGCTTTGAATTCTTCCTCCTCCTGTTCCCAAGTGGCCTCGTTCATCCCATGACGTCTCCATTTCACCTTGATCAATGCTATCTCCTTGTTCCTTAATTGGTGTATCTTACGATCCAAAATCGCTTCCGGAGCCTCTTCGTAAGTTAAATCCTTATTAACCTCCAATTCTTCGTAGCTCACGATATGGTGTGGATCGTAGACATACTTTCTTAACATCGACACATGGAAGACGTTGTGAATGCCCGACAAACTGGGTGGTAACGCAAGCTCGTAGGCCAATTCTCCGATTCTCCTGAGAATCTCAAATGGCCCTATGTATCTTGGCTTCAACTTCCCCCTTTGACCAAATCTCACTACACCTCGGACCGGTGCTACTTTCAGAAACACCTTATCGCCTACCTCAAAATGCAGATCTTTTCTTCGTCGGTCCGCATAAGATTTTTGTCGATCCTGCGCAGTCCTAATTCGATCTCGGATCGTGGCGATGTGTTTAACCGTCTCTTGGACTAGTTCGGGGCCCAAAATCTTTCTCTCCCCTACTTCGTCCCAGTACAAAGGAGATCTACACTTTCTCCCGTACAAAGCCTCGTATGGAGCCATACCAATGGTGGATTGGTAACTGTTGTTGTAACAAATTCCACCAATGGTAATAAGCCTTCCCATTGACTTCCCAAGTCAAGTATGCAAGTTCTCAGCATATCCTCCATGACCTGGTTAGTCCTCTCGGTCTGACCGTCTGTTTGTGGATGATAAGCCGTACTGAACTTCAATTTAGTGCCCAAAGCACTTTGCAAGCTCTTCCAAAAGTTCGAGGTGAACCTTGTGTCTCTGTCCGAAACAATCGAGACCGGTACTCCGTGCAACTTAACAACTTCCCGAATATAGATTTGGGCATATTGTTCCATGTTGAAGGTCATCTTGACCGGTAAAAAGTGAGCCGACTTGGTTAAACGATCTACTATCACCCACACCGCCTTGTTACCTCTCGTCGATGGCGGTAAACCTACTACGAAATCCATCGAGATATGCTCCCACTTCCACTCTGGAATTTCTAGTGGTCTTAGCAAACCCGACGGTCGTTGGTGTTCAGCCTTGACTTGTTGACAAACCAGACACTTTCCCACAAAAGTGGCAATGTCTCTCTTCATGCTCCTCCACCAAAAAACTGTCTTCAAGTCCTTATACATCTTGGTACCACCAGGATGTGCAGTGTAAGGAGTACAATGGGCTTCTTCCAGAATTTCTTTCCTTAGATCCTCGTCCTTTGGAACACAGATTCTTCCTTCGTAAAACAAAGCTCCATCGTCTACTAAAACAAAACCTTTGATGGTTCCTTTCCGCACTTTCTCCTTCATCTTGCTTATGAAACCATCTCGAGTTTGAGTTTCCTTGATCCTTTCTCTCAAAGTTGGTTGCACCACTAAAGATGCTAAGATCCCCTTCGTGTTCCTTGGAGGTATCACCATCTCGATCTTCATCTTGGCGAACTCCTCAACCAGCTTTTCTTGTTCGGAAAGTAAACTCGTCAGTCCTCCTTTACGACTCAACGCATCGGCTACCACATTTGCCTTCCCTGGATGGTAGCTAATGGTACAGTCATAGTCCTTCACCAATTCCAACCATCTCCTTTGACGCATATTCAACTCCTTCTGAGTGAACAAATACTTCAAGCTCTTATGGTCGGTGAAAATCTCACACTTGCCTCCATACAAGTGGTGCCTCCAGATCTTCAAAGCATGTACTACAGCTGCGAGTAACAAATCGTGCGTAGGGTAATTCATCTCATGGGTTTTTAGTTGTCGTGACGCATAAGCCACCACTTTTCCATGTTACATCAGGACGCAACCCAAACCTTGTTTCGACGCATCGCTATAAATAACGAAGTCCTTCATTGGGTCGGGAATTATCAAGACGGGTGCGGAAGTGAGCCTTCTCTTCAGCTCTTGGAAACTCTCCTCGCACTTCGTGCTCCAAACAAACTTCTCCCCTTTTCTCGTAAGTCGAGTCATCGGCACAGCTATCTTAGAAAATCCTTCGATAAATCTTCGATAGTAGCCTGCTAGACCCAGAAAACTGCGAACTTCACTCGCATTCGTGGGGGCGGCCCATCCATTTACATCTTCAACCTTAGATGGATCCACTTCTATCCCTTGAGCAGTGACGATGTGACTAAGGAACACAACTCGGTCCATCCAAAACTCGCACTTACTGAATTTCGCATACAACTTCTCCTTGCGAAGTGTTCCCAACACTATTCGTAAGTGTTCTTCGTGCTCTTCTTGACTCTTTGAAAAGATCAAGATATCGTCGATGAAGACTATGACGAACTTATCCAGGTAGGGGTGGAAAACCCTATTCATCAAATCCATGAACACTGCTAGAGCATTGCTTAGCCCGAATGGCATCACAACAAACTCATAGTGTCCATATATCGTTCTAAAAGCTGTCTTCGGAATGTCACTCTCTTTGATCTTCAACTGATGATACCCCGACCTTAAGTCGATCTTAGAGAAGACACTTGCTCCCTTCAATTGATCGAATAAGTCTTCAATTCGAGGTAATGGGTACTTGTTCTTTATTGTGAGTCGATTAAGTTCTCTATAATCGATACACATTCTCATTGACCCATCTTTCTTCTTAACAAAGAGGACCGGTGCTCCCCACGGTGAAACACTCGGTCGGACAAAACCTAAATCCAACAACTCTTGGATTTGTGCCTTTAGCTCTTGAAGTTCCTTCGGTGCCATCCTGTAAGGTGCCTTTGAGATAGGTGCTGCCCCTGGTGTCAAATCAATTGTGAACTCGACTTGACGACTGGGCGGTAATCCTGGTAACTCTTCCGGAAAAACGTCCTTAAAATCTCGAACGATGGGCACTTCGTGCGGTGTCACCTCGACCGCTGGATTGCTCACCAAATTCACCAGGAAACCTTGGCATCTCTCCTTCTTCAACAGCTTCATGGCCTTCATTGCCGTTATCACTTGTGGCACCGTCTTGGTCTTGGCTCCAAAGAACTTGATCTCTCCACCTTCTGGGAGTTTGAAAGTTATTTCTCTTTCGCGACATTGTATCTTCGCTTGATACTTCGTGAGCCAGTTCATTCCTAATATCAAGTCGAAATCCTCATTTCGATCACATACAAGTCCGCCTCGAGATTCTTTCCTCCTACATCGATCTTCACTCCCTTATCCATCAAGTTCGTGACCATTACGTCTCCGGATGGTAAACCAACTTCTAAGGGTTCCTCTACTCTAGTGCTCTTAACTTCAGTTAAATCACGAAATTTCTTCGACACAAAAGAGTGCGAAGCACCCGTATCAAAAAGCACAAAAGCAGGAATTCCTGAGACGGTTAACATACCTGTTATAACTCCAGGATTCTCTTCAGCCTCATTGCGTGCCATGGCATACATTCGAGCATTTCCTCCATTGGTTGGTCCTGGCTTTGGCCCTCCACCGCCTTGTTGCCTTTGACCATACACAGGACAGAACTGCGTTGCATGCCCARTKTGACGGCAGCGGTAACACTTTCCTTGCCCTAGAAGGCACTCACCAAAATGTCTCTTACCACAATTTTGGCACATGGGCTTGTCGTTCAACCCCTGTTGTCTGTTCACGTCACCAGTCTTCTGTTGTTTGGCTTGGTTGGAACTTCCTCCTACCCACTTTCTCTTGTCCACCGAAATTGTGGGTTTAGGCTTCACCTCATCCATTCCAAGACTTGACTCCACATCCTGGGCTCTTTTAACCATCTCCGAGTAAGGAAGGTCGCCTTGTGCTGATAAGATACCCGCTAGTTGAGCCCTCAAACCTCTTTTGAACCTCAACGATTTCTTCAAATCGGTGTCCACCAGGTGTATAGCGAAACGGCTCAATTGGTTAAACCTCCTCTCGTACTCAGTGACCGTCAAGTTTCCTTGTTTGAGATTTAGGAATTCGGTCTCCTTCTGATCGCGATACGAGCGCGGGAAAAACTTCTCCATAACCACCGTCTTGAACTTGTTCCAAGTGAAGGCGTCTCGCTCCGCCTCTGAACAGGTTCTCCAATAACCTTCCCACCAGTGGTCAGCATCTTCAGTTAGCTGAAAAGTGGCACACGTGACCCTCTGCACGTCGTCGTACGCTATCATTCGAAAGATTCTTTCAAGTGACCGGAACCACTCCTCCACTGCATCAGGTCCATCTCTCCCATTGAAAGTTGGTGGTCGGTACTGGCGGAACTGATCTACTGCTCTCGAGTTGTTACCTCCATTCCCCAAACCGTTATCTTGAAGGCGTTGGAAGAAGTTAGTGAAATTCGTATCCATAGCCTCAACGGTTGTTTGGTCGAAGTGGGGTGGGTTTTCTTCATTAACCCTGTTCCCGTTTCTTCTTCCTCGGTTTGACGCCATAAGCTAATATATCATCAAAGTGTTTACTTGGTTAATTATGATATATCTCGCTTAATATACGTCGTAAGATTGCATCTTCTTTGTCCAAGAGCCACAAATGATATTTGGTCAACAAAAATGACCSACCCGTGTCTACCTCTGAAAAGTCGTAACTAATGAAAGTCTCCATTCCTTGGAGAGCAATCATACCCATAGCATCAACAACCATTCCCAATACAATACATTCACATCAAAAGCATCATCAACCATTTCTAAAACAACACAATCATAACCAAAGTATAAACATCCATACCCAATACAATGCAGTTATGAATTAACATGGAATTTAAATAAATGATTAAACAATTATATTGAACTTTGGTACCTTGAGGATATCGACGAATGTTCAACGAGGAGGAATGAAGATTATTTAAGTAACCCAAATATTTATTTTATAAACTTTTTGATTTTTTTCAAAAACGAAACGAGTCTACAGAACCAATCAAAACCTTGGCTCTGATACCACCTTTGTAACGCCCCAATTTCACTTTAGTCAAAATAGGATTTATATTTTTAAATAATTAAATGGAGAAATCTTGGCGTCACAATAAATGTCTAATTTTCACGATTTTAACATAAAAGATTCACGTATTTCAAAACGTTCAAGAAATTCGCAGCGGAAATAATCATAACGCAAATAACCAAGTTTTCAACAGTGGATAAAACGTAAAACAAGATTAAACCATAAAATCCAATAACAAGAGTTTTCATTCCTCTCCTCGTTTCCCTTTCATTCGATATCTTCATTTGTACCTGAAAAACACGTCGTTGATTTGGGATGAGCTCAACGTACTCAATAGTTACACCGACTTAACCAATGCAAAATCATACAACTCAAAAATAGCACAAATGACCATAGAATTCATAGTTTTATCGTAGAAAATAAGTTGACTGCAGCTAAAACGCGCCGGGATATACCCGATGACCCTTTTCCCCGGTCACAGACACATTTGGTCTCTGGTTTTAATTCGTGGTTATAGCACGCTGGGATAAACCCGATGACCCTTTTCCCCGGTCACAGACACATTTGGTCTACGGCTATATTAGTTTTTGGAAATATAGAATCGCATGATACACATAGCACATAAATTTGAGTACATAAAATTTAACATAGGTAAGTCAGTGGTCCCTACCTCGTAAAAATGTCGTGGAAAGTCGAGTGATATGCACGTAGTTGAAATCCTAAGTCCCCTTAATGCTCGTCACCTAATAAATTAGAAAAAATATATTTAATTAGTATTTTTCATATTTAATGTAGTAATAATAATAATAATAGTAATAATAATACAATAATAATGATAATAATAATAATAAATAATAATAACAATAATAGTATTAATAATAATAATCTAATAGCAATAATAATTTAAAAGGACTGGAGTGCAGTTTTTAAATTTTGTTTTGGGGCTGGATAGGGGTTATTGGAAATCTGGGGTTTCAATTGAAAAGGGTTAGGAAGCTGGGGGGTCAATCTGCAGAATTGGAAAAAGTTTGTTGGGATAAAAGGGGAGCCCCAGCCCCTTTTCTTCCCCAGAGCCCGTCGTCCTCTCCTCATTCTTCCTTTCTTTCTCCCAAAACTTAGAAATCGGCCACGGCAATGGAAAAATCGGCGCCCCTCCCTTCTTCAATTCTCGCCGGCGGCTAAAGGGCTGACTCCTGGCAGCGTTTTTCCGGCGTAAACCCGCACCGGCAGACAGCGACGGCCGGGTGCGATTGATTTCCTTCTCCGTCCAGAAATCGGCGCAGCAAAGGCCCCCCTTCGGCTCCACCATGGCGGCGTCTCGGCGAACGGCATTAGCGACAGCAGCGGCACTCGGGTCAGTCTCGGCGGCTCTCCGCCTTCTTCGGCGTCAACGTGGTGGCACGATTCATCGGCGGCGACGGGGTTATGGGCCAGAGGGTGTGCCGGCGGAGATAGTGGTGGCTCTCGGGCTGTGGGTTTGGCTAAGTTGGGTTTGGTGGTGGTGGTGGCGATCCGGGCCTTAGAAAAAGGTCGCGGGTCTGGAAGTTGGGCGGTAGGGATGGCTTGTTTCGGGCCACGACTTGGAAATGGTGGTTTGGGATCTTGGTTATTTGGGTCGGTAGTTGTCCAGCGTGGCTTCCATTTCAGGCAGGTTGGCGTACGGGCTGGTTGGGTTGGCGATGATGGGGGCTCGGCGATCCGGATGGTTCGACGTGGTGGATGATCGGGTTGGTGATGGTGTTGCCGTTGTACGGTTCCAGAATCGGTTTCAACGTGGGGGTTGTTGGTCGTGGCTGTGGTAGTTGTTTGAGTTTGGGTCTGGGTCCGATTTGGGCTMGTAGATGGTGGCTCGGCAGGGAATTCGTCGGAGTTGGCGATTTTTGGTGATGTAGCCAGACTCGAAAGGGGTCCGTTTCTTTGAAAATTTTAGAAAACAAAAGAATTGACCATTACCTTTGCTTGTAGCCGTTTTGCAGTAATGTGAAGAAATGTGGAAAATTTTTATGAAGGTTAGAGGTGATGATCATGAAACACGGCTGGAGAAGAAAAAGAAATTTGCTTATAAACCAACTTAAGATTTAATTATAGAAGGTTAAGGTTGAGGTCTTGGTGGGCTCGGGCTAGTCGTTAGGCTCGTTTTCAAGTCCAAAAGAAGTCATTCCAATTGACGACTTAAGTTTAAAACTAGAATAATTCCTTTGTCAACCCAATAGTATTTTATAATTATTAAAATAYTTATAATATAAATAAATTATAAAAYWTTTCAGAAATCGAGATTTATTTCATATATGACTTGGAAGTAATTTAAATAAATAAATTACTAAATAATTATAATAATTTATTAGAAGTTGATATTATAATTTTATTTGAAAACGAATTATAATTCGTTTAAATATAATTTTTAGATTATATAAAACTAAAATAGGAATTTGTTTATGGCGACGAGCTCGGGACTAGAATTATATTTTTTTAATGCATGATGATAATTAAATAATTAAATAAAAATGCATTGGATGTATGGATGTTACAGGTATACACCTTTGGCTCTCCCACATGATGAGGTTTTCATGGCGATTGAGCCCCGACCAGATTTGAAGTGGCCACGAACGTATTCAGTAACCCCTAGAATAGTAAAGTCTGACAAGTTTTGTCGCTTCCATAACGATTACGGGCACACTACAGAGCGGTTTACTCACCGGAGAGATGAGATAGAGAGGCTCATTAACATGATTATGGGAGGACGCGGAGACGGCGACTCGAATAGGTTGGGAAAGGGGTATGTCAGAGCAGCTGACACAGAAAGAAGGAGAGGACTTGAGATCGGGCAGGTAGCGGACAGCCCAGTCATACATTTCGGGACCCAAGATGTGGGTGAGGTCTTGAGGCCACATGCAGATGCTTTAGTAATTAGGGCGATAATAGCTAATAACGAAGTAGGATGCATCTTTGTCGATACAGGAAGCTCGGCTGAAATCTTGTTCTTGGATTATCTGGAGAGAATGGATCTCGACAAGAAGTTAGAGACGGTAGAGACCTCCCTAATCGGGTTCACCGGAGGCACCATACAGCCTTTGGGGTCAATAGTGCTTTCTGTCTCTTTGGGAGAGGCACATTGTCGGAAAACCAAGATGATCCGTTTCCTGGTTGTAGACGCCTCTTCAGCGTATAATGCCATGCTAGGAAGACCATCACTTAGTAGCTTCTAGGAAGTGGTGTCAATTTACCACATGAAAATGAATTTCCCAGTAAAGGGTGAAGTGGGAGAGGTCGGCAGTGACCAATACACTTCGAGGAAGCTGTATGTGCAGAGTGTAAAACAAGTGAGAAGAAAGGATGAGCCTGCTAGAGCAAACACCTCGGGGGTCTATACATTTCCGGATGAATCCAAGGAACACGTAGTGCCAAATGAGATGTTAATGATGGTAGAGATAGTCCTTGGAGAAGCACACAGAACTATGAGAATAGGAATCAGCTTGTCTCCAGAAATATTGAAAGAGCTGGTTAGCTTCTTGCACAGTAATGCGGATGTATTCGCCTGGTCGCCGAATGAGCTAGTAGGGATCGACCCATTGGTAGCAGAGCATAGGCTCAACATAAATCCTTCATTTATTCCAGTCAAGAAAAATAAACAAGACTTTGGGGCTAAGAAGGAGGCTATTATCCGAGGAGAGGTGAACAAGCTGATGGAAGCAAAGCACATCAAGGAAATTCAATTCCCAGAGTGGTTGTCCAACATTGTTATGGTCCCTAAAACAGAGGATAATTGGAGAATGTGTGTGGACTTCAGGGACTTGAACAAGGCTTGCCCTAAGACCATTGCCCTTTACCACGAATAGACCAGCTGGTGGACTCAACCTCGGGTTGTGAGCTCCTGAGCATGATGGATGCCTCCCAAGGCTATCCCCAGATAAAGCTGGCAGTTGAAGATTATAAGAGGGTCAGTTTCATCACACCTTTCGGTACCTACTGTTACGTGGTAATGCCTTTAGGTCTTAAGAATGTAGTAGCCACGTATCAGAGGCTGACAGGATGTTCTCCCAGCAACTGAGAAGAAACATGGAGGTGTACGTATACGATATGCTAGTAAAGAGTGTCAAGTCGGGATCATATGTAAGTGATCTAGCGGAGACCTTTCGGACGTTGAGGAAGTATCGTATGAAGTTGAACCCGAAGAAATGTGCATTCGGGGTTAACTCGGGGAAATTCTTAGGATATATGGTCACCGAGAGAGGAATTGAGGCCAATCCCGAGAAGATTCAGGCTATCATAAATATGGCCCCTCCAAAGAGTGTGAAAGAGGTTCAATGCCTAATGGGATGTTTGGAGGCACTGAATAGATTCATCTCATGAGCTGCAGAACGTAGCCTCCCTTTCTTCAAAGTATTGAGAAAGACTCCAGGTTTCTGCTGAAGCGATGAGTGTCAGAAAGCCTTTGAGGAGCTCAAAGCTTATTTATCTGAAATGTCACTTCTTACGAAATCAAACACAGGAGAGACATTATACATGTATATGTCTATAGGAGAATCTGCGATGAGCACGGTGCTGGTAAAGGAGGAAGGGAAAAAGCAAGCTCCGGTATATTATGTCAGTAAAGCACTCAAGGGAGCTGAGATGCGGTATACCGAGATCGAGAAAGGAGCTCTAGCCCTAGTAGTTACATCTAGACGACTGAGACCGTATTTCTCTGCCCACAAAATAGTAGTCAAAACCAACCTCCCTTTGAAATCAGTCCTCAGTAAGTCAGAGACGTCGGGGAGACTCATCAAGTGGGTGATTGAGATGGGTGAATTTGAAATTGATTTCCAAAACCATGTGGCCGTCAAAGCACAGGCCCTAGCAGATTTTCTGCAGGAAATGACCCGACCCTAGGAGATAAAGGGTCAGTGGAAGATCTTTGTTGATGGATTAGCAAGACAAGATAGATGTGGGGCAGGAATAATGTTGATTAACCCGGAAGGGGATGAAATGGAGTACGCGGTCAGCTTAAATTTTCGAGCATCTAACAATGAGGCAGAGTATGAGGCGTGCATAATAGGAATACAAATGGATACGGAGTTAGAAGCCAAAAGGATATCAGTATATTTAGATTCGCAAATGATTTACAAGAAAACCAGCGGCGAATTCGAGGTAAGAGAGGAACGAATGAAGAAACATGTTGACAAATTCAAGAAATGTCGAGAGAAGCTTGAGCACTTGGAGATGATACAGATCCCGAGGCAGGAGAACGAGCACGCCGATTACCTGGCAAAAGTAGCTAGTTCGGCCGTTGATTGCAAATAAAGGCAAATAACTCTCTTGATGGCACCCGAGGGGGTGACAGAGAATACCATAGCTGAGCTCATAGAAGGAGAGGGTTGGCAGGCGGAGATAAAGGCATACTTGGAAAAGGGTGTCGTGCCTAAAGACCGAAGCCTGGCGGCTAGGCTCAAGATACGAGCTGCTTGTTTTTGTCTGATAGGAGGAAAATTGTACAAGAGGGGGTTCGGGATGCCTCTCCTTAAGTGCTTTGGGACAAAGAAGATTGAGCAAGTGCTCAAAGAAATGCATGAAGGATGTTGTGGTAACCATATGGGTGCTCGGGTTCTCACTCAGAAAATCTTGAGGGAAGGGTACTTCTGGCCCTTTTTGAAAGAAGATGCAGAAAAAATGGTAAGAAAGTGCGAGAAGTGTCAGATGCACGCCCCCTTAATGCACAGGCCAACTGAAGAACGTATGACCATGAGTGCAGCATGTCCCTTCGTGAAATGGGGAATCGACTTGGTGAGCCCTTTTCCCGTGGCCTCGGGACAGAGGAAATTCCTGGTGGTAGATGTGGATTATTTTAGTAAGTGGGTGGAAGCTGAGCCATTAGCAAGAGTTACTGAGGAGGCTATATTTAAGTTCATATGGAAGAAAATTGTGTGCCGTTTCGGGATACCCCGAGTGCTCGTGTCAGACAACGGCACCCATTTCACAGGAAATGGCTTGAAGAAATGGTGTGATAGGATTAAAATCAAACAAAGCTTCACTTCAGTATCCCACCCACAGGCTAATGGACAGGTAAAAGCTACCAATAAGATTTTGGTTCGGGGGATAAAAACGCGATTGGAGAGATCTGGAGGAAAATGGGTCGAAGAACTCCAATCAATACTGTGGGCTTACCGAACCAACCCGAAAGAGGCTACAGGGGAGAGCCCATTTAGCCTAGTGTATGGCATGGATGTCGTCATACCAGCAGAGGTGTGCGCTATGACTCACAGAATTCTAACATCCAATGAGGAGCAAAATGAGATGATGGTGTGAGACTCCTTGGATTTGATAGCCGAGAAGAGAGATAGTGCATTCCTCCGGATGGAGGAAATGAGAAGAAGGATGAGAGCTGCTTACAATAGTAGAGTGGCTAAGAGAAACTTTCAGGTCGGGGACCTAGTTTTGAGAAAGGCAGGTTTAGTCAAGAATCTGGGAAAGCTTGGGGCTAACTGGGAAGGTCCCTTCAGAGTGACCCGGGTGTTAGTAGGAGGTGGCTATGAGCTTGCAGATATAGATGGACGGGAAATCCCTCGAGCATGGAATGTGGTTAACTTGAAGACTTACTTCGGTCGAAAGAAGAGTAAAGAGCGACAGTGAATCTACTTCTGCAGGTTTTTTCGTTGATTACACTAAGAATAGTTAAATGTACTTGATCATGTAAGGTAAAGCGGTCGGTTCTATAATAAAATCTAATTTATTGCGCAAATATTTACATGTGTTTTGGCACAAACTTGAAATCACCGAGCAGAAGCTCAAGGTTAATAAGTTGACAATGCCAACTTAAAAGTCCTACCCGCATCGGTAGGTCGAGTGGATGCTCAAGGTTAAGTTGACAAATGTCAACCCCAAATCCTACACGCTGCGGTAGGTCGAGAGGATGCTCGGAATTAATATTAAGGGGCGGGCGCCACTGAATAACACATGGAAGACACCCATGTGTTAAAAATAAACCAGACGAATGTCAAAGCATGGAAGCATAGAGCAAAACGTAAAATTTATTAATATCAGATCCCAAGGTCGACTATTTATTACATAAACATGAAGCTCTGGAGCCCAAGACTCGAGCCAAACACTGAACTAGAAATTAAAAATCATCATTAGCCAGAGCGACGTTGAGCATTATTCAATTTCCACAGCTCATGATCCACCTCGCAGAACCTCAGATAATACATGTCAGCAAGATGAGTCTCAGCTCTCGCACTGTTAACCAGAGATTCATTTGCTTTGAACATGCGGTTCACTTGCTCATGGAGGTCCAAGACTTCTTCGCGAAGATGAAGAACATGATGATTAGAAGATTACCAATGATCCTTGTAGAATTGCTTATGCTGTGCTGTCCTCTCAAGATGACGATGGAGCCTAGCCACCTCCTCTTGAAGTTCATGAGCGTCCGGCGACGAACTCGCTGAAAACCCGGACATGCTTAAGCAAAGAAAAGTTGTGATAAAGGCGTGGGTAATAAGTGTCTTTAAAGCAAAATTTTCCCTCCAAACACATTTTAAAATGTCGTACAAACAGGTACACAGCCCGCCTAAAAGAAAAAAAAAGGACAGCCTATATAACTTGGTTACATTAAACAGCTAGAGCTTAAGTTGTGGGTTTGAGAAACCTCTCCAGCTCTGCGGCCGAGTGGACAGGTTATATGTTAAAATCACCCATTCCCCGGGCTCACTAAGCAATTATGGGTGGCCGAGGAAAGAGAAGTTGAAAAGAATGAACAAATGCAGAAAAGACACAAGTTAAAAAAACTCTAGATAGTGAAGCATAAGTAAAAACACAAGTCAAAACAGGTGCGGATTGTTCATTCATCAAAAGAAGTTTTGATTACAAGGAGAATCATGTCATACAACTGAAAAGTAAGAACAGGAAAAACAAGATGACATTACACCCAGCCTTAAAACAAAAAGCTTCTAACAGTCTAAACCCTACTGCCAATAGTCTGCGGCGGAGAGAAGGCCTTCCTCGAGCTCCCTACTGAACTGGCCTGCCTCGATGTCCCTACTGAATTGAGCATCCCCGATGTCCCTTCGCCTTCGTTCAGGGGAGCATTCTCGGGAATGGCTGGGAGGACAGGCTCGGTTGTGGTGGCAGTTTGGACCTGAGGTCTAAAGTGATGAAGGGCGTATTCCAGGAAAATTGCAGCCCCAACAGAATTGATCCGATTGTCCTCGTCACTTGAAGTAATAAGAGGGTAATCGGGAGCGAGATCAAGAGCAGCGTCCAGGTTAAAGTTTTCCACCGACCCTCCCGAGGCCACCCACTCTTTCACCTTGCCCATGAGATAGTCCGCATAAAAGGGGACTATCCCCAGCAGGATCCTATAAAGGTCCTTGGAGCGGACGAAAACCTGGCGAGTAGCCTCCTAAACTCACTGGACTACTGACAGACCCTCTTCCGACTGGAGATAATATTCTTAGCCTGCCTTTTCGCCTTCAGAATGTGCCTTCTCGACCTTCACCATTAGCTCACACTCTTGAGCCCCCAGCTATTGTTAAGAGAAGAAACCTCATCTTCCTTCTTTTTTAAGGCAGCTTGGGCGCGCTCTAGTTCAGAGCTTAGAATAGCAACCTGATCCGGCGCGACTTTAAGGTCGTTGGCCATTCTGGGGTCATTGAAGCCCAGACGTGCTCGGGCAGTAAGATTGGAAGTCCGGGTTGAGGTCTGAAAAAGAAAGAAAAAAATAAGATTCGAAATTAATGTTAGGAAAAGATACAAGTCGAGGGAGCTCGGGGTTATTTACCTTAGAATAAGATAAGCTCCAGGAATTGAACAACTCAGCATCCTCCCATTTTTCAACACGCTCTCGGTCATCGGAAGGACAGACACCCTGCAGGTATTGAGCAGCGATGAGACTATCCTCGTTCCTTAACACACTCTGTGTGAAGAAGGATTGGTTCGGGGTCGAGGGGGAAGGCCCGGAGCAGGGGCAAACCTGGACTTTTACGGTGGAGGTTGGTGAACCCCAACCAAAGCCTTCTTGGAAGGCAGGGGCTCATCAGAGCTTGTGGCAAGAAGAGATTCAGTAGTCACCTTGGGAAGGGCTCGACCCACAGACACGACCTTCTCCCTTGCCTACCCAGCTTGAGCTCGCAACCTTTTGAACATTGTATCTTCAAAAGAAGAGCAAGCTGAAGGGGCATTGATAAGTAAAAAATCAGCGTAAGTCCAAAGGTATGTGGTTTACTAATGTCCATTTCCAGTGGGAACTCGACCGTACTAAGACCGTAGTGATCAAGCAAAGAGGGGCGAATAAGACCAGAGAGGTTGAAAGTCTTTCACGTGATTCGGTCAACGAGGACTTGTGTACCTTGCGAGAAGTTTTTGATATTATAGACAGGGATATGCCATATCCATTCGGTAGGAAAATGCCAAGGTTCGGGAGACCTGACAAAAAAAAAAACGCTGCTTCCATTCCTGGTTCGAAGAAGGGGATTTATCCAGGAATTTAGCATCGCCTCGGGATGAAAAATTAAAGAAGCCCGGGGTATTGAGAGATTTAGATTGGAAAAGAGAGAAGAACAGGGCAGCAGTAGCGTTAATACCCAAGTACCGAGCAACAAGTATGAAACCTATCATGTTCCAGAAGGAGTTCAGGGCAAATGGTTTGAGCGGGATCTCATAGAGACGGGGAATCTCCATCAATAAAGGGGGAATGGGGAAGCGGAGGCCCCCATCTAGTTGGCCAACGTAAAAGGTTAACATCCCGGGGGAAGATAAGGGTCTCTATCTTCTTGGGAAGGAAGGATCAGCTGATAGGAAGAGGGGAGGTTAATGTTGGAGCGAATATACCCCAAGGTTTTGTTGGATATAGTATGAGGTATATGCCGAGGATCATGAACGGGGGAAATAGAGGATAAGGGTTCCCCCGAACAATGAGGGGTCGAAGAGGACTCACTCTGGGGAGAGGTGGCACGCTCCACAGACCCCAATTTTTCGCCCAGAATAGGAGAGGATGAAGGGGAGGCAGGAATAAGCCTCATGTCATCAGTAGGTGTACGAGATGTTGAAGGAGAAGACATGATGAAAAGTGATAATAACAATAAAATAATAAAAATGATAAAACATGTATAAACGAAAGAAAAACAGGAAAAAGGGATCAAGTAGTACCTATTCGAAGGATTAAATCTCCAGGAAACTTAAGAACAGTCTGAAGACAGGATGAAGATTTGAAGATTCGAAGGTTGACGAACAAGGATGTCAGATGGGAGGTTTTTTCAGAGCTAAAGAATTCCTGACGCTAAGTGAGAGTAGGAGATAGGAAAACATGAAGAGTAAAAACAAGGTCTTGTGACTTGGGCTATATGAAAGGGCACTCGAGTAAGGCCAATAGTTGTCATCATGATTTTTTAATTCCAAAGGAGGCAGAAAAGTCAGATCTCCTAGGGAAACGCAAAAACCCTAGGCGCGTGCCCTAGTCAGGATATGAGAGGCTTAAATTGGGCGGGACCAGCTCGGTGCAAGATTAAATTGGGCAGCAAAAAATTCAAGAAAATGCCTTATTGGGCCGCATCAGCTCAGTGTTGATGTAAATTGGGACGGAAAGAATGCAAGAAAAAGTCTTATTAGGCCGCATCAGCTTGGTGCAAGCTTAAATTGGGCCGCAAAAAATTCAAGAAAATGCCTTATTGGGCCGCATCAGCTCGGTGCTAACTTAAATTGGACCAAAAATAATCCAAGAAAAAAGCTTATTGGACCGCATCAGCTCGGTGCTAGCTAAAATTGGGTCTCATCAGCTTGGTGCTGGCTTAAATTGAGCCAGAAGACTTTTTGGAGAAAGATAAAAACTGCCCGAGCTCGAGGTATTAGCTCGGGGGAAAGGGAAAATCGCAACCCAGAGTTTTTTTTGGAGAAAAGGCAAAACCTGCCCGAGCTCGAGGTATCAGCTCGGGGGAAAGGAAAAATCGCAACCCGGAATTTCTTTTGGAGAAAGGCAAAACCTGCCCGAGTTCGAGGTATCAGCTCGGGGGAAAGGAAAAATC